>LR738709.1:415578667-415598456 GCA_902687465.1 Secale cereale
GGCCCAGGGGGGGGCGCGCCCACAGGGCGCCTGGGGCCCCTGTGCCCCCCCCCCCAGGCTCCCCTTCGGAAGCAGTGTCGTTCCCGGAACGCTGATTTTTTATATATATTTTCTGTATTTTTCTGGGCAGTTCTCGAAACGTGAAAACCTGAAATACAAAAACAACCGAAAACAGAAACTGGCACTGGGGTGCACTGGATTAGTAAGTTAGTCCAAATATGATCAAAAGTGTATGGAACTGTATGAATATCATAGCAATATCACCCAAAAGTGGCATGGAGCAAGCAGAAATTATAGATACGTTTTGGACGTATCAGTCGCGTCAAAAGAGTTACTATGACGACAAGCATCATGATTTGGCCTTCGACATTGGGGATCATGTCTATCTCCGTGTTTCTCCTATGAAAGGAACCCAAAGATTTGGTATCAAAGGAAAGCTTGCTCCGAGATACGTGGGCCCTTTCAAGATTCTTGGCAAAAGAGGCGATCTAGCCTATCAACTTGAGCTCCCCTCCAACTTTGCAAATGTTCATGATGTGTTTCATGTGTCTCAACTTCGCAAGTGCTTCAAGACACCTGAACGCACCATTCCGTTCGAGGAGATTGATCTTCAACAAGACTTGTCTTACAGTGAGCACCCTGTTGCTATTCTTGAGGAAACCGAGCGCAAAACCCGCAACAAGTCAATCAAGTTCTTGAAAGTTAAGTGGTCGCACCATACCGACCAAGAAGCTACGTGGGAACGAGAAGATCACCTTCGTTCCGAGTACCCTTCCTTCTTCCAGTCCTAGATCTCGAGACGAGATCTTTTCGTAGTAGAGGAGAGTTTGTAATGCCCCAGATGTAACACTTTCCAATTATGGCAATATATGAAACTTTGACTTCATCAATTCCATTCGGGGCTCTTCTTTCATTTCGGTTTTCTTCGTTTTGTCGCGTGTGTGTGTGCATTTCATCAATGTCATGTTATCATGTGCATTGTATTGCATTCGTGTTGTCACTTGCACCCGGTTCCACTCGCCTCTTCCCGTTGTCCGTTTCGAGTTCCGACGCTCACGCACGTGCCCGTGGCACCCCCGAGTCCTTCTCTCGTGTGTGGCCGTGTAATGTTTCCGGAGTGAGGTGAGACTGGTCGTGCGTTGCTGTTTTGGTACGTGTAGGCCGCTTGTCAAGTTTCGTCATGTTTGGAGTTTTTTGGTACTCCAACGGTTAACCTAGTGGGATAAACGTACCTCTTTCTTTTGGCCCAAGACCCCCTCCACAGCAGCCCACTAACCCAGCACAACCACTTCCATCATCTCGGTCGTCGGATCACGAACGTGTGGCCGAAAACCGCACCCCATTTGGACCTTCCTAGCTCCCGGAATCTATAAATTAGCCTCCCCACGTCCATTTTTCGGGCAAACCCTAGCAACCTCCTCCCTGCCACTGCCGGACACGTCCAACCCGGTCGGACGTGTCCGACCTCCGCGCCACCGCCACATGTCGCCGCCCGGTTGGCTGCGCCCCCACGCCCACATCCCCGCCGGCTAGGGCCCGAGAGGCCCGCGAGGGGCCCTCCCGGCCCGTCCCGCCGCCGCGCCCTCCCGCGGCCGCCCAGGCGCCCGCGCCTCTGCCTCCCGCGCCGGCGCGCTCCGCCGCCGTCGCGCCGGACTCCCTCGCCAGCGAGCTCGCCGCCCTCCGCCGCCGCATCGTCCCCCGCCGCCGTGCCTTCCCTCCATCGCCACCGATCTGCTCTGCGCCGCCGAGCTCCATATCCGGCCCGATCCGGCTGGGAGCCGCCGGATCCGACCCTGCCTCGCCCCCGCCGGCGCTCTGCCCCGTCGCCGCCGGTGGACCAAGCCCCGCCGTCGCCGTGCTCTGTCTTCCACGATCCAGGGAGGATCGGGAGGAGCAGGGGCCACATGGGCCCGAGAGCCGGCCCAGCTCCCCGTTCCCCTGCGCCGGCCCTCCTCGCCAGCCGGCCCGCTCCCGCTTCCCGGCCCAGCAGCGCCTCGGCCGGCCTGCCTCGCCTCTTCGACCTTTTGGGCCGAAGCCCAGGGTGAGCTCCCGCCTAAGCCTCGCATGAGCGTTGTATAGATTTTGTGCACTCATGTTTTTTTTTCAGAGTTAGAATTTTCGACTAAGTCCCAGATTCTGCATATTTGTTGGCATCTTGTGAGTGGTGTAACTTTTTGTGTGTTTATCCAAATGATGCAAATAATATATCAAAATGATCGTGGTGATGTGCTCTACATTTTGTTCCATTGTGGCATGCTTGTTTGTGATCATCTTGATGACCTAATCATCGTGACAAGAGTGCTACTTGTTATAAGCTGCTGTTACTTGTTATTTCCTTGCTATGTTTGCTTGATGCCCCACTCAAATCCATGCTTGTTTTGGAGTGTCCAATGATCATTCCTTGTTGTCCATGTTTTTGTCTATCCATCCATGCCCTCACTTGCACATATGACTTGTTGTAGCTTATTTATTTCTTGCTCTCAAGTTGCTATAAATTATAACTGTCAGGTTTTTATCAACATGATCAATTTGGTGTAGTTTGTTGCTATTGATCCATACCTCCTATGGAGTTGCTCCAATGGAGTTTTTTGCTGTAGAAAATGTCTACTTTATGTCCATGCTTCTTGTCATCATGTTTGGGTGTTGCAGTGTATATATCTCTTGCTCCAAAGTTGCTATGTGGCTGTTAACTTCAGCTTTGCATTGCATCTTGTTTCGTGTGTATGTGTTGAACCGTTGCTCAGTTTTGAGCGTGCCCTATATGAAACTTGTGTGATTTTGCATGTAGAATCATAATATCATGTTGTTTACATGTTTGGAGTGTGTTTGCTTGATGTTTGGATGCATCTTGCACCATTGCCTTACTTGTCTTGTTTTGCTCATATCTTCTAGACCGTAGCTCCGAATTAAATAAACTTTATATGAAACTTTATTAGAATTTCGTGTAGATCGTCATGGTGCATGTTAACTTGCTGTTTAACAACTTTAACTTAAGGTTTGTTCAGATCTGGACCAAGTTCAAAATATGCATATGAGGACTTACCAGATTTGATATATGTTGATTCCGGCCTCATTTAAACTTGTTGTTTTGTGTTGCTCTGGTGTGCTTCATCCCTTGCCATGAAATGCATCATAATTGCATCATGTTGATTGTGAATTGCACCTTGCTTGATATTGTGCCATGTTGTGTTCTTGTGTTGAGTAGAGCCGGAAGCCGAGACCGAGAACGAGGGTCCTACCGAGGTTGAGTATGAGGAGTCGTCTTACGATCCCATCGATGACTCGACAGGCAAGATGACCTGACCCAAATATCATTACTATCTTGGCCTATTGCTATATGTCTCGCTCTTTAGCTTATTGCCTCGATGCCCATGTTTGGTTGTCAGCCTCCTATTGTAGCCATGAATCTCTCTAACCACCCAACCTAGCAAACCTTTGATTGGCTACGTAAACTTCGCTCAGCCCCTCTTATAGCATTGTTAGTTGCAGGTGAAGATTTGAAGATTCTTGCTTCATGTTGAAGTTATTGTTGGGATACCACACTATATAAGCGGTTAAACTAAATCATCTATATATTGGTAATGGGTGGAAGGCTAAGCCTCTTGCTTGGTGTTTTGTTCCACTCATGCCGCTCTAGGAACCGTTTAAACCGGTGTTATGTTCCTTGATTATGCGTTCCTAACACGGTTGGGGTTATGTGACCCCCTCGATAACGCTCTTAGCGATAAAGCTTTTCCAGCAAGGCCCGACATTGGTACTCCATTTGCCTAATAACTAAAACTTGCATAGGGACTAGCTATCCCGTGATTTTAATTAACAACCCCCGGGCCAGTGCTCCACATGAGTGTTGGTCCAACCGAGCAGACTGCAGGGCCGCCTTGGGGAAACCCGAGGTAGTTGGTATTTTCCTGTAGGCTGTCTCATCCGGTCATGGCCTGAGACTAGATACGCGCGGCTACTGTCAGGGTGTCGGCACACCGGGAGGTCTTGCTGGATTAGTTTTACCTTAGTCGGAATATCTTGAGCACGGGATTCTGAGAATACTCGGGTCTTCCCTCCTTGGAGTTGCGACTCCTCAGATCGTGAGCTTGTGATGGGCTACGTTGGGACACCCCTGCAGGGTTTGATCTTTTGAAAGCCGTGCCCGCGGTTATGTGGCAGATGGGAATTTGTTAATATCCGGTTGTAGAAAACTTGACACCATGTTCCGAATACTCTACCAGCGTGAGTAACCATGACGGTCATTTTCCGAAGGGGTTCGGGAAGTTAACATGGTGGGGTTATGATTGACGTGCTTAGCTAGGATCACTTCGTGATCACTTTGATGCTCGTGGCACTTTTCTTCTCGCTCTAAACACGTAAGCTAGTGCTACTGCAGCCGCGACCTTCGTTCTTCAGCCTTGTTCCACACCCAAGGTTTAGATAGTTTTGCTACCCGGGAACGGGATTGCTGAGTCCTCCGTGGCTCACAGATTCTACACAACACCAGATGCAGGTACCATGGTGAACTACATAGGTGACGACACAGAGCTGTACTGGGAGTTCGACGAAGAACGTGGGCGATACTACGTGTACTATCCCGATGTTCTCAGTAGTTGCTTCTACTAGGAGCGATCGGACCTTGTGGCTTTATTTATTGATGGTATCTTTCATTTGGATCTTCGTCCGTAGTCGGACTGTGATGTTATTTGGATGATGATTGTTTATGTAATGTATTGTGTGACGTGGCGAGTGTAAGCCAACTATTTTTTTGCAATTTCATCCCTCTTTTACATGAGTAGTGCAAAGATACCATACTTGAGATCATTCTAGTATGAGATTATACCTTTAAGTCGTGCCTCGACACGTAGGAGGTATAATCTCATACTGGGCATTACAAGTTGGAATTCAGAGCCTTCTCTGACCTAGAAGCCCCCACTGATTGATCGAATCGTTGACGGTTGAGTCTAGGCACACACTTGAAAATGTTTTGAGTCCTATATATATATCGGAGAGTAGGATTTTATTTGCTCCTCACCCCTTTTTCATTCTGGTGAGGACTCCTGACGATTACTTATCTCTTCTACTCTCAAAATTCACTAAAAAAAATTAGGATCACGCGAGTATTGTTTGAATTGTTCCGATGTCTTTGTGACGAGAACATTGTTCTCGATGCCTCCTGTCATTTAGGGGTTGTGGTAGTGTCTCGGGGAGTTGAGCTCCGAGGTGTTCTCGTCACAAATATATCGCAGCAGTTCTGGAATACATAAGATGGCCGACATCGAAAACTCTCCTATGCGGTTAGTGGCAAGATAACCCCGACATCACCCAGTACTGGGGAGGTAGTTCGGGAGTATTGCCATAGCTTGTATAGCAGATGCATTTCGGAGGTCCGAGGTAGACGGTTTCCGGAAATAACTGGTTATGTGTTGAAGGATGGATACAGCTGGATGTAGGATTAGAGTTGAATGCGCGATGCTTCCCCTATATCCCCAACACCTGATTGCATAGCTGGAAACTTTCGAAAATTAATAGGTGGGTTCATCTAGTAGCTCGTAGCCATTCTTCCAACGAATGCATGATATGGAGTTCGGGGTTCTACATTGAGTGAAGTAGTTTTATGGGCGTTTGTTCCGATCGGGAGTTGCATCTTAAAGGGTCCTTGGCTATACTGATCCGAGGATTGCAAAACCCTTTTGTAACACGTTCCATAAGCTTTCAGCACGAATATGTCGAACGAAACTTCTATCTTGTATTTGTTCTATCCGCTCCTTGTTGTTTTTATTTACCTTTTGTTCTCCCAAGTGGCTTCTCAAGAAGATTGTTGTACCATTAAACTGTGCATTACATTCGTTCATTTTGTTTGAATGTTCTTGTGAAGACTTATGTTGCAATTTCCAGCCGTTGATTCAGCTTATATATTTTCAATCAATGGCTAATAGTTGTCATCTCATTCAGGATGGCTCCTAAAAGGGTTCCAACGCTAACCCAGAGGGTGAAGAAGTTCCTGATCGTCCTCCTTCCCCTCCTCCTCCGTTTAAGGCCTAGAGAGCAATTATGCAAGCGACGAACCAGAACACCCAGATGCGTATGCAAATGATGCAGAACTTTCAAGCAAATCAAGCAAATCAGGGTGGTCATGGGAACCAAGGCCAAGGCAATTTGTTCAACCAACCTCACTTTGCTACACTCAACCAGTTCCTGGCAAACCAACCGAAGGCATTCAGCTACTGTGTGGATCCGCTAGATGTTGAAGACTGGATAACAGACATCAAGAGGCACTTTGAATGCAGTAATGTGAGACCTCAGGATTATGTCAAGTTTTCCGCCTTCCAACTCAAGGACCAAGCCGCTGATTGGTGGCAGCAGTATAAAGATTCCAGAGAACGACGTGAAATCTCGTGGACTGACTTCTGCAAGGATTTCCGCTCTCACCACATTCCAACTAGTGTCATCGAAGGTATGCGTGAGCAATTCCGCAACCTGAAGCAAGGCACCATGTCCGTTTATCAATACAATGTCAAGTTCCAGAACCTTGCCCTCTATGCCAAGCAAGACATCCCAGATGCCAAGAGCAAGATTTATCAGTTTCGTGGTGGTTTGAAGGATGAACTCCAGCTAGCTCTCACCTTGTTTGAGCCGGAGGAATTTGATCAATTCTATAACATGGCACTTAAGCAAGAGGCAGCCTAGCTAAAGATGGAAGCTTCCAAAAAGAGGATCAGAGATGCTGTTCACTCCTCCTCTTCTTCCCAAGTGGCCGCAAAGCAGTGGAAGTTTTGGCTTCCACCTCCTCCAGTGCTCCGCCCTCCCAACAACAACAACAACAACAAGCATTCTGGTGGCCGTGGCTTCTCCCACCCACCCAACCCAAGCAATCAGTCCAAGAATCACTTTCAAGCTTCGAAGTCAAGTGCTCCTTATTACCATCCTCTCTCAGAAGTGGTTTGCAACAAGTGCGGGCAGAAAGGTCACTATGCAAACAAGTGTACTCAAAAGCGCCTTCTGCCTCCTCCACCTGTCAGCACTGCTATTGTCAAGCACAACCCCAGGCATGCAAGAGTGAACTTGATGAATGCAGCTCAAGCAGAGAATTATCAGATGTGATAATTGGTAATCTTCCGGTTAACTCAATTCCTGCAAAAGTCTTGTTTGATTCTGGTGCATCACTTTCCGTCATGTCATGTCCATTTGCATCCAAGCACAACGTGGGCACAGTGGACTTACCACATAAGTTATCAATTATTTCTCCAGGTAAACATATGTCTTCCAACTCAGTGGCTCCAGATGTATCTATTCGTATGGGTGATTACCGCTTTCTGGCTTCTCCGGTTATTCTCGGCAATTCCGACATTGATCTTATTTTTTGGGATGGATTGCCTCTACAAGCATGATGCTCACATTGATTGTGCAAATAAGGAAGTCAAGCTTACTCACCCTGACGAAGACGTGATTATCTTCGCCTCCCGAGATAACACAATCAGGCTATTCTCTCTCAATGACAAGGGCGAGATTAATGCCATCCCTCAAATTCCGGTGGTCAATGAATATGAAGATGCTTTCCCTGAAGAGCTTCCAGGCATGCCTCCACATTGTCAAGTTGAATTCGTCATTGAACTCGAGCCCGGTACCGAGCCAGCATGTCGGCGTCCGTACAATCTTTCCCCTGAAGAGTTGAAGGAGCTGAAGATACAACTCGATGAGCAAGAGCGTATGGGTCTAATCAGGCCTAGCACTTCTCCTTGGGGCTGTGGTGTTCTATTTGTCAAGAAGAAGGATGGCACGGAACGCCTTTGCGTTGATTACCGGCCATTGAACAAGAAGACAATAAAGAACAAGTATCCGCTCCCCAACATCAATGAATTGTTCGAGCAGCTCAAAGCAGCAAAAGTGTTCTCAAAGCTCGATCTCCTGATGGGTTATCACCAGATCCGTATCCGTGAAGAAGATATTCACAAGACCGCATTCAGAACAAGCTACGGCTCCTGTGAATACATGGTCATGTCTTTTGGCCTCGTAAATGCTCCACCCACTTTCTCGAGGATGATGCCTACATATTCAACCCCTACACCAATGAATTTGTTCTTGTCTATCTGGATGACATCTTGGTTTTCTCCAAGAATGAAGAAGACCATGCCAAGCACCTCCGTTTGGTTCTGGACAGGCTCCGTGAACACAAGTTCTATGCGAAATTCTCTAAATGTGAATTCTGGATCGATATGGTCTTATATCTTGGCCATATCATTTCTGCTAAGAGTATTTCCGTCAACCCCGAGAAAGTTGAAGCTATTGTCAACTGGGAACCCCCGCAGAACGTCAAGCAACTCCGAAGCTTACTTGGTCTCGCTAGCTATTGCAGAAGGTTCGTTGAGAACTTCTCCAAGATTGCCAAGCCTCTCTCCAACTTGCTGCAGAAGAATGTCAAGTACAACTGGACTCCGGACTGTGATGTGGCATTCAAAACACTCAAAGAAAAGCTCATTTCTGCTCCGGTTCTTACTCCTCCAGATGAGTCCAAGCCCTACGAAGTATTCTGTGATGCTTCCCTTCAAGGACTTGGTGGTGTTCTCATGCAAGACAAGAAGATTGTGGCATACACTTCTCGTCAATTGAAGTCAAATGAGAAGAACTACCCCCCACATGATCTCGAGCTAGCAGCAGTGGTACATGCCTTGATCACGTGGAGACACTTTTTGTTGGGCATAAAAGTGGACACCTTCACCGATCACAAGAGCTTGAAGTACATCTTCACACAACCAAACCTGAACCTTCGCCAGACTCGTTGGGTTGAGATGATCCAAGAGTATGATCCAAGCATCGAATACACACCTAGCAAGGCCAACGTCATTGTAGATGCCTTGAGCAGAAAGGCATATTGCAACAGTCTCCTTCTCAAGCCGTTTCAGCCTGAGCTTTGTGAATCATTCAGGAAGCTCAACCTCCAAGTTGTTCCGCAAGGCTTTCTTACAAATCTTCAAGTTGCTCCTACCTTGGAAGATCAGATCCGTGAGGCCCAACTCAGTGATGCTATGGTGCAGAAAGTGAAACATGGCATTGCTAAGGGTACTCCCAAATACAAGTGCTATCGTGTTGATGAGAAAGACACTTTGTTCTTTGAGGACAGAATTGTGGTTCCTAAGGGTGATCTCAGGAAGCTCATAATGAACGAAGCACATGACTCCGTCCTCTCGATTCATCGAAGTTCCAAGATGTACCAAGACCTCAAGCAATCTTACTGGTGGACTCGCATGAAAAGGGAGATTGCCCAATTCGTGAATTAAAGTGATGTCTGCAAAAGAGTGAAGGCAGAGCATCAACGTCCAGCCGGTCTCCTCCAACCTCTTCCTATTCCCGAGTGGAAATTCGACCACATTGAAATGGATTTCGTCACTAGGTTTCCTAAGTCCAAGAAGGGGAATATTGAGGTTGGGCTAAGATGCGAATGGCAAGGTCTAGGGATAGATATGAGGATGACAAGCCACTCTGGAAAGAAAGAAGAGGCCATCTTCTTCAGTTTCCAGACCACATAGCCACTGAAAAAGAAAACTCAAGCAAAAATCTCAGAAAATCAAAAGAAAAGGAAAGGGCCAAAAATCAGGCTGTGACAGCCTCGCTCCTGTGTTTATACCCTACGTTCCCGATTGTTCGGCTAGGGTGTAAAGGGAGAATCTCTACGATTGTTACAACCGGTTAATCCAGATCTGTACCTCAAACGGGTTAAGCCAAAAGCTAGCATTCTTAAGGGAATGATTGGTCAGCAAGGAACGATAACATATCTGCGTTTACATAATTCTAAGCGATAGGCTACCCGTAATCCCATCTTTTGGATCAAAAGCCTACGCATGCATAATCAAGCACGCTGACCCAGGGAAAGGAACCTTTAACGGAACTATTTTCCCTGGAAGATGTTTCTTACATTAAATAGAAATATAACATAACTCCTTGAAGAATTTTTGTCTGCTCAAGCACTATGACCGGATTGCCTGGTTTCCGAACATAATGAGGGTTTATTACATTCAAACATGGTATCCGAAAACACTCCAACCTTTTGGTTCGGAGGTTGAAGCCGAAGGCCTACCATGACAATTTTTGCTAAGTTCGGTAGGAGATAAGTTTGATGATAAAGTACATTGATACATCGAATCAAACGCCTACTCTTTATCTATGCGATCCATAAGACTGTCTAAGCTACAGTCTTCTTGCGAATACTTCGCAGCTATCATCACTTGGTCATATACCAAGCTCACGGGATTTCTTGCTTTTCCGGTCCCCGAGGTCCAACTCGGGCCATATAATTCGGCTCAAGCCCTGTATAGCATGTTTTCACCATGGCCCATGCCTCTCGTGCACCTTCCCGGCATGCTGACGCCTTCCATAGCTCAAAGCGGCGCCGGGCAACTTTCAACAAGGTCGCCAAATCCTCCATACTTTCTAGAGGGGCATCAGATGGCCATAAGGCTTTGAACATACTCTTCATGGATTTCCGGGCCCGCTCATGCACTATGGAAAACTCTTTTAGCAAGTCACCTTAGAAGCCGAATACCTCTTCTTTAGGAAGCCTGGTTAACAGACCTACAGGAATAGCATTATAAATACTCTAAACTACTAGACAATATGATTTCCTTGGATGGTTTAAAGGTCATACCGAATATGCCACATTTTAGCTTTTGCTTCTCCTTGAGTGCATCCAATAATTGAGACTTTAAGCTCTCTATCTCTTCGGCTTGATTATCCATTTCTTCTTTTAGCTTGTTCTTCTGGTCAATGGCCCGTGATAGTATTGGGCGACCGACTCCTTCTTGCTTCTCAGCATGTTCCGGGCCTTTCTTGGCAGCCGTCAAGCTCTCTTCCAGCCGATCTATAGAATCTACTGCTAAAATACATCAATGTTAGCTTAAAACATCATTGTGGCCGAACATATTTTTCGGATATTATTTTTCCTTACCATGAGATCCCCTCATGGATTTCTTCATTTCCTCTAGCTTGGTGGTGGCGGCATTTAACTTTGTCTGGCTTGTTTCAAGCTCCTGGGACAACATGTTGTTCTTTTCTTTGAGAACCTGCGGACATAACGATCCTTAAATCGGTTGGATTACCTGCTTCAAGTCTCGGGGGCTACTGGCATATACTTATTAAATTTACACAAACTTTTACCTGCATATCCTTTGAGAATAGGTTAGTGACCCCCGCAAGTCCATCTCGGGCAGCTCGCATATATGCATCCACGGAGCTGAGGGCATTGAATTCCTGCTCAGTAAAAGCTGGAGCATGCATGGCCTCTTTTCATCGCCGATGATTCATCGCGCTCTCCACTTTGGAATTTGTGACAGATACGTCATCCGAATCCTCATGTGGTGGATAATTCGGCACCGCATCCGTATTGGTTCTCGTCCTTGTTAATGAGTCCAGGGCCGGATTAGATGGTGATCGGCCGACTGGGTCCTCGGACGCGGTTCGACGTACGCTCCTTCTGAAATAAGATAGGAGGTGAAGCGTAAACAATCCGGTCTTGTACCGAAGCACATATCAAAGATTATACCTCTTCGATGATGGAGGGGGCTGAATAGCGCTCCCCGTTTATTTTCGATGTGAAGGCTCGCCTTGCGTAGGCACTGTCTTCTTAGAAGCCGCCCTCGATGCAGTGCGACGTGCCGACCGCCGACCCTTTTGAGCACGAGTCAGTGCAGTTGGTGAGGCGCAAGGGGAGGGCTCCTTTTGTGAGGATGTCTTCTGTGTACTTACACCGGAGGAAGGGATAAGGCCGGGATAATCGGACATAATAGCCACTTCCGAGCCATCGAGGTTCGCTTGATAAAATAGTCCACCAATAAGCTCTATAAATATATCCGGATCCTAATTGAATCCGGGATCTTCATCGCGAGTGTGGTCCTCTAGCTATGGGGCGGGGCAATGAATCCCTTCGACCACCTTCCTCCATGTCTATTTTAAAATGACCGGAATAATTCGGCTAGCACACCTCAATAAAGAGGTTGGATAATGCTGATAACCGAAAAGCTTACCCAGTCGATAGGGTTATATATGGGAAAACCTTCCCGACAATTTAAACGGGCGAACTCTTCTTTCTCCTCCTTATAGATCTGCCAAAATGGCGGCCAGGGTGGTCGGGGTATCCGAATTCTCGCGCTTGTAACGAGACGAGTCATCCGTCCCATTGTAATGCCACATAGGGAACCCCCTGGATTGAAGTGGCTAAACACATCACTTTATAGCAATGGCCATGACTTCAATTATCGAGTGTTTAGAATGGGCAAGTACCCTAACCTTGTTGATTAGCCTCTTAACTTCATCGCTATCCCCTTGCTTGGGGATCTGGGGGCGCCAGTTGAAGCGTTTCTTCAAAGGAGCGCTGGAGAATTCGGCAAGTCCACGCCAAACTGGGTCCGGAAGGGGAACGTCTTCAATATAGAACCATTCCGAAGTCCACTCTTCATGTTCCTTCTTGGGAGTGCCGGCCAGGTAACCTGTTCCGTCTATGCGACATATTTTGACGCTGCCCACTTCAAATATGGAACCCCTTGGGAACGAGGCACAAGGTAAAAGTACTTTCTCCATAGTTCAAAATGATCCTCGCAGCTTAAGAATAGCTCGCAGAGAGCAACAAAACCCGCGATATGATAGAACCTGGCATGAGGTTGTGCAGTTGGAGCACGTAAAATTCCAATAGGCCTTTGAGGAAGGGATGGATTGGAAAGCCTAAACCCCTCAGAAGAAACGAAACAAAGCACATCCGCTCCTCTTTACTGTGGTTGGGGAAATTTTCTGCTGGCGCCTCGTTGCCGATCGAAGCTAATCCAGCCCGCGCGGAGACTAGATCTGCGAGAGGAAGATATCCCTCCATTTTAAGTCTATTCAGCTAGAGGTGAGATACCGAGTAGCTTCCCCAATCACCCACTTGAGGGCCATGGGGGCGCGTGGAAGAGCTGGGGGCACTTGCCATGCTTTGAGTCTTTTCGTGGTTTGCTCTGATGATCTTTATGCAATGTAGAAAGGCATCTGAGATCTGATCCCCTTAAATAGATGACATCCTTGAATATCCAAGGGTTTATTTGTAACAAGTACGTGGACTGTTCGCATTCATCCAACGCGTGGAAATCGAGGCGATGGCGGGAAGGAATCATCAAGGCAGGGCATAAAGGTCAAAACCGGACTGTCATCGCTCCGAAGTATAACAAAGAACCCGCCTTGCAAAGCCGACGACATAAAGTCGGATACTACATCGTCATTGAAGGCAAGTTCGGGGGCTACCGAGGGAGTCCTGCATTTGGGGGTCCTCGAGTGTCCGGACTATTCGTTACGGGCCGGACATATGGGCCGTGAAGACAGAGCAGAAGACCGTCCCCCATGTCCGGGTAGGACTCCTATGTATGTAGAAAGGCATGTTTGATATCCGGGTGTAATGTTTCCTTCCACTGCAAGTCAACTCTGTACAACCCTAGGCCCCTCTGGTGTGTATATAAACTGGAGGGTTTAGTCCGTAGAGGCTAACAAAATAATCATAGGTTAGACGGCTAGGGTTTAGCCATTACGATCCCAAGGTAGATCAACTCCTCTAACCCATATATTCATCAAGAACAATCAAGCAGTAAGTAGGGTTTTACCTCCTTTAAGAGGGCCCGAACCTGGGTAAACATCGTGTCCCTGCTGCCCGTTGTTACCATCGATCCTTAGACTCACAGCTTGCCCCCCCCCCCCTACCTGAGATCTGCCGGTTTTGAGACTGACAGTTGTTGCGGCCACTAGCAAACCAAGGAAAAAGAAGACTAGGAAATAAATAAGCCAAAAACTAACGGTAGGATATTAAGGCAATTGCACATATTACATCGACTCGGCATCAAAGTTCGCCACTAGTGAAAATATAGGGAACACCCTACACTATACAAAAATGGCTTCCTATTTTCTTGAGCCGGTGGTTGCACGTTAAGAACAAATTTTGTATGGCAACAAAACAAATTACAACCATAAAACAAAAGGATGGTTGGCATAAAAGTTATCAGTCGGGCAGATAAATGCACCACAAGAAGTTCAGAAGCTCAGTTCATTTGACCTGACTGTTATGTCTTCATGTTGTAATGTCCGATGGAGCACCATAACCTTTGCCTTCGTTTCTCCTAGGCTCCTGACCAACATAGCAAATGTCGGATAGTCTCGTTTCGAAACCATGCATATCTTGAGGACATCGAACAATGGATGTCCTTATATCACAAAGGGTCTCTGTTAAGGCATGGACTTGTGTCTCGAGCGCAGATATAACATTGTTTTGAGCTTGCATATCTTGATCATGAGACAATTTGGACGAGGTTGCCTTAACAACCAACCCAGTATTACGCAGGAACATGCTTTTGGCACTGTTAGTGGACAGGTACTGGCCCAATGTAGCAAGAGGTGACATTGCGGTTATGGTTGCCTCGTCACCTTCAGAAGGTGGCGGTTCCACCATTTTTTCCATAGCTTGCTGAAAAGTCTACTTTTTATTACATTAGTAGTACCAGAACAAAAGATATTAAGGAGGCAACAAAACCAAACAAAATAGCTTTGGTATATATACCGAATTTATTTTGGTGAACCCCTGTAAAACATTAGTTGAAATTTACTGCGAAGTACATAATAAAACCAGGTTCCAAACATATGACCATGTACCATGGCTAATGTATTGTCTATTTCTTCACATTGTATTGACAGCTAAGGATAAAGAGACAAAGTTTATAATACAGTAATCATAGTATGGCATCATTCATATCACAAAACAACTGATAATAGACCAGCAGGCAATTGTAACGTTGTGTGGGCAAGTCCAGCACATAACTACATTATAGATCAAGATCAAAGGAACATCACTCCTCTCTTTTAAACCTTGTAAGGTGCAATGATACGCTAAGGCAATTGTGTATAAAATTGAAAAGAGTAATAGACATTGGCTGCAAACCATGCAATTCAATGCACAAGTCAGAGTAAGTAGTAGTTAAAAGGCATGAGGATTAAGGACTTACAACAGTGACTTTGACTCATGTAGTCATGCCCTTCGTCTTGCTGGTGTGACAGTCCTTGAAGATTTCCACAACATTTGGTTCAGTTACTTTTCGGTCGTTGCGGGCTTTCCTCTGCATTTGGAACAAGTCAATATAGATCTGAGAATATGGCACAATGAAAAGACTGAAACGGCAGCTAATTACAAGATCCCTGCAGTGTGCAATATAGTTACGAGATCCTGTCGTCAGTTGGAATTTCACTTTCGTACAGCTGGCCTTGTTCTTTGAACAGTTCACCTACAAGAAGATAGATTTGTGAGGCGCACGTGTAAATAGGAGTTCAACATGTGATCTGATCCCATATATATAACATACTGATACTTTGGATCAGACCAGTGTTTGATGAGGCCTCTCCAGTCTTCATCCGATATATTTTTCACTTGAGATGTTTGGGCAAGTTCACTGTTAGCCTTGCCTTCAAAGTGAGTGTTCCTCAAGTTATACCAATACTGTCACAGAGCGGACTTGAAAACATAGGTGCAAGTTTGTCTGGTTGCATAATCTTGGCTATCCAACTTGAACCTCATATGTTGAAAATTACGGGATCAGCAACCTAGAAAGTATGGGACAGAGCAGGACGATATTACTAGTTTCCATACATAATCATACTTACAGATAAATGGTCGAGGAAGGTATTGAACTAGGTTTCGTCTTTGTCATTCCTGTACCGAATACATGTTGGGAGGATACGTGCATGACACCTAACGGCAACTGTTGCCTCTGATACTAACTTGGCTGACTCTGTAGCATCACGTGGCCTTTTTAAACCTGTGTCAAAATGGATCTCCATTCTTCCTCCTCTAGATTTAGTTAACCTATCAAGCATTATCCTTGATGTTTGTTTCCTCTTGTGCCTAGGTGCTAGTCCAACAACGAACATATGAAGTGTTAGTGCACATCAAACTGTGAGACTACATATAAATAAGCATGCAACTGTAACTTAACTCCAGCAACTACCTTCTTGCTATTGAAGCTCACAGGGTTCATCTGATCTTGCCAACTCACCTTGTATCAAGAGTGCTTCGGAAGTAGTGTCAGGTGGCAGGGGAGCTTGGGAACCTGCTGCTAGCTGAGTTGACAAACGAGTAACTCGTGCAGCTGGTGGTACTGTGGAAGGTGTTGCAACAACTAGGGTTGTCGCTGCTTGTTTGGTGGTAGCTATTAGTGTCTGTTTGGATTGTTTTGCAGCTCGTGTAGCATGGGTTACCGCGTTTGTACAATTTTCCGGTGGACTTTGACCTTCTATTGCACCATCAGTACCAGCAGAATCGGCATAATTCTTCCACTTCCGTTTCCCTGCCATTATGTGTTTCTTCCTCTTTCTTTGTGCCATGTCAAGTCAAACCGACAAGAAATAGGAATACAAATTTAGTTCTTCAGAACAAATTGATGCGTGATACAGACGAATTGAACTTTGATGTTAGACAACCGCATGATAGGAGGATGTAATATGTACAAAAAAACAGGACGACATGAGATAATTAGAACTATGATGTGTAAACTAAGCAGAAGGCATTTCAATAAATTAGAAGCAATGCAATGGAAGGTATACACCATATGAAAGGCGCTACAAATATCGCTCTACCAAGTTAACAGTGTCTCGTCATAACTGGCACTTAAAAAAATGTGAAGCAGTACAAGAAATAAATCATATGCAAGATGCAAACAACATCACACTACCAAGTTAAAGGTCTCTCGTCATTAGTGCCATTGCATATTCACAACATTGCATATTCACAGCTATGATGTGTAAACTAAGCAGAAGGCATTTTAACAAATTATAAGCAATGAAAGCTAGACACCATATGTAAGACGCAACGAATATCACTCTACCAAGTTAAAAATGTCTCGTCATTAGTGCCATTTCAACAAATTAGTAGTACAAGCTAGAAATTAATGTGAGATGTAAACTATAGCAGACTCTGAAGTTAAACGTGTCTTGTGAAAAGTTATTGTTGCAGGTTACACAACAGTAGTACTTTGATGTAAGAACATGGTGTGATAGACAAATATTGTATGTTCTAGAAACATGAACACGTGTCTTATTCACAAGTATAATGTGTAAAGTAAGCAGATGGAATTCAACAAAATTAGAAGCAATACAAGCTAGACATCATACATAACATGCAACCACATATAACAGTGCCAAGTTAGAGGGAGCACCTGTGATGGTGCACTAGGGGAGACGTGCTCATCATCAACACAGCTACGTTGAGTGTCTATGCATGTGTTGTCTTGCAAATCTTCTTGGGGGTGGCGGAGTAGAATCTGTAGAGGCGCTCTTTTTGGAAGGAGCACCTTTCTCCACTGCCTTGCTAATTTCCTTCCACTTTATTGGTTTTGAATCGTCAAGTAAAACCGACAAGAAAAAGCAATAAAATTCACTCTTCAGAACTCATTCGTGCATGATACTGACAATCACTACTTTGATGTAAGGCAAACACATGATACCAGGATGGAATATGCACAAAAAAAAGGATGGCATGGCATATTCATAACTATTTGTGTAAACTAAGCAGAAGCCATTTCAACAAATAAGAAGCAATGCAAGATAGACACCACATGAAAGATGCAACCAATATGACTTTGTCAAGTTAAAAGCGTCCCATCATAAATGGCATTTCAACAAATTAGAAGCAGCACATGCTATAATCATACGAAAGATGCAAACAATATCACACTTCATATACTAAAGGTGTCTCGTCATATTGATTTATGCGGGATACAAAAAACTGTAGTTTTATGCATGGACATGCTTAATAGATAGATGTACTATGTACTAGAAACAGGAAGGCATGTCACATTTACTAGTATGTACCAAAAATAGGAAGGTATTCCATATTCAAAGGTATAATGCGTAAGCTAAGCAGATGCAATTTAACCAAATTGGAAGCAATACAAGCTAGACATCTGGCTGCAGTGGTTCCACGTGACGCCTTTCTGTACTGGGCTTGTCACTGGCTCGGCCGGTGCCTTGACTAGCCATTTGTCTTCTGGTGCTCCCAGGATGGTGGTTCATGTAAACAACATATTTCCTTATCTTAATACAGACCAACTTCGGCCTTTCAAATACAAGCTAGACACCATATGCAACATGCAACCACATATGACACCACGAAGTTAAAGCAAGCACGTGGGATGGTGGTTCATGGCGAGCGAGATCATCAACTCCAAAGCCACGTTTACCATCTCCATCTGCTGACAGTGCACACTGTAGGGCCCTGAAACATGTCTTGCCTACCCGCGTACAAAGCTGGAGCGACTTCTCTCTTCTCTTTTGGGTTTCTACCAACAGTTGCTAGAGGCGGAAATACCCATGCATAAAAAACAATAGTGAGGTATGGGTGCAGTGTGTGTGTGGAACTAGTGCACTATAAAAGTAGTAGATAGCAGGTGGCTGAAAAAATAAATGACAGGAGACATATGATAGATCTAGAACATTGCAGGGCAAACGAAATTAGATTCTACTCCATTAAATTTTGTAATATATGAGCACACCGATGGCTGGGAAATGTAGGTACACCTCCAGCACACCACCACATGTGGTCCTATCAAAATAACAGTCGACTGAAAATAAATAGGTTAGTTGTTTTTTCTGAACCGTCCGATCTACAAGGAACGGGCAGATGGCCTTTGTCTACCTCCCGCCAGTCACTATTGACGATCTTTCTCAAACCGCCAGCAACCACCGGCTGAGACCCCTTCCTCGGCCACCCCGCCCTCCCCTCGACATCACACCATCGTCATGCTTGGCAGCACCCCCCGACACCCCTTTAAGCCCGACCGACATCCAGATCGGGCGCCAACAGCTCCTAGGCCCCACACACCCCTAAGATAAACACCGAAGCACTGCTTCCCTGGCGTAACGGGCGGACTAGCGCATGTTACACCGGGTAATGCTTCCTTTAATTGGGAATCAACTGACCTGGAATTAAAATCCATGGGGGCGACGGACCTCTAGCTAAGGTGAAATAGTATATGAGGAGAAATCTTGTGCATTGTGAGTTACTAGGAACATCTAGTATTAGGAAGAAGGTGCAGGAAGAAGCGGTCAACTAGTGTCTTTTGTGGGATGAATACCGTGCAAGCAGACACATAAGATTTGCACGAATAGGGGAAGAGGAGTACCAGTTCCGGTTGCCAGTGCTGTGTCCTCCTGAATTCACGGCGATTTTCTTCTTTTTACCGGGGGAACTGATGTTGTGGAGGAGTGTGGAGCCTTGGACGAACCCATGACCAAATTGTTGACTGTGTTGTAGTGTCCGTCTGTCGGCGAAGGGGAAGCAGATCCGAGGCGCCGAAGGACGGTGTAGCGACAACAACTCTGGTGCGGTGGACGGTGGCGATGTTGGAGCGGCAGCGGTGAGGCGCAGAATGACGTGGTTGAACTGGCTCGGGTACGACGCACATCAGCGTCCTGGAGGTAGCTCGCCCTCGGCTTCAACTACTACTCGTGGAGGGCGTTGCGGTTGCGGTGGACGACGACGTCAGAGTATTGGCTCCGACGTGATGGAGGAGGGCGGCGGTTGATGGTTGGGATGGAGTGGCGGATGGAGGACGACGGGGTTTCGCGGCTGGTGGAGAGGTAGTTTTGGCGCCCACGGAGTATGAATGGGGAATCGGACGGGGGGAGCTAAGGGGGAACCATGTTTCGGTCTAGGACGCGCTTGTATTTGTATTTTTGTATTTTTTTAACAGATGGGAAGCGCTTGTTTGAAATTTGGGGAAAGTACAAAATTTGCCCCCCTCTTAAATTTCGGACC
>LR738709.1:415598507-415806177 GCA_902687465.1 Secale cereale
GGGGGGGGGGGAGGCGGTAATCCCAGGTGTCCCAAATAGTGGGCGGGAGCGATTTCGGCCGAGCGCATGTGTGTTTAGGCGGCCACGGTGTATGAATGTTTTTCGGAGGCAGTTGTGTGGCGTCTAGATGAAGATACAAACCTACCCCGGTTTAGACCTTTGGACGTTGGACCAGTAGGTTTCATGGGTCAGAGTTAGAAAAGTAATTTCCTTCTATCAAAAATTGCTCTCACGCGGTTTTGGGCGAGTACATGCTCTTTTGGCGCTTCGTTTGAAATTTTGAAACAGAAGCATTCACGTTTAGAGTACTCTCGAACTTTGAGGATCGACCTGAATAGACAATGTTAAATTTGACCTTGTATGTTTGAAAACGTCATTAAATTATGTGCTTCTTTTTTAAATTTTGACACTTGAAAATCCTATAACTACGATTATTCTCGAATGGAGGAGGTAAATTTAAATCTATTTGGTACACGACTGTATATGCTATT
Source organism: Secale cereale (assembly GCA_902687465.1). Lineage (NCBI taxonomy): Eukaryota > Viridiplantae > Streptophyta > Magnoliopsida > Poales > Poaceae > Secale > Secale cereale. The sequence goes on from LR738709.1 coordinate 415,598,999, forward strand.
ATGTACAAAAGCAGAGCAAAGATTGGTGCCCCCATATTTTAGGTATGATTGACAAATTCCATAATCACGAATTGAAATAATTGAATGGACTTCTTGTTGAATTCAAAAAAAAAATTAAACCACCTTAAGTTGAATTCAAATGTATGTTAGTTACTAGCTAGCTATTTGTAATGTTCATTGTGTAACTTTTTGTCACGCCCAAGATGAGATTATATCCCGATCATGTGATGACTCATGATTGGTGCACAATCGCATTTCGGATGCTTAGCAAGATAGATATCATTACATTGTACCATTACATACATAGATGGGGATACATACAAGTCATACAATCTCCACATGAATACAACACATCATACACAAGACATCCGACTGCGGATGAAAAACATGAAAATCACAACGACATCCATCCTGCTATCCCAGGCTGCCGACCAGGAACCTATCCCAAGACTGACGAAGAAGAAGAACTCCAACACATGTAAACAACGCGCTCACGTCAAGTCATTCGAAAGCTGCACCTCCAACTCTTGTTGTAGTATCTGTGAGCCACAAGGACTCAGCAATCCCATAACCATGGGTATCAAGACTAACAAAGCTTAATGGGTATGGAAAGGATAGTGGTGAGGTTGCAGCAGCGGCTAAGCATTATATGGTGGCTAACTTACGAGTACAAGAATAAGATGAGCATCAACGCATGTGGTCGCAAACTAGTAATGATCGCTAAGTGATCCTGAACTACCTACGAGTCAAACATAACCCCACCGTGTTCTCTTCTCAAAATGAAAAGAGACGGTCACGATTACTCACGAGGTTGGTGTATTTTATTTCGGATCCTCTGTCAAGTTTTCTACAACCGGACATTAACAAATTCCAATCTGTCACATAACAACGGGCACGGCTTTCAAAAGATCATAACCCTGCAGGGGTGTCCCAACTTAGCCCATCACAAGCTCTCACGATCAGCAGAGGTAAAAAACCCTTATCTTAGGGACAACCCGATCAGACTCGGAATCCCGGTGCACAAGACATTTCAACAATGGTAAAACAAATCCAGCAAGACCTCCCGGCGTGCCGACACGCTGAGAATAGCCGCGCGTATCTCGTCTCAGGCCACGTCCGGATAGGTCAAGATACCTCGGGTTTCCCCAAGGCGGCCCCGCAGGCTGCCCAGTTTGGACCAACACTCATGAGGAGCACTGGCCCGGGTTGTAAATTAAGCCCTCGGGGTCCAGAAACTCCCTATGAAAGTTATTTAGTTATTAGGCAAATGGTAAAACCAAAGTTGGGCCTTGCTGGAGGAGTTTTATTCAAAGCGAACTGTCAAGGGGGTCCCATAACCCCCAACCGTATTAGGAACGTAAACTCAAGGAACATAACACTGGTTTATAGGTTCTTAAGGCGGCATGAGTGGAACAAAACACCGAGCAAAAGGCCAAGCCTTCCACCCATTGCCAAGTATATAGGTGCATTAATTTTAATAAGACATATTGTGATATTCCCAACATATCCAAGTTCCGACATGGAGAAATCTTCATCTTCACCTGCAACTAACAACGCTATAAGAGGGGCTGAGCAGGCGGTAACATAGCCATACAACGATTTGTTGGGATGGTGTCGAAGGTTAGAGGTTTCAAGTCAACAATGAGAGGCTGACAACAATAGATCGGCAGCGCGACATATAGCGATAGCATTGAGACAACTAGCATGGCAATGATAGTAATGAGATCCAAAGTGACGGTCATCTTACCTGAGATCCCGCAAGGAAGAAGAACGTGTCCATGAAGAAGACGGAGCCACGAAGACGAACCAAGCGTAGTCGAACGAATCCTCACGATCGCAACGAAACAAGCACTAACAAGAAGAAGCAAGCAACATGGTAAACACACAACACATAAGCAAGACATGATGCTCAACCAAGTATGATGCATGACAGAGCTACATGATGCAACACATGGCAAGAGATGATGCACACAATAACAACACAACCAAACAAGTTTAAATGAGGCTGGAAACAACATATAACAATTCCGGTAAGTCCTCATATGCAATTTTCGAAATTGGTCCAGATCTGAAAAAATAATAATTTAAAGTCGTTAAACAGCAATTTAACATGCACCATGATGATCTACATGACATTCTAGTCAAGTTACATATAAAGTTCATTTAATTCGGAGCTACGGCCTAGAAGATATGAGCAAAACAAGTTAAGCATGGCAAAGAAGCAAGATGCATTCAAACATCAAGCAAACACACTCCAAACATGTATACAACATGATATGATACATCTACATGCAAAAACAAGCAAGTTTCATATAGAGCACGCTCAAAACGGATCAACGGTTCAACACATACACATGAAACAAGATATAACAACAATCTGTCCCAAAACAGCAACTAGGCACTTTGCAATCATCAAAACAACATGCTAGAGGAACATTTCATGGCATCAAAGGGCATGCCAAGCATGTACATGTCAAGCACTACAAGGGTGATCATTGAGCTACTGCCAAATACCACTAGAACATGCTCAAAACATCATGGCAAGATTGCAAATAATAACAGTTTCATAGACTTAGTAAAATAAACTGAACATGGCAGCAACAACGACAAGTAGGCATGTTTGCAAGCTTGTGCAACTCATCTCAAAGCATATCATGGCATGTGAATATAACCAACAGTAATAAGTCATGTTTATGTAGCTACTCATGGCAAGAACATGGTCATAGGATGCATAGAACACTAGCTATTCACATGACAAACCTGAACTTACTGATAACAGGCTGACAGAAACATTATATAGCAATTTGAGAGCAAGAAAGAGACAAGCTACAAAAACTTATACTTGCAAAGAAGGGCATGGATGGATAGAGCATAACTTGGACTTCAAGACATGATCATTGGACATCTCCAAATGTGCATAGATATGACTGTAGCATCAAGCAACCATGACATCACAATATAATAGTTTCAGACTTAGCAGATTTTAACAAGTCTCAGAAAGTAACAAACAGCGAGTAGGCCACTTTACAACCTTGTTGCACTCACCACAAGGCATAACATGAAAATTGGATTGCACAACAACAAAGATGACATGATTGTGCTCCTAACACATGTTGACATGATTCTCAAACAAAAATTACACAAAAAGACAAGAAAAAGACAAATCAACAAGTTATATCAAGTTTCAGCAGTTAACAGAACTTAGCACTCTTGCAACAAAGATTATGGCGTGTAGATGAACTCAAACTAGCATGAAACAGCAACCATCATGTAGAGCACAGAGAGGCGAACATTTTGACATATTATATGCTCAATTTGGGCACACATGCACAAAGTTATACTCACCATAAGATGCCATGATGAATATAAGAAAACTGGGTACTTAGCCGTTTTTGAATAGGAAACAGAGGGCGTAATATAGTATCCGGTGCACTGGGCGGGGCTTAGCGGATACTCACCATGGGCCTATCCTAGGTCGACGGAGAGGTCGGGCAGGCCTGGATGTTGGCCGGGGCAGCGGAGCGGGCCGGCAGCTCGAGGGGCGAGGGTGATGGGTCGTGGCCCACATGGGAGGAGGCGAGCGAGGCACCTGGATCGGGATCCTCCTGATCTGCGGCGGCGCGCCGAGCGACACTGCGGCGAAGGGCGGAGGAGGCCGGGGAGGCCAGGGCTGGGCGGATCCGGCGATCCCGCCTGGATATGGCTGGACGCCGGGACGGCGATCTCCAGGTGGCGCAGGGTCAAGGCGGCCTGGCCGGACGACGGACGAGGGACGGCGGAGCAGCGGGGTTCGAGAGGCTCTGGTGGCGCGGCTTGCCGGTGGCGGCGCAGGTCACCCGAGGCGCGGACGGAGCTCGAGGAGCGGGTGAGGCAGCGCTGCAGGTGCTCGGGAGGAGCGGTGGCGCACGGTGCGGACGGCGAAGGTCGGGCCCGGCAGGGCCCAAGATGGGCTTGGAGGGCCGGCGGCGCTGGGTGGTGGAAGGAAGGCGACGTGGCGGTGATGGGAGTGGCCGAGAGCGGCGCTGGGGGTGACGTGGCAGGTCGCGATTGGCCCGACGGCGGTGTCTGCTGGCGGTGGACATGTCCGGTGGCGCGAGGAGGAAGAAGACTAGGGTTTCATCCGCGAATTTCGGGGGAGTGGACTTATTTATAGGTAGAGGGAGCTAGGAGAGTGCAAATGAGGTGCGGTTTTCGGCTACGCGATCATGATCCAACGGCAAAGAGCATGAGGGGGGCATAGATGGGCTAGTGGGCTATTGTGTAGGGGTGCTCGGCTGCAAAGAGAGAAGGGTCCGGCGGTTAACACGGTTAACCGTTGGGGCATCAAACGGACTCCGAATGCGACGAAATTTGACAGGCGGTCTACCTACACTATAATAAGAGCATACTCCAAGTTTCAACCCATTCCAAGAACATTTTCCGGCCACTTACAAAGCAAGGTTTCGGAGGTGTCGCAGGCATGTGCAAGTGTGTCTTGGCTCAGAACGGACAACGGAAAGGACGAGGGGGCTCGGCAACTATGAACGGATCCAATTTTGGAAATGATGGAGAAGAAATGCACATGATGACATGGAAAAATGCAACACGCAAGCAAATGACATGGCAACGGCAGCGAATAAGAGGAAGACACCTGGCGCATCGGTTTCGGGGTGTCACAACACTCCCCTACTAACAAGAGATCTCGTCCCGATATCTTAGGAACGAGATGGAAGAGGAAAAAGAAGAACAAAGTTCTTCTTGGACAAAGGAGTGGAACCAAAGAAACTTGAGAGGTTGAACAACTCGAAAGAAAGAACACATGGAGATGAACGAGTTAGGAAAGCTCCCTTACAAAAGGGGAACGTGGAACATTACGAGAGCATTGACGCTTGAAAGACAGGAAACAAGAGATGAAGGAACAAGAATGAATTTGGAACCACTTCGGCTAATAAGAGATTGAAAAGGAATTCGAATGAAGGAATTTGGGCAGCACTCCAGCTGTAAATGGAAGGAATAGAACATGATCTCGAGAAGATGGAACGATACTTGATGAGATGAACAACAAGAAGCCTCCGGAAGAAATGGAAGAGTGAAAAGAAAAGAACGGATAAGAGAACAACAAGTTCCACCACGAATGAATTTGGAAGCATTCTTAGAAGAAAGGATTGAATGAAGTTGTTGAGAAAATCAACATCAAAAGAATAGGCTTGGTGTGGACTCATGGAAACCATCCCAAACTTGAGGTGAAATTCTGCCACTACGAGAAGATAGAACATCTAAGAAGAATGATGAATTGCAAAACTCCACTTCAAAAGGATATGGAGAATTATTTGCATCTCGAGGTGCAAGAAGAATAATGCTTGAGTTGCTCCACACGAATCTTGATGAACACTTGAAGAATGATTTGAATCACGATGAACCACCATGAAGAACTCCGGTAACAAAAGGATGATGATACCAAAATGACGGATGAAAAGAATAAGATTTAACAATTGCGATGATTTAGACGGGGGTTCCGACGAGATATCCGAGAAAACTTTGAAATCTGAAAAGAAAAGATGAACAGACTTGGGATTAGAATTTATTCATCATGAAAAAAATTCGAAGGAAGGGATTGAATCGACTTGATGAAAAAGAATAAGAATTATGTTATGCTTATCCTCCATCAATTAAATTTGATGTGAAGCAATGGATTTGCATACTACTTATTCGCATTGAAAGTGATTAAGAGGGATATATCATGAAACTTGAGAAAGTCTTCATGGACCACCGGTATGATTGAAAAGGAACGAATGGGTTGATTTTTTAACAAGGAAAAGAACTCTTGAGTGAACCACCGTAAGGAATTGAAACCGAGTGAAGAAAAGGAACGAACCACCGGGAAGAATTGAAATTGAACAAAGAAAGGAGAATAAGTCGCCGGAAAGAATTAGAAAACAAATAAAGAACTTGAGGAATTTTAGATACAAGAGAACGAAAAGATCGCGAACTGATTAAATGATACTTGGACAAAGCACCGGATGAATATAGAGACGAACGAAGAGACATCATTGAAGAATATTGGGAGGACAAAATTGAAAACTGAGAACAAAGAAATCTTCTGACATGATGGCCTTCGAAGGATCACAATGGAAAGAATTCAAGAAATACTCCGAATGTGTAAGAAAAGAATTTATGACAAACAGAATAATTCGAGAGGATAACATGAAGCTAGAACCACGAATCTTCAAGAGAATAGACAAGATTTAGAGGTAAACTCCTCTTCGGTCTGTAAATGTTGAGAATGACGACGAGGAACACCACCAAAATTATTGACATACTCCGGACGAATGAAAGAGGAAAAGGTTGAACCAACCATGAAAGAATTTGAAAGCGATCTTGGAGAAGGAATATGACTTATGGAATCCATTCTTACGTCACACTTTGTAAAGAATTTGGGAATCACTCCGGAAATTTTTTCAGGTAAGATCCTGGGAAGGACCTGTGGGGTATGAGCCCACCGAAGAGAAACACCATATAAAATGATTATTTGAATGAGAAATGATGTATCGGAACGATTAAAAGACTCGAATGAGGTGACAACCTTTAATAAATTTGAACACAGATGAATCTCCCGAGATGTCTTCGAAACTCCAGAATGATTAAATGGCAAGAGGCAAATGAGCAAGGGGAAACATCTGAGCCGAGGGAAAGAATATGAAGAACACCAAAAACTTGAATTGAATCCACCGGAGAAAAGAAGAGATGAAGAACGACAAACTAGACAAGAATTCACTAGTTGAAATAATTAAGGAAAGAATGGAGAAACTTCGCACGAATAGGATGGATACTCGATTAAGGACTCCGGCTCCGAGAAGAAACAGGGTGGGTGGGTTGGAAAAAGAAAGGCAACTTCGGAAGGGGAAAACAACGTCGATTGAGAAAGAACCGAGGAATGATCTTGCAAAGGCGAAGAGGATCGAATCAACTCGACGAGAAATGCACCGGATGAAAAGAGTTGTCATCGCCATGATCAGAAAACTAAACGCGTGATCCTAAAAAAATTGAAGGGGAAGAGGAGTAATTCAAAACACCTACGTCAAAATTCCCCACCAGAGCGACAAAGGGGCTGGGGAGTAAAAAGAATTCCTACTCTCCGATATAACTAGACTCCAAAATAGTTTTCTTCTAGATTCGACAATGGCCAAACTACGATCAATCAAGGGGGCTCCTATGGTCGGTCGAGGTTCTGATACCAAGTTTTCATGCCCAAGGTGTAATTCTATCCCGATCATGAGATGACTCGTGATTGGGGCACAACAGCATTTTGGGCGCTTAGCAAGATAGATATATTTACATCGTACCATTACATACATAGATGGGGATACATACAAGTCATACAATTTCCACATGAATACAACACATCATACACAAGACATCCGACTACAGATGAAAAACATGAAAAGCGCAACGACGTCCATCCTCCTATCCCAGGCTGCCGACCAGGAACCTATCCCAAGACTGACAAAGAAGAAAGAGAACTCCAACACATGTAAACAATGCGCTCACATCAAGTCATCAGAAACCTGCACCTACAACTGTGTTGTAGTATCTGTGAGCTACAAGGACTCTGCAATCCCATAACCATGGGTATAAAGACTAGAAAAGCTTAATGGGTATGGAAATGATAGTGGTGAGGTTGCAGCAGCGGCTAAGCATTATATGGTGGCTAACTTACGAGTACAAGAATAAGATGAGCATCTACGCATGCAGTCGCAAACTAGTAATGATCGCTAAGTGATCCTGAACTACGTACGATTCAAACATAACCCCACCATGTTCTCTTCTCAAAATGAAAATAGACGGTCATGGTTACTAATGCGGTTGGCGTATTTTATTTTGCATCCACTATCAAGTTTTCTACAACCGAACATTATCTAATTCCAATCTGCCACATAACCGCGGTCACGACTTTCGAAAGATCATAACCCTGCATGGGTGTCCCAACTTAGCCCATCACAAGCTCTCACGATCAGCAGAGGTAAAAAAACCTTATGTTAGGGACAACCCGACCAGACTCGGAATCCCGGTGCACAAGACATTTCGACAATGGTAAAACAAATCCAGCAAGACCTCCCGGCGTGCCGACACCCTGATAGTAGCCGTGTGTATCTCATCTCAGGCCACGTCCGGATAGGTCAAGCTACGGGTAAAACCAGATACCTCGGGTTTCCCCAAGGTGGCCCTATAGGCTGCCCAGTTTGGACCAACACTCATGAGGAGCACTGGCCCGGGTTGTAAATTAAGTCCTCAAGGTCCGGAAAGTCCCTATGTAAGTTATTTAGTAATTAGGCAAAAGGTAAAACTAAAGTTGGGCCTTGTTGGAGGAGTTTTATTCAAAGCAAACTGTCAAGGGGGTCCCATAACCCCCAACCGTGTTAGGAACACAAACTCAAGGAACATAACACTGGTTTATCGGTTCTTAAGACGACATGAGTGGAACAAAACATCAAGCAAAAGGCCAAGCCTTCCACCCATTGCCAAGTATATAGGTGCATTAATTTAAATAAGACATATTATGATATTCCCAACATATCCAAATTCCGACATGGAGCAATCTTCATCTTCACCTGCAACTAACAATGCTATAAGAGGGGCTGAGAAAGCGATAACATAGCCATACAATGGTTTGCTGGGATGGTGTCAAAGGTTAGAGGTTTCATGGCAACAATGAGAGGCTGACAACAATAGATTGGTAGCGCGACATATAGCGATGGCATCGAGACAACTAGCATGGCAATGATAGTAATGAGATCCAAGGTGACGGTCATCTTGCCTGAGATCCCGCAAGGAAGAAGAATGTGTCCATGAAGAAGACGGAGCCACAAAGACGAACCAAGCGTAGTCGAACGAATCCTCACGATCGCAACGAAACAAGCACTAACGAGAAGAAGCAAGCAACATGGTAAACACACAACACATAACCAAGACATGATGCTCTACCAAGTATGATGCATGACAAGGCTACATGATGCAACACATGTCAAGAGATGATGCACACAATAACAACACAACCAACAAGTTTAAATGAGGTCGGAAACAACATATAACAATTCCGGTAAGTCCTCATATGCAATTTTCGAAATTGGTCCAGATCTAAACAAAATTTAAGTTAAAGTTCTTAAACAGTAAATTAACATGCAACATGATGATCTACATGAAATTCTAGTCAAGTTACATATAAAGTTCATTTAATTCGGAGGTACGGCCTAGAAGATACGAGCAAAACAAGTTAAGCATGGCAATTATGCAAGATGCATTCAAACATCAAGCAAACACACTCCAAACATGTATACAACATGATATGATACATCTACATGCAAAAACAAGCAAGTTTCATATAGAGCACGCTTAAAACGGAGCAACGGTTCAACACATACACATGAAACAAGATATAACAACAATCTGTCCCAAAACAGCAACTAGGCACTTTGCAATCATCAAAACAACATGCTACAGGAACATTTCATGACATCAAAGGGCATGGCAAGCATGTACATGTCAAGCACTACAAGGGTGATCACTGGGCTACTGCCAAATACCACTAGAACACACTCAAAACATTATGGCAAGATTGCAAATAATAACAATTTCATAGACTTAGTGAAATAAACTGAACATGGCAGCAACAATGACAAGTAGGCATGTTTGCAAGCTTGTGCAACTCATCTCAAAGCATATCATGGCTTGTGAATATAACCAACAGTAAGAAGACATGTTTATGCAGCTACTCATGGCAAGAACATGGTCATAGGATGCATAGAACACTAGCTATTCACATGACAAACCTGAACTTACTGACAACAGGCTGACAGAAATATTATATAGCAATTTGAGAGCAAGAAAGACACAAGCTACAACAACTTATACTTGCAAACAAGGGCATGGATGGGATAGAGCATAACTTGGGCTTCAAGACATGATCATTGGACATCTCCAAATGTGCATAGATATGACTGTAGCATCAAGCAAACATGGCATCACAATATAAAAGTTTCAGACTTAGCAGATTTCAACAAGTCTCAGAAAATAATAAACAGCGAGTAGGCCACTTTACAAGCTTGTTGCACTCACCACAAGGCATAACATGAAAAGTATATTGCACAACAGCAAAGTTGACATGAGTGTGCTCCTAACACATGTTGACATGATTCTCAAACAAAAATCACACTAAAAGACAAGAAAAAGACAAATCAGCAAGTTATATCATGTTTCTGTAGTTAACAACACTTAGCACTCTTGCAACAGAGATTATGGCATGTAGATGAAATCAAACAAGCATGCAAGAGCAACCATCATGTAGAGCACACAGAGATGAATGTTTTGACATATTATATGCTCAATTTGGACACACATGCACAAACTTACACTCACCACAAGATGCCATGATGAATATAAGAAACTGGGTACTTAGCCATTTTTGAACAGGAAACAGAGGGCGTAATATAGTATCCGGTGCACTGGGCGGGGCTTAGCGGATACTCACCATGGGCCTGGCCCTGGTCGACGGAGATGTGGGGCTGGCCGGGATGTCGGGCCGGGGCAGCGGAGCGGGCAGGCGGATGGAGGGGCGAGGGAGATGGCTCGCGGCCCATGTGGGAGGAGGCGAGCGAGGCACCTGGATCGGGATCCTCCCGATCCATGGCGGCGTGTCGAGCGACACTGCGGCGAAGGGCGGAGGAGGCCGGGGAGGCCAGGGTTGGGCGGATCCGGGGGATCCCGCCTGGATCTGGCCGGACGCCAGGACGGCGAGCTCCAGGTGGCGCAGGGTCGAGGCGACGAGGCCGGACGACGGGCGAGGGGCGGCGGAGTAGCGGGGTTCGAGGGGCTCCAGTGGCGCGGCGTGCCGGCGGCAGCGCAGGTTGTCAGAGGAACGGACGGAGCTCGAGGAGCGGGCGAGGTAGCGCTGCAGGTGCTCGGGAGGAGAGGTGGCGCACGGAGCGAACTACGGTGGTCGGGCCTGACAGGGACCCATATGGGCTTGGAGGGCCGGCGGCGCTGGGTGGAGGAAGGCAGGCGACGTGGCGTGATGGGAGAGTCCGAGAGCGGCGCTGGGGGTGACGTGGCAGGCCGTGATTGGCCCGACGGCGGTGGCTGGTGGTGGTGGACACGTCCGGCGCGGGGTGGACATGTCCGCTGGCGCGAGAAGGAAGAAGACTAGGGTTTCATCCGCGAATATCGGGGGAGTGGACTTATTTATAGGTTGAGGGAGCTAGGAGAGTCCAAATGAGGTGTGGTTTTCGGCCACGCGATCGTGATCCAACGGCGAAGAGCATGATGGGGCTTTAGATGGGATAGTGGGCTATTGTGGAGGGGCGCTCGACTGCAAAGAGAGAAGGGTCCGGCGGTTAACGCGGTTAACCGTTTGGGCATCAAACGGACTCCGGATGCGATGAAATTTGACAGGCGATCTACCTACACTATAATAAGACCACACGCCAAGTTTCAACCCATTCCGAGAACATTTTCCGGCCACTTACAAAGCAAGGTTTCGGAGGTGCCGCGGGCGCGTGCAAGTGTGTCTGGGCTCAAAACGGACAACGGAAAGGACAAGGGCTCGGAAACTACGGACGGATGCAAGTTTGAAAATGGTGTGGAAGCAATGCACATGATGACATGGCAAAATGCAACACGCAAGCAAATGACATGGCAACGGCAGCGAATAAGAGGAAGACACCTGGAGCATCGGTCTCGGGGTGTCACACTTTTGTATGTATAATGTGCTTTACACACACAACGGGAACTATACGCACGTTTATATTCGAATTGCTAAAGGGATGCATTGTCTGGAGTTCAAAATATTGACTCTATGGATCAATTATGTCGAATAATAACATAGAGATGCTCAAATTCGATAGAATATAGATGTCTGATGGATCAATGACCGTTTCTTATGTGAATTGCAAATATCATGATCCCATCCTAATATTTGGATACAATTTATATTTTTCATCAATGTGTACATCAGTCTTTTACGTGTAGTTTCACTCTCCATAGGCCCCTCCTCAAACACGCGATAACTTTTTCTCACACACATACGCGCACATGGTGTATATCCATTGGTGGTCTCTCACACATGCTCACACACTCTCTCCCGAGGTGTCTTTCTCGCACACATGCTCTCGATATCACCCTCCCTCTCGCAACCATTTACGACCGTTTTCACTAACCTTTATCAGAAGCACTCTTCCTCTCACACGCATACGCACACACAATCTCCATCGACCCTTTCTCTATACATAGACCTGCATATGGGTCTCCCGCACGCACATTATCTTTAGGCATGGCTCGCATGCATTCTCTCCACCTCTCTTCCTAATTGATGAATATGATTCCAATAGAGGATTCTATAGGATCCCCTTAAAGTTAGGTTCGATGAATGGTAATATCAGAGACAAGGGGTTACCTTAGTCCGAGGATCTAGGGTTACAAATCCTATCTGTCTTTGTTAGTGGACATAGAGTCCTTCACGACTCTGGCATCTTTGTCTTGTACGACAAGTCCTCCATGGGTATCCTTGAATGCGTCACGGGCCGACCAATGTGGCATAGGACGGAACCGACCCAAGGGCCTCACCTCATCCCACCGGACCTCACGTGATGACACACCATCTGCCCCTAGGTCTAGTTATCTTCTCACACCCACACATACCAACATAGACACAACACAAAAAAATCTCCTAATGCCTTTATATATCCCCTCCCCCCTTGCATGTACACACTCAAGGGCATCTCTCGCCGTGACATCCTATCTGTCTCTCTCTCTCTAGACCTCTCTCATTTCTCGTGCTATCTCTCCCACGACACCCCCCCCCTTCGGCCCCTCTATCCATGCCTCTCTCGAATACGTACACATACCCTCACTAGACCCTGCCAAATATGTCACATACACATTCACACATGTTACATCTTTACACGCACCCCATTGATCTAAAAAGCCCTCTCTTCACGTTTACTTCGCATAGAGCATTCCTTTTGAATAAAACCACACAAAGTGTGGCCAAAATTTTATTTTAGAATTTGTACATATATACAACATTACAAAGTTATATGAAGTATGAAAGTTAGTTTGCATTGCATGGTGCACCCAATGATATTTATCCTGCAATGTGCATTTGTATATTTTAATACTATATATAAAGTTAGTCATAATAAAGAGAAACAAAGAGCATCTCTCTCCATCGCACACACACCCTCTACGCCCCTTTCACGTACACACTCAAACTATATCCAGGTCCTCTAAAAGTACGCCCCGACACATTCACTCATGTTTCATCTTTCTCTCGCGATATATAGAGTGACGATCATTGTATTTGAAATGAAAGCACGATACGTGCATTGGACTTCAGAATCCACGCATTACGGTCACCATTAACGTTTTGTGGTTATTATACAGCCACGGGTCCACCGTACAACTATGTATTTATTTAAGACATGACTAGTTGACCAGATAAACGCTCCACGTGGCACTTCTAGTGTTGTATCACAATATCTCACTACCATTGGGCCCACCTGTCGACGTGTATAAGAATGAAAACAAATGATAAAAAACATATTGGACGGTGGTTCGAAGTCATGACTGCGGGCACAGCGGACAACGTGGCATTGTATTGGTATGTTGAGCCGTCCATTTTTTGACAAACAAGAGCTGGTGTGGTGATTGTACACACACGCATGCATGCACACGAACTGCATGCACTCAACACTCACACGTACACACGCAGCCATGCACGCTACACTCACACGCACACACGGATGCATGCACACTCACACTCATACGCACACGCACACACAAACTGCATGCACGCAACACTCACACGTACACGGTACACACGCAGTCATGCACGCATGCTACACTCAGATGCACACACGCACGCATGCATGCATACAACACACGACCAACACACACGCTCACGTTCAAGTGCTCAACCTACACGTGCATGCGCACACATCAGGCCCTGACAGACACATACACAACCAGGTGGTTCCCGTGCACGGGTTGGTGTCTTGTCGCGCCTGCGTAAATTTGTGTTTATCTTATTTTTTCCTATGCGAATGATAGGTGGGACCCACAAGAAACATGGTCAGTTTAACCTATCAACATAGTGCCACACAGACTATTTGGCTAGTCAACAAAGTGCAATCTGATGCTGAACAGTGAGCAAGTGACCATATAATCACCGCAAAACATATATAGTGACCGTAATGAGCGTATTCCGAAGTCCATCGACCGTGTTACACTTTTCGCTTGAAATACACTGACCGCCAGTGTATTTATCTCTTCTCTCTGTGGAGCCGAGTACGCCAACGTGCCAATGCCTAAATTGGCGCGCGCCACCCCATTATTGATGTACTGGTTTCGTAAGAGCAAACAAGCATTCACGTCTACAGTACAAACTGTAGATACAGTATGAGTTACAAATGTTATGAAGACGAATACAAATATTTGAATCCACTTCATGCCCAATTTCTCTCTATAGGCCCTCCAAAAGTACATCTCTACACGTTCTCGCATGTTACATCTAACAACTATGCAATACAACGCTGCTACTACACTCTAATACAATAAATCATATGTGTTTTTAGTTTTACTAGATCTCACATTGTTACATAATTATTCAGTTTGCATATATTAAAATTGCCTTTGAAATGTATGGCTAGTACTCTCTCCGTTCCTAATATATTGATGCATGTAGACATATTTTAGATTATAGACTCGCTTATTTTGCTCTGTATGTAGTCATTTGTTGGGATCTCTATAAAGACTTATATTTGGGAATAGAGGGAGTACTATCATCTACCGTGCGGGAAAAATCCCGCCCTTGCTTGTTAGTATCAATGGATCGGGTTTGTATCGATGGATCGTGCGAAACAGCAAAACTACAGTAGCACTACAGTACAAGTAACAGTTCACTCGACCGCTGTGTCATGTAATCCTCCGTCGCAAGAGTGGAGCGCTCGCTTTCATAAATGTTCTAGTCCCTTTCGCCGACATGTGGGACATCAAGCAACCGGGTCCACATGCTGTACAGAAATAACAGTGCATAGCAGCAGTGGTGAAGCACCCCAATCATGGCGCCGGCGTAGTAATGAGCAATGAGGCGTCAAATCACAAAGTTGCACCTTTCCCGCAGTTAAGTTGGAGGGACGAAGTGATGCTAAAAAAAGATGTTGGAGGGATGAAGCAACCATCATTTCACTCGTTGCTGAATCCGCTTCTCCCTCATCTTCTTCAAGTTAACTACATGTTTCTTCTGTCGTTGTTCTGCCTCAGGCTACTCATAATGGGGAGTATCATATACTAGTATCATGCGCATAATACTAGTGTATGATACTACTACTTCATAGTACATAGTATCATAGAGTACTCCAACTTCCTCTATAGTGCATAGTATATGAAGTAGTATCATACTCCCTTCATTCCTAAATATGTGTCTTTCTATAGATTTCAACAAGTGACTACATACGAAGCAAACTTAGTGAATCTACACTCTGAAATATGTCTACGTACATCCGTATGTTGTAGTCATTTGAATATCTAGAAAGACAAATATTTGGGAATGGAGGGAGTATATGATAATATTTATTGCCATGCATGACACAAAGTAGTATAGCATTTAACATGACACGGTGTCTACCTATGTTATTCTAACCCCCTCTCTCTTCTTTAATTCTCTACCACATCAGCATGTTTTCTATTTCGGAGTGCATGTTGCTATGGCTGGTTGCAATAGGGAGTATCATATACTAGTATCATGCATATGATACTACCTCCCTAATCCATAGTATCATATATTAGTATCAAGTAGTACTATATTTATTGCCATGCATGACACATACTACTATGGAATTTATTATGATACGGTATCATGATATGATACTCAACCATCTCTTTTTTCATTTAATTCTATGACACCTCATCAAAATTGTCTAGTTGGAATGCAGGATACTAGCTATGATACTACCATTACGACCAAGAGCATGGTTAAGAGCAAGTATAATAAGGTGACGTAAGTGGGTTGTAAGGATTTAAATATTATATCTTTGCTTACTTGGAAGAGAGAGAAGAGGAGAGACAAGAGAAGCGGGCGATAGACTTACAGCCTGCTGTGGCACAAGCTCCAAGAAGTTATGTGAGAGTGTATGGTGGGCCATATGGTAGAAAATTAGTACTTCCTTATAGCCCACTACTATACGTATTGGCTATTACATTAGCTATAGATGACATGGCAAGATGTTATAGCCAGCAACGGGCTATATTATTAACCATGCTCTGATAGTATAGCCAACTGCTAGCTACAAGCCATTGCCATGTCATCTATAGCCCATCTTATAGCCAATATGTACAATAGTTGATTAGAAGAGTGTACTACTTTTTTATTATATGACCCACCTTTCACTCTCACAAATTGCATAGGAGCACGTGCTAGAGCTGCCTCTTCACCAAGAGCCCAGTTAGAGCAAGTATAATAAGAGCATGGTTAATAATACAGCCAGTAGTCGGCTATAAGGAGTTGCCATGTCATCTAGAGCCAACCTTATAGTCGGCATGTACAATAGTAAATTTTAATTGTGTACTACTTTATTAATAGTTGGCCCACCTTACATCCTCACAAAGCGTCTTGGGTCTCGTGTTGCAGTCGGCTACTCACCAAGAGCCCGCTTCTCTTCTCTCTCCTCTTCTCTTTCTTCCAAGTAAGCAAAGATATAATATTCTATTTCTTATAGCCTGCTTATGTCATCTTATTGTACTTGCTCTAAGGTGATGTGAGCAGGCTGTAAGGATTTTAATATTGTAGTATTGCTTAGTTGGAAGAGACATAAGAGGAAAGAGAAGGGAAGCGGGTTGTAGACTTACAGCCGGCTGTAGCACAAGCTTCAAGAAGCTTTGTGAGAGTGGAAGGTGGGCCATATGTTGACAAAGTAGCACTTTCTTATAGCCAACTATTATACGTGTTAGCTATTACATTGGTTGTAAATGACATGGCAACATGTTATAGCCAACAACTGGCTATATTATTAACCATGCTCTTACCTTCTCTCTCCACTTTCTTTCCTTACGCAAGAATATACTAATTTATTTCTTATAGCTAGCTGACTCAGCTCTATTGTACTTTCTCTAAGATACTACCACTATGGCCAGCCTCATGTGGGACGCGGATCGGCTTGGTAAATAACTAACACGTGGGACAACATGTTAGCAAACCGCCAGGCCAACGTCCTCTAAAAGTAAGAAACCTCCCCCGCCTTCCGCGTGGCAAAATCACCTCCTTTTTACTAATCTTGATATAATTTTTTAGATCAATATAATCGAGATTTGTATAGATAGCACACATGAACAAAACCAATTGGTACGGTTAAGGGCATCCACAATGTGTAGCCAAATGTGAAAATAGCTTTTGGCATTGATGGGAACCATTATGGAGGGTGCTGCCAAAGCCAAAAAGAGAGAACCGAAGCTCCCTAATTGATTGATTGAAGGAATAGAAAAATGCAACCTCTCTCCTCTTCTTGTCGTGCTTGGACGCATGTACAGTACATATAGAGCACATAGTCTACTCCCATGTCCCTTCTATCACAAATCACAAAGCAGTGAGGCATCAAATCACAAAGCACAGACGAATCAACCATCATTTCACTCTTCGCTGGCTCCGCTTCTCCATCGTCTTCTCCGAGAAACCACCTTACCGCACTAAGCTGGACGGACGACGCTATTATGTAGTACTAGTACATTTACACCTCCTTTGGTTCAATGGACTTCCTGGATGCAAAGAAGGCGGTTGGCTTGGCTTGCAGGCAGCACTTGCGAACAACTTACCATGGTCTCCCTCAATGGTGTGCTCCGTCGAGCGCACTTCAGCAAAGCCACGATGTTCAAGATATCACCGACGTCACCGCAATGGGGAAGGAAGTCTAATTGTTACTACCTACTTTTTTGTATACAAGGCCAGTATCAAAATTACAATTTGAAGAAGGCCACCAACACTAATCGAGGCAAAATTGATGTGATTTGCCTCGTAGTACTAGCAACAAAGGACATTAATGTACCCTTGCATGCATGCGGAAGTGAGAAGGTTGGTTTGCATGGCGTTGCATTAATCAAGCAGTAAGGAGTGAGATGGTTAGATCTTTGGGAGTTGGAGAAAAAATACGCATTAATTGACAAGAGGATTTGTATCGATCAATCCCGCGAAGGAAAATCCCGCCTTTCTTTTTTAACACAAGTAGTATGTACTTGTATCATGTTTGGGTCTAGGCCATGCATTGCTATACTTTGTCACACATTTTTGCCAAGCTTGCCTAAAGTTTTTCAAAATGAAAAGGAGGTACACTTGCGCACGGCTGTCGCGATCGCACCGCACCCTCACACAGTCGCTCCTGCACGCCACAAACCCAACCAAGGGAACGCACCCTCACTGACATGTGCTACCGCATGTGATCAAACCAAACTCAGCCGTCCTACTGCTGACACATAATTTTCGTTCATACAGTATGTTCATCCAACCACATGTTGAGGACGATCCGTGCGGCTCGTGCGATGGTCTGTTGGGGAAGAAAACGGGTTAGGAGATGTGGGATATCCATCCAACCGCCTTAAATGGTCGACTGACCCAAATGATAAAAGTCAGGCGACTTGCATAAATATAAAGAAAAACTAGCACTACTTGCGGAACGATAGGGTCTCGTCGTCTTTGGTTGCCGGCGTAGACCAGTCATAGCTGTCGACGTGTGTCTCCGCACTGTGGTTGTCCTCAGACTCCAGCTACTTGTTCATGCGGAGCGTGTGGGCACTCTACACGGACGCGAGCACCGTCCGGTTCACGTCCACGACGTTCGGTTCCGCCTCAGGATGGCCTCAATGGCAGCGGCATACACGCGCTCCGCGTCGAGTTGAGCCTCCGCCGCCCGATTCAAGTCCAGGACGTCCGGCTCCGCCTGCAGGAGGGCCTCGATGGCAGCGGCATCCGCGCGCTCCGCGTCGAGTTGAGCCTCCGCCGCCCTGTTCACATGCACGACATCCGGTTCCGCCTGTAGGAGGGCCTCAATGGCAGCGGCATCCTGATAACCCACAAGTGTAGGGGATCGTTTGTAGCTTTTTTCTATAAGTAAGAGTGTAGAACCCAACGAGGAGCTAAAGGTAGAACAAATATTCCCTCAAGTTCTATCGATCACCGATACAACTCTACGCACACTTAACGTTTGCTTTACCTAAAACAAGTATGAAACTAGGAGCACTTTGCAAGAATAAAACTTGAAATAAATTGCAAGACAATAAAAGTGGATAGCTTTTGTCAACAACAAAGTCATTTTTCCTAAGGCAATCAATAACAAGTACCGGTAATCATTCTTGTGATTTTATATGAGGGAGAGGCATGAGCTAACATACTTTCTCTACTTGGATCATATGTAGTTATGATTGGACCCATAGCAAGCATCCACAACTACTAAAGATCATTAAGGTCGTGAAACCCAACCATAGCATTAAGTATGAAGTCCTCTTTACTCCCATACGCCATAACCCACTTATCTATGTTTGGGCCGCTGTCATCCCCTGCAACACTAACAATAAGCAAACCATGAACATATTGCAACACCCTACAGCTGGGGGCCCTCACATATGCGTGAGACAGAGGGCACCGTAGGACAGCACCATAAATAAAATATACAATCATACCAGCCAAGATCACGATTAACCCATAGGACAAAATGGATCTGCTCAAATATCATAGGATAACCACATATCATTGGGAAAATAATATATGGAATTGAGCACCATGTTTAAGTAGAGATTACAGCGGGGAGAATAGGTGTTACACCGCTTCATAGAGGGGGAGAAAGTTGGTGTTGACGGTAGCAAGATTGTTGATGTAGATCACCGTCACTATCCTAGCCCCGGCGGCACTCCGGCGCCACCGGGAGAGAGGGGGAGAGAGCCCCCCCTCCTTCTTATTCTTCCTTGGCCTCCCCCCTAGATGGGAGGAGCGTTCCCCCTCTGATCCATGGCCTCCAAGGCTGTGGAGGGGGAGAGCCCCTCCGATATTGGATTGTCTCTCTATCCTCTTCTGTTTCGCGTCTCCCAGGTCTGGTGGAAAACCGTTTCTTATATTCACGATGATCCGTAACTCTGATTGCGCTGAGATTTTAAAACGATTTTTTCCAGATATAAGCTTCCGTGCGCCCGAAGTAGAGCTCCAACCGACGTACGAGGTGAGCACAACCCACCACCACGAGCCAAGCTTCCGTAGCGCACCCTAGTGTCTTGCGGGCTGTGTGGGCCTCCGTTTGTGGTAATTCCAACTCCCAAAAATCAAATATATTCCAAAATAATTCTCCGTAAAAAACTATTGCATTTGGACTTCGTTTGATACAGATTTTTTGCGTTACAAAAAACATGCAAAAAACAGGAACTGGCACTGGATCAATAGGTTAGTCCAATAAATGATATAAATAGTTTCCAAAAATATGTGAAAGTTGTATAATATTGGCATGAAACAATCAAAAATTATAGATACGACGGAGACGTATCAGCATCCCCAAGCTTAATTCCTGCTCGTCCTCGAGTAGGTAAATGATAAAAAGATAATTTTTGATGTGGAATGCTAACTAGCATAAACTTGATCATATATGTAGTCATGGCATGAATATTAAGACATGAGTGATTCAAAGCAATAGTTTATAACTTGACATAAAGACATCAATACTCGGGCATCCCAACAAACAATCATGTCTTTTAGAATATCAAATGCTAAAGAACGTTATCCCTACAAAATTATATAGTCTTGTCATGCTCTATCTTCCCTGCTCAAAGTATAAATCATGTACTACCCCGGTGTCAGCCAAGCAATTGGTTCATACTTTTTAACGCGCTTCAGTATTTTCAACTCTTATGCAATACATGAGCGCAAGCCATGGATATAGCAATATAGGTGGAATAGAATGCGATGGTAGTAGACAAAAGAAGGAAACAAAGTCTCACATCAACTAGGCAAACCAATGGACTATGGAGATGTCCATCAAAAGATATCAATGCGAGGAGTAGGGATTGCCATGCAGCATATGCACTAAGAGCTATAAGTGTATGAAAGCTCAACATGAAAACTAAGTGGGTATGCATTAGACTCTACTACGAAAAATTCTCACTAGCACTCCCTCCGCCGTAAATACTTGTCGGAGAAATGAATGTATCTAGATGTAGTTTAGTTCTAGATACATCCATTTTTATCCATTTTTCTGACAAGTATTACTGAACAGTGGGAGTATATGGAAGTGAAAACATAGGAGACTCCCTATATGAAAAACATGGTGCTAATTTGAAGCATAAGTGTGGAACTAGCATGCCCCTTCTCTCTTTTTTTCCTTTTTTCTTTTTTTTTCTTATTTTTTTATATTACTATTTTTTATATATTTTTCTCTCATTGTGCGGAGTCTCATTCCGACTTGTGGGGGAATCATAGTTTCCATCATCCTTTCCTCACTGGGACATGCTCTAATAATGGATAATGATGATCATCACATTTCTATTTACTTATACCTCAAAAGAAATAAAAATTACAACTCGATACCTATGACATAGTATGACTCTAAATGAATGCCTCTGGCAGTGTACCAGGATGTGCAATGATCTAGCATAACAAAGATATTGAAAAACGGACAAGCCATGAAAATATCGTGCTAGCTGTCTTACGATCATGCAAAGCAATATGAAAATTAATGCTCAAGTTAACTATATGATGGAAGTGCATGGCAATATATCTCGGAATGTCTATGGAAATGCCATAATAGGTAGGTATGGTGGCTGTTTTGAGGAAGGTTTGAGAAAGTTTATGCACTGGCGAAAATTGCGCGGTATGAGAGAGGCTAGCAATTATGAAAGGGTGAGAGTGTGTATAATCCATGGACTCGCATTAGTCATAAAGAACTCACATACTTATTGCAAAAGTTTATTAGCCCTCGAAGCAAAGTAATACTACACATGCTCCAACTTCCTAGCATAACGAGAGACTATACGTGCATGCTTCGGGAATCACAAACCTTAAAACCAATATCTTACTAAACATGATCATCCACTAGTACCTCCCACATATTATCATCTATATATCGCAAAACTATTGCAAGGAATCAAACATATCATATTCAGTGATCCATAAGTTTTATGTAGGATTTTATGACTAACCATGCAATTGACCAATTCCGTTTGACTCTCTAAATAGATATAAGTGAAGCATGAGATTTTAAATCTTTCTACAAAATATCATGCTCTAACAAATATAAGTGAAGCACGAGAGCATTCTATGAACGCCAGTTTTCTATGTGAAGAGAAACAGGCAATCCAAACTTCAAATGATATAAGTGAAGCACATGAAGCATTCTATAAAGACATACTCAAAAGATAAAAGTGAAGTGCAAAGAGCATTCTACGAATATGCCAAGGACTGTCTCATACCAGCATGGTGCATTATTAAAATAAAATAAAAGAAACACGACGCTCCAAGAATTTACGCATATCATGTGAACAAAACGAATCCGAAAACATACCGATACTTGTTGAAGATAGATGGGATGTCTTACGGGGCATCCCCAAGCTTAGACGCTTGAGTCTCCTTGAATATTTACTTGGGGTGCCTTGGGCATCCCCAAGCTTGAGCTCTTGCCTCTTCTCCTTCTCCTCACATTGAGACCTCCTCGATCTTCGAACACTTCATCCACACAAAACTTAACCGAACTTTTAGTGGCGGGGTTAGTGCATATGATCAATGAAATATCATCATGCACTGCTCTAAAATTATTGTATAATTATAAACTAACATTACCCATTGTATACTATCACAGTTCTATGGCCCCAAGTCAAGGAGGCTTCAACAATAATTCAAACATATGCAAATAATGAAGCTATAACAACAATTTGTGAAAACAGGACAGTCTGTAAAGATTTGAATATTCACCATACTTATGTAACTCTAAAAATTCTGAAAAATAGGAAAATATAAACAATTTGTATAGAACGACTTTGCAAAATGTTTCGGAAACTTTCTATGTTCCAGTAAAAAATGTAAAATCGCACACTACAGCCAAAGTTTCTGTTTTTGCACTGCATAAACCAACAAGCAATTTAATCATCCTAAAAGAAACCCTTGGCACATTATTTTTATAATACAATGGAATTGTACAAGGGGGTAATTATTTTTGTTGAAAAGTTTCTATAATTCAAGTTCACAAAGTTTCCATGGGCATGAACAGAGTTCAAGTCTAGCTCCCACTTTCACAATGCTTGTCCCTCTCACTTTCACTTTTCTTTTTGTGAAAGTTTTAGGTTCCCTGATACGTCCATTTTGCATCATGCTTTTATGTTAATATTTATTGCACTTTGGGTTGTTTTTACACATTATGTCACAATACTTATACCTTTTCTCTCTTATTTTTTAAGGTTTACATGAAGAGGGAGAATGCCGGCAGCTGGAATTCTGGGCTGGAAAAGGAGCAAACATTGGAGACATATTCTGCACAACTCAAAAAGCCCCGAAACTCCATGAAACTCTGTTTCAGAAAATATAAAAAATATCTGGCGAAAGAGATACGGGAGGGGGGCACCCACTTTCCACGAGTGTGAGGGCGCGCCCCCTGCCTCATGGGCCACCTAGTGACCCCCCGATGCCCATCTTCTGCTATATGAGGTGTTTTGACCTGCAAAAAATCATAAGGAGGCTTGCGGGACGAAGCGCCGCCGTCTCGAGGCGGAACCAATCTAGGGCTCCGGCGGAGCTGTTCTGCCAGGGATACTTCCCTCCGGGAGGGGCAAATTATTGCCATCGTCATCACCAACAACTCTCCCATCTTGGGGAGGGTTATCTTCATCAACATCTTCACCAGCACCATATCCTCTCAAACCCTATTTCATCTCTTTTATCCAATCTTTGTACCAAAACCTCAGATTGGTACCTGTAGGTTGCTAGTAGTGTTGATTACTCCTTGTAGTTGATGCTAGTTGGTTTACTTGGTGGAAGATCATATGTTCATATCTATTATGCATATTAATACTCCTCTGATTATGAACATGAATATGTCTTGTGAGTAGTTACGTTTGTTCCTGAGGACATGGGAGAAGTCTAGCTATAAGTAGTCATGTGAATTTGGTATTCGTTCGATATTTTGATAAGATGTATGTTGTCTTTCCTCTAGTGGTGTCATGCGAACGTCGACTACATGACACTTCACCATTGTTTGGGCCTAGAGGAAGGCATTGGGAAGTAATAAGTAGATGATGGGTTGCTAGAGTGATAGAAGCTTAAACCCTAGTTTATGCGTTGCTTCGTAAGGGGTTGATTTGGATCCATATGTTTCATGTTATGGTTAGGTTTACCTTAATACTTCTTTTGTAGATGCGGATGCTTGCAATAGAGGTTAATCATAAGTTGGATTCTTGTCCAAGTAAGGGAAGCACCCAAGCACTGGTCCACCCACATACCGAATTATTAAAGTAACGAACGCAAATCATATGAGCGTGATGAAAACTAGCTTGACGATAATTCTCATGTGTCCTCGGGAGCGCTTTCCTTCATATAAGAGTTTGTCCAGGCTTGTCCTTTGCTACAAAAATGATTGGGCCATCTTGCTGCACCTTATTTACTTTTACTATTTATTACTTGTTACCAATTATCTTATCACAAAACTATTTGTTACCGATAATTTCAATGCTTGCAGAAAATACCTTACTGAAAACTGCCTATCATTTCCTTCTGCTCCTCGTTGGGTTCGACACTCTTACTTATCGAAAGGACTACGATAGATCCCCTACACTTGTGGGTCATCAAGACTCTTTTCTGGCGTCGTTGCCGGGGAGTGAAGCGCCTTTGGTAAGTGGAATTTGGTAAGGAAAAATTTATATAGTGTGCTGAAATTTACTGTCACTTGTCACTATGGAACTTAATCCTTTGAGGGGCTTGTTTGGGGTATCTTCACCCCGACCAGTAGAGCAAATAGTTGATCCTCAACCTACTGAACCTACTGAAAATGTTAGCTTTGAAATTCGTTCGGGTATGATAGAGAAACTGCTAGCTAATCCCTTTACAGGAGATGGAACACTGCATCTCGATTTGCACCTAATCTATGTGGATGAAGTTTGTGGATTAATTGAGCTTACATGTATGCCTAGGGATTTTGATCAAGAAGAAGTTCTTCCCTTTATCTTTGAAGGGAGGGGCATTGACATGGTTTAGGCTATGCGATGATATTGGATCGTGGAACTACAATCGATTGAAGTTAGAATTTCATCAGAAGTTCTACCCTATGCATCAGGTTCATCGTGATCGTAATTATATATATAATTTTTGGCCTCGCGAAGGATAAAGTATTGCTCAAGCTTGGGGGAGGCTTAAGTCAATTCTATATTCATGCCCCAATCATGAGCTCTCAAGAGAAATGATCATTCAAAATATTTATGCGCGACTTTCTCTCAATAATCGCTCCATGCTCGATACTTCTTGTACTGGTTCTTTTATGATGAAGACTATTGAATTCAAATGGGATTTATTGGAAAGAATTAAACGCAACTCTGAAGATTGGGATCTCGACGAAGGTAAGGAGTCAGGTATAACACCTAAGTTTGATTGTGTTAAATATTTTATGGATACCGATGTTTTCCGTGAATTTAGCACTAAATATGGACTTGACTCTGAGATAGTAGCTTCTTTTTGTGAATCATTTGCTACTCATGTTGATCTCCCTAAGGAGAAGTGGTTTAAATACCATCCTCCCATTGAAGTAAAAGAAGTTGAACCTGTTAAATTTGAAGAAAAGGACTATCACTTATAATGTTGATCCTATTGTTCCTACTGCTTATATTGAGAAACCACCCTCCCTGTTAGAATAAAGGATCATGCTAAAGCTTCAACTGTGGTTCGTTAGAGTAATACTAGAACACCTACACCCTCTGAGCATATTAAAGTTGAACCTAGTGTTGCTATGGTTAAGGATCTCTTGGTCGATAATATAGATGGGCATGTTATTTATCTCCATCAGGAAGCTGCTAGAATCACCAAGCCCGATACTAGGAATAAACATAGACCTGTTGTAGGCATGCCTGTTATTTCTGTTAAAATAGGAGATCATTGCTATCAAGGTTTATGTGATGTAGGTGCTAGTGCGAGTGTAATACCCATCTCCTTATATGAAGAAATTATGCACGATATTGCACCTGCTGAGCTAGAAGGAATTGATGTTACTATTAAGCTTGCCAATAGAGACACTATTTCACCAGTTGGGATTGTTAGAGATGTTGAAGTCTTGTGTGCGAAAGTTAAATACCCTGCTGATTTTCTTGTTCCTGGTTCCCCACAAGATGATTTTTGCCCCATTATATTTGGTAGACCCTTCTTGAACATTGTTAATGCTAAGATAGACTGCGAAAAGGATATTATTACTGTTGGATTAGGGGATATGTCTCATGATTTTAACTTTGCTAAATTTCGTAGACAACCCCATGATAAAATATTGCCTAATAAGGATGAAATTATCGGTCTTGATTCTATTGATGTGCCTCCTAACGATCCTTTAGAACAATATCTGCTAGATCATGATCCCAGGGGAAAGGATGAGACGAGCTCCGATGAAGATGAAATCCCATTACCTCAGCCTAGGTACATGCATGTGGAGTTCAATAAGTCAAGCCTCCCCGATAGAACAAAGAAACCTAAGATCGAGTTTATTCATTTTCGCCTTTTACAGGAGAACAAGCAGGAACTATGTAAAAAGATATTAAGCCTTGAGCAGGAGATCGATGACCTAAGGGAGCAAAATTCCATCCTGAAGCGCAAATTGAGGAAGAAGCCTACATCATCAACAACCCCATCGTCACCACCTCCGAAGAAGGAGACATAATCACATGGGTATGGGCACTCCCCTTGGCAATTGCCAAGCTTCGGTGAGGTGCCTCGGTATCGTATCGCCATCACTGTAATGCCCCGGACACACCCGCCGGTGGTCGTTACTCCTGGAAGGATCTAGACTGGCCTCACAGATAAATACTAGTCTTTTCTGCGCACTTTGTCCTCACTCATGCGCACGTGGGAGCAACTTCCCGATCGATCACCCATCCTGAAACTACTCCAAGCCGAGCACACTTAACTTTGGAGTTCTGTCTGAATGGGCTCTCGGAAAAGAAGGAATTCCTTATTGATATGACTAGTCTATCATCCCTAATAAGCAAGGCTATCACATACACCCTCACTCAGAGGAACCGACGTCCTTGTCGGGCCACAAGAACTTTCTCTCTTGGCACATACATCTGTGCATCCAGTCCGGTACATGTGTCATGTCGTGTGCCATGACGGGTCACAAACGTCATGAATAACATGACCGCACACCTGTCTGCAAACATCCGTGTAACCGCGAGGGTCAGCTCTGATACCAACTTGTAACGCTCCGAACACACCCGACGGTGGTCGTTACTCCTGGAGGGATCTAGACTGGCCTCACAGATCAATACTAGTCTTTTCTGCGCACTTTGTCCTCACTCGTGCGCACCTGGGAGCAACTTCCCGGTCAGTCACCCATCCTGAAACTACTCCAAGCCGAGCACGCTTAACTTTGGAGTTTTGTCCGAAGGGGCTACCAGAAAAGAAGGAATTCCTTATTGATATGAGTAGTCTATCATCCCTAATAAGCCAAGCTATCACAATCACACTTCTATATTTTACCATTTTTCTTAGTTCGATCCTTTTGGTAATATTTTGATCTAGTAGAATATAATTTAGTATGATCTAGTTGTGAGCTTTGCTTTATGATCTTTATCTTTGTAATCGAGTCCGGGAGCTATATATAATAAAGATTAGTTTTGAGTCAAGGGCTTGATTATCTCACTATGATCATGAGAGGACAGAAGAAAATATAAAGAGTATCAAAGATATCATATTGATCTTATGGAAAGTAATGACTTCACATATAAAGAGTATGGTGAATAAAAGTTTTTGACAGTTGACAAACATAGTTTTGGTCATCGTTGCAATTAATAGGAAGTAATAAAGAAAGAGAGGTTTTCACATACAAATATATTATCTTGGACATCTTTTATGATTGTGATCACTCATTAAAATATGACATGCTAAAGAGTTGATGTTGGACAAGGAAGACAACATAATAGGTTATGTCTTCTTATATCCGAAATAAAGTATATTGTCATGGATCATCCAACATGTTGAGCTTGCCTTTCCCCCTCATGCTAGACAAAACTTCTTGCACCAAGTAGAGATGCTACTTGTGCTTCCATACATCCTTAAACCCAGTCTTGCCATGAGAGTCCACCATACTTACCTATGGATTGAGAAAGATCCTTCAAGTAAGTTGTCATTGTTGCAACTCTCTAAAATATGTATGATCTATTAGTGTGGAGAAAATAAACTTTATACGATCTTATGGTATGGAAGCAATAAAAGCGACGGACTGCATAATAAAGGTCCATATCACAAGTGGCAATATAAAGTGACGTTCTTTTGCGCTAAGATTTTGTACATCCAACCATAAAAGCACATGACAACCTATGTTTCCCTCTATGAAGGGCCTATCTATTGTTCTTACCCTATAAGAGTCATGGTGATCTTCACCTTTCCTTTTTACATTTTATCCTTTGGCAAGCACATTGTGTTGGAAAGTGATACGTCTCCAACGTATCTACTTTTCCAAACCCGTTTGCCCTTGTTTTGGTCTCTAACTTGCATGATTTGAAGGGAACTAACCCAGACTGACGTTGTTTTCAGCAGAACTGCCATGGTGTTGTTTTTGTGCAGAATAAAAGTTCTCGGAATCGCCTGAAAATCAACGGAGAATTATTTCAGAAAATATAAAAAATATCTGCAAGAAGATAGTCACCGGGGGGCCCACACCCTGTCCTCAAGAGTGGGGGGCGCGCCCCCCTTCCCAGGGCGCGCCCCCTGCCTCAAGGGCCCCCCGATGCCCCACCAACGTACCCCCAGATTCTGTATCTTCCGTTTCAAGGAGAAAAAATCAAAGAGAAGGAATTATCGCGTTTCACGAGACGGGGCCGCCGCCAAGCCCTAATCTCTCTCGGGAGGGCTGATCTGCAGTCCGTTCGGGGCTCCGGAGAGTGGAGATCATTGCCATCGTCATCATCAACCTTCCTCCATCACCAATTCCATGATGCTCACCGCCGTGTGTGAGTAATTCCATCGTAGGCTTGCTGGACGGTGATGGGTTGGATGGGATCTATCATGTAATCGAGTTAGTTTTGTTAGGGTTTGATCCCTAGTATCCACTATGTTATAAGATTGATGTCGCTATGACTTTGCTATGCTTAATGCTTGTCACTAGGGCCCGAGCGCCATGATTTTAGATCTGAACCTATTATGTTTCCATGAATATATGTGTGTTCTTGATCCTATCTTGCAAGTCTATAGTCACCTGCTATGTGTTATGATCCGGCAACCCCGAAGTGACAATAATCGGGACCACTCCCAGTGATGACCATAGTTTGAGGAGTTCATGTATTCACTATGTGTTAATGCTTTGGTCCGGTACTCTATTAAAAGGAGGCCTTAATATCCCTTAGTTTCCAATAGGACCCCGCTGCCACAGGAGGGTAGGACAAAAGATGTCATGCAAGTTCTTTTCCATAAGCACGTATGACTATATTCAGAATACATGCCTACATTGCATTGATGAACTGGAGCTAGTTCTGTGTCACCCTAGGTTATAACTTCTACATGATGAATTGCATCCGACATAATTTCCCATCACCTATCCAATGCCTATGAGCTTTACCTATATTGCTTGCTGGTTATTTACTTTTCCGTTGCTACTATTACAAAAACTACAAAAACACTATCATTACTTTTATTGCTGCTACCGCCACTATCATATTACTTTGCTACTAAACTATCTTGCTGCAGATGCTAAGTTTCCAGGTGTGGTTGAATTGACAACTCAGCTGCTAATACTTAAGAGTATTCTTTGGCTCCCCTTGTGTCGAATCAACAAATTTGGGTTTAATACTTTACCCTCGAAAACTGTTGCGATCCCCTACACTTGTGGGTTACCAAGACTATTTTCTGGCGCCGTTGCCGGGGAGCATAGATATATTCTTTAAGTCACTGGGGATCTATATCTGTTTATCACTATGCCAAGATCTTACCCTCAACTACGAGGGGAGGTAAGGAACTGCCATCTAGCTCTGCACTTGATTCTCCTTCTGTTATGAGTAAACTTGCGACACCTACTCCTGCTATTGAATCTGATATGTCGTATGTTCTTGATGATGCTACTTCTGCTATGTATGATGAAACTACCTCTATGTCTGATACTGTGCCACTAGGTGAATTTCTAGATGAACAAATTGCTAAGGTTAGGGAGAGTGCAAATGTTGATGATATTTATGAAAGTGATGATGAAACTACTCCCAATAGATATGAATTGCCTGTTGTGCCTGAGGGTTATGTTATGGATGAAGAAACTGCTAGAGACTTTCTTGCTTGCAATGATAAATATGATCTTAAGAAGTTATTAGCTAAGCTGAAAGAAAAGTCCTTAAATGGTAGAATGAAACATGACCCTGCTTTTGCTACTTCACCTATATGTGTTACTGATAAGGATTATGAATTCTCTGTTGATCCTGAGTTAATTACTTTGGTTGAATCTGATCCTTTCCATGGCTATGAGTGTGAAACTGTTGTGGCACATCTTACTAAGTTGAATGATATAGCCACCCTGTTTACCAATGATGAAAAGATTCGTTACTATTATATCCTTAAGCTATTTCCTTTCTCGTTAAAGGGTGATGCTAAGACTTGGTTTAAATATCTTGATCCTGGTTGTGTGTGTAGTCCCCAGGATATGATGTATTACTTCTCTGCTAAATAGTTTCCCGCTCATAAGAAACAAGCTGCCTTACGGGAAATATATAACTTTGCTCAAACTGAAGAAGAGAGTCTCCCACAAGCTTGGGGGAGGCTTCTCCAGTTATTTAATGCTTTGCCTGATCATCCTCTTGAGATGCATGATATACTTGATGTCTTTTATAATGGACTAACCGATGCTTCCAGAGACCACCTGGATAGTTGTGTTGGTTGTGTTTTCGGGGAAAGAACAGTTGAACAAGCTGAACTACTATTGAATAATATGATGGCCAACGAAAATAATTGGACACTTCCTGAACCATCCCCTAAGCCAACTCCGAAGAAAAGTGGTGTTCTATTTCTCAGTCCTGAAGATATGCAAGAGGCAAAGAAATCTATGAAAGAAAAAGGTATTAAAGCTGAAGATGTTAAGAATTTACCACCTATTGAAGAAATACATGGTCTTGATAACCCGGCACACGTAGTAAAGGTAAATTCTCTTTATAGGTTTGATGAAGGTGATATTCCTCGTTATAAGTCTGCTAGCCAATGCTTAGATGAGTTTGACAATTTCATTGTGAAACAAGAAAACTTCAATGCTTATGTTGGTAGACAATTGCAACACAATGCTTATATGATTGAAAACTTGAGTGATTATTTGTCTAGTGCTAAAAGTGAACTTAAACTTATTAGTATACATGCTTCTATGGTCACCACTCAAGTAGAACAAGTACTTAAAGCTCAGAATCATTTGCTCCATGAGTTAAATAGTAAGAATAATGACTATGATGTTAGAGTTGCTACTAGAGGTGGTAAAATGACTCAGTAACCTCTTTATCCTGAAGGCCACCCTAAGAGAATTGAGCAAGATTCTCAGAAAGCTAATTTAGATACACCTAGTTCTTCTAAGAAGAAGAAAAAGAAAAATGATAGGACCTTGCATGCTTCTAGTGAACCTGTAGCTCACCCACCTGAGAATCCCAATGATATATCTGTTTCTGATGCTGAGACACAATCTGGTAATGAACATGAACCTAGTAGTAATATTAATGATGATATTCATGATGATGCTCAACCTAGCAATGATAATGATGTAGAGATTGAACCTGCTGTTGATCTTGATAACCCACAATCAAAGAATCAACGTTATGATAAGAGAGACTTTGTCGCTAGGAAGCACGGTAGGGAGAGAGAACCATGGGTTTAGAAACCCATGCCTTTTCCTCTGAAACCATCCAAGAAAATGGATGATGAGGATTTTGAGCGCTTCGCTGAAATGATTAGACCTATTTTTTTGCGTATGCGTTTGACCGATGTGCTTAAAACAAATCCTTATGCCAAGTATATGAAAGATATTATTACCAACAAAAGAAAGATACCTGAAGTAGAAATTTCCACCATGCTTGCTAATTACACTTTTGAGAGTGGAATGCCTAAGAAATTAGGAGATCCGGGAGTACCTACTATACCTTGCTCCATTAAGAAATACTATGTTAGAACTGCTTTGTGTGATCTTGGGGCCGGTGTTAGTGTTATGCCCCTCTCTTTATATCGTAGACTTGACTTGAGTAAGCTGACACCTACTGAAATATCTTTGCAAATGGCTGATAAATCAACTGCTATACCTGTCGGTATTTGTGAGGATGTGCATGTTGTAGTTGCAAATGTTACTATTCTAACAGACTTTGTTATACTTGATATTGCCGAGGACGATAGTATTTCTATTATTCTTGGAAGACCTTTTTTGAATACTGCAGGGGCTGTTATTGATTGCAACAAAAGCAATGTCACTTTTCATGTCAATGGTAATGAGCATACGGTACACTTTCCAAGGAAACAACCTCAGGTCCACAGTATCAATTATATTGGAAAAACTTCAACTATTACTATTGGAGGTTTTGAGTTTCCTCTTCCTACTATCAAGAAGGCATATGACATACTTATTGTTGGGGACATACATATCCACATTGAGGTAACCTAGTGTTATTCAAAAATTCTCCGGTTTCATATTACTCGGAAAGAGTTTATTAACAAGACCTGATCAACCTTGTTAATGGATTCCTTTTGATGAGCATGGGATAGGTGAATCTAGATAGCACAACCTTCTGTACCCTCCTTTTACTTTCTGGTAATTAGGTTAAATAAAACAAAAATAGCAATATCTATCTGTTTCCAGTCTTATCCGTGCAACAATAAAAAATATCCCGAAAATAAAAGTTCTCCAAATGCCAAGAAAATGAAATATGTTTTTTTCTAGAATATTTAAGAAAATAAGGCACTGAACACACAGCGAGGGAGCCAGCACGTGGCCACGAGGACACATGGTGTGCCCCCCTGCCTTGAGGGCCCCACGTGGCCCCCCTCCACTTATCCTTTCACCCATGCTCTTCTTCTTCCTCCCAAAAAAATCCCCAACCAGCTCAAACTCAAGTTCTAGCTCATTTTGCTGCCATTTTCGATCTCCTTGCTCAAAGCACCATTCACCAAACTGTTTGGGGAGATTGTTCCTTGGTATGTGACTCCTCCATTGGTCCAATTAGTTTTTGTTCTAGTGCTTTATTTGTTGCAAATTTATGCTGCTATGTTGACCTTGTTGTTGAGCTTGCATGTCAAATTTTCTTGGTCCCAAGTAGTTCTGATGCATGATATAGCCTCTAGGCACTAGTAGGAGTTGTTGCTATCAATCTTGTTGAGTTTGGTTAACTTTTATTTTGAAGTTACTAAAAATTTCAGAAATTTTTAGAAAAGGAAAATGTTAAAAGATTATTGAGGGGCTCCTCTAGCAAGAGCTCAGAGGAGAAGAATAAAAAAGAAAATAAGAAGCCCAAGTACAATCTTCCTCGTATGGCGGAAGTTCGACCGTGCGAATGGCCGTGTAATAATTTCATGATGTCTGCCGGTATTTACGAAGACTTTTATTGGTTGGCGAATAATGCAGGCCTCACCGACTTCCTCAATGACCAGAAAGAGCAGTATCTCTTACTCACCAATATTTTCACGCAAAGTTTTCATTTTCATTCTAGGAAAACACCACCTACAGTGGAGTTTCGCTTTTATGATGTGAGTAAGGAGATATCACTTTTAGATTTTTGTGAAATATGCAAAGTACCCTTTGGAGGTAGACTTGATGAACCACATCATGAAGACGTCAAAGGGTTTATTGATATGATAGCCGTACGTGAAACTAGACAAGTTTCAGGAGCAAGAATCACTAGTATACACTTCCCTGTTCTGCGCTACTTTGATTTATTTGCTAGTAGATGTTTAATTGGTCGCGGGAACAGTGGGAATCTCACTGCCCCTGATATTATCATTTTACTCCATTCTTTGTTTCATGACACAACTTTTAGCTTGGGCGCCGTCGTTGCCAAACGATTGAGTCTGAACCGCTCAAAGGGGCCCGTCTTTGGAGGAATCTTTGCTTCTCGCCTTGCTGAATATTTTAATATACCTATTAGGCATCATGAGAAGGAAGAAAAATTGCTTGCCCCTGTTTATCTAGACTACAAGAGCATGGAAGCTCATGACTTTATTATTAAAGACAAGAATATGCAGCTCAATTATAAATTGAGGTTTGATGAAATATACTATGAAATTGTTACCTTGCCTGCACCTTCTTTGTTTGATCAATCTACAGGCGTATTCCTCATCAGCTCAGATGCCTTCTACAAGTACCAAGGCCAGGCACAAGCTTCAGAGCATGTGCCAGAACCACCACTTGATCCTTCACGTCAATCTGTTTATGGGTGGGAGTTGGACGAGCTCGCCAACCAGTGGTATCCAGAGGACACATCTCAGTACACTGGAGGGAGTGGCTTCGATCCCTGGCCATAGACCAACTTAGGCCAAAAGCCTAAGCTTGGGGGAGTACGTGTTTCTCACCAACTTACATTCATATTCACAAACTTATTCTAGTTGCCGGTGCTCACACTCTTTCACTATACCATCCATGCTTAGTTTAAATTTCTTTTTCTTAGTCTTTTTTTGTGTGCTAGAAAAACAGAAAAACAAAAAAATATTAGTTGTAGCTTCCAGCTAGTTTACTTTCTTTGCCTGTAGTAGTAACTAAAAATGAAAACCCAAAAAGATTTCCCGGTCTTCTTCTGCTTGTTGGGAGCTTTCCCGTGTAAATAGCTTCTTTTCTTTTCTTTAGGGGTTGAGAGTAGAAGACCATGATTGAAAATGCTTAGTGGCTCTCATATGCTTTGTTGTAGATTCAACCTTGAGCCATATTACCTTGTCTTCTCTCTTGTATCAAATGTCTGCAGATTCCAGCTTAGTCCAACGCACGTGCACTATTATTATTATCCACACCGTTCGGTCGTGCGAGTGAAAGGCAATAAGGATGATATATGATGAACTAATTGAGATGAGAAAAGCTGGTATGAACTCAAACTCTCTTGTTTTTGTAAATATGATTGCTCGTCGTTCTTGATTCAGCTTGTTATGAATGAAACATGTTTGCAATGACAATTAGAGATCATAGCTACTTATGCCATGCTTAATTAGCTGAGAGTTTATAATGGTCTATCTTGCGTGCCAACATGATATTAAAATGGTTGTGATGTGGTATGATGGGTGGTATCCTCCTCTGAACGATTTAAGTGACTTGACTTGGCACATGTTCACGCATGTAGTTGAAACAAATCAACATAGCCTTCACGATATTTATGTTCATGGTGATTTATATCCTACTCATGCTTGCATTCATTGTTGATTAATTTTAATGCATGTTCATGACCGTTGTTGCTCTCTAGCTGGTCGCTTCCGAGTCTCTTTCTAGCCTTCACCTGTACTAAGTGGGAATACTGCTTGTGCATCCACTTCCATAAACCCCAAAGTTATTCCACATGAGTCCACCATACCTTCCTATATGCGATATTTACCTGCCGTTCCAAGTAAATTCGTATGTGCCAAACTCTAAACCTTCAAATGAAATTCTGTTTTGTATGCTCGAACGGCTCATGTATCAACTAGGGTTGTCTATATCTTCGATGCTAGGTGGGTTATTCTCACAATGAGTGGACTCCGCTCATCATTCATGAGAAAATGGCTGGTAACCGGGATTCCCAGTCCCATGCTCAAAATCATAATAATTAAACAAAACTCCCCTAGGTCGGTTGCTAGTTTGGACGGTACCCGTTGTTTCGGGCTAGCCGTGGAGTGTGCTTGTTGGTGGTTTGGGGGAGTATAAACTTTACCATTCTGTTTGGGAACCGCCTATAATGTGTGTAGCATGGGAGATATCGAGATTCTTGGTTGTTATGTTGACAATGAAAGTATACCGCTCAAAATGTTATTCAATCTCTATTTAAAAATCGAGCTCTGGCACCTCTACAAATCCCTGCTTCCCTCTGCGAAGGGCCTATCTATTTACTTTTATGCAGAGTCATCATCCTCTTGTCAAAAAGCACTAGTAGGAGAGCACCTCTGTCGTTGCATGTATTACTATTAATTTGCATTGAGTATGATCATGACTAGATCTCTTTTACCATGAATTACAATGTCTAGTCAGTCCTTGATCTTTAAAGGGGCTCTGTGTTTATGTTTTGCGGTCTCAGAAAGGGCTAGCGAGATAACATCCTGTTATATCATATCATGATTGTTTTGA
Organism: Secale cereale; assembly: GCA_902687465.1. Lineage (NCBI taxonomy): Eukaryota > Viridiplantae > Streptophyta > Magnoliopsida > Poales > Poaceae > Secale > Secale cereale. Next base: position 415,635,466 of record LR738709.1, read on the forward strand.
GAAGTGTTGTCATCCGAGGTTTATTATTATTGCTCGCTAGTTGATTATGCCATTGATGTGAGTAGTCTTGAGACCTGAAAGTTATTGTGAATATGGTTAGTTCATGATCTTGTTGAAAACCTAAATGCTAGCTTACATATTTACAACAACAAGAGCAAACAGAGTTTGTCAAAGTTTTTCTTTATCACTTTCAGTTTATCAACTAAATTGCTTGAGGACAAGCAAAGGTTTAAGCTTGGGGGAGTTGATACGTCTCCGACGTATCTACTTTTCCAAACCCTTTTGCCCTTGTTTTGGATTCTAACTTGCATGATTTGAATGGAACTAACCCGGACTGATGTTGTTTTCAGCAGAACTGCCATGGTGTTGTTTTTGTGCAGAATAAAAAGTTCTCGGAATCGCCTGAAAATCAATGGAGAATTATTTCAGAAAATATAAAAAATATGTGCAAGAAGATACTCACCGGGGGGGCCACACCCTGTCATCGAGGGTGGGGGCGCGCCCCCTTCCCAGGGCGCGCCCCCCTGCCTCGTGGGCCCCCCGATGCTCCACCGACGTACCCCCAAATCCTATATCTTCCGTTTCGGGGAGAAAAAAAATCAAAGAGAAGGAATTATCGCATTTCGCGAGACGGAGCCGCCGCCAAGCCCTAATCTCTCTCGGGAGGGCTGATCTGCAGTCCGTTCGGGGCTCCGGAAAGTGGAGATCGTCGCCATCGTCATCATCAACCTTCCTCCATCACCAATTCCATGATGCTCACCGCCATGTGTGAGTAATTCCATCGTAGGCTTGCTGGACGGTGATGGGTTGGATGGGATCTATCATGTAATCGAGTTAGTTTTGTTAGGGTTTGATCCCTAGTATCCACTATGTTCTGAGATTGATGTTGCTATGACTTTGCTATGCTTAATGCTTGTCACAAGGGCCTGAGTGCCATGATTTCAGATCTAAACCTATTATGTTTTCATGAATATATGTGTGTTCTTGATCCTATCTTGCAAGTCTATAGTCACCTACTATGTGTTATGATCCGGCAACCGCGAAGTGACAATAATCGGGACCACTCCCGGTGATGACCATAGTTTGAGGAGTTCATGTATTCACTATGTGTTAATGCTTTGGTCCGGTACTCTATTAAAAGGAGGCCTTAATATCCCTTAGTTTCCAATAGGACCCCGCTGCCACGGGAGGGTAGGACAAAAGATGTCATGCAAGTTCTTTTCCATAAACACGTATGACTATATTCGGAATACATGCCTACATTGCATTGATGAACTGGAGCTAGTTCTGTGTCACCCTAGGTTATAACTTCTACATGATGAATTGCATCCGACATAATTTCCCATCACCGATCCAATGCCTACGAGCTTTACCTATATTACTTGCTGCTTATTTACTTTTTCGTTGCTACTATTACAAAAACTACAAAAACACTATCGTTACTTTTATTGCTGCTACCGCCACTATCATATTACTTTTCTACTAAACTATCTTGCTGCAGATACTAAGTTTCCAGGTGTGGTTGAATTAACAACTTAGCTGCTAATACTTAAGAGTATTCTTTGGCTCCCCTTGTGTCGAATCAACAAATTTGGGTTTAATACTGTACCCTCGAAAACTGTTGCGATCCCCTACACTTGTGGGTTATCAGAAAGATCCTGACATATATACCCAATTGGATGTAAGTTATCATGATTTATTATTGTTGACATTACCCTTGAGGTAAAAGGTTGGGTGGCAATACTATAAGCCCGTATCTTTCTCTGTGTCTGATTAAAACTCCATACCCATAAGTATTGCGTGAGTGTGAGCAATTGTGAAAGACTAAATGATAGTTGAGTATGTGGACTTGCTATAAAGCTCTTATTTTGACTCTTTCCGATGTTATAATAAATTGCAATTGCTTCAATGACCGAGATCATAGTTTGTAAGTTTTCAATGAAGTTTCTGATTCATACTTGACAATGTGAATGGATTGTTACTTTAGCATAAGAGTCATATAACAATATATATGTGTGTTGTTGTTATAAGTATGATCATGATGCCTTCATGTCCATATTTTATTTTATCGACACCTCTATCTCTAAACATGTGGACGTATTTTCCGATATCGGCTTTCGCTTGAGGACTAGCGAGGTCTAAGCTTGGGGAAGTTGATACGTCCATTTTTCATCATGCTTGTATGTTAATATTTATTGCACTTTGGGATGTTATTACACATTATGTCACAATACTTATACCTTTTGTCTCTTATTTTATAAGGTTTACATGAAGAGGGAGAATGCCGGCAGCTAGAATTCTGGGCTGGAAAAGGAGCAAACATTGGAGACCTATTCTGCGCAACTCAAAAAGCCCCGAAACTCCGTTTCAGAAAATATAAAAAATATCTGGCGAAAGAGATACGAGAGGGGGGCCACCCACTGTCCACGAGGGTGGGGGCCCCCCTGGGCACGTCCCCCTGCCTTGTGGGCCACCTGGTGACCCCCCCCCCAATGCCCATCTTCTGCTATATGAGGTGTTTTGACCTGGAAAATATCATAAGGAGGCTTTCGGGATGAAGCGCCGCTGTCTCGAGGCGGAACCTTGGCGTAACCAATCTAGGGCTTCGGTGGAGCTGTTCTGCTAGGGATACTCCCCTCCGGGAGGGGAAATCATCGCCAGCGTCATCACCAACAACTCTCCAATCTTGGGAAGGGCTATCTTCATCAACATCTTCACCAGCACCATCTCCTCTCAAACCCTAGTTCATCTCATGTATCCAATCTTTGTACGAAAACCTCATATTGGTACCTGTAGGTTGCTAGTAGTGTTGATTACTCCTTGTAGTTGATGCTAGTTGGTTTACTTGGTGGAAGATCATATGTTCAGATCTATTATGCATATTAATACTCCTCTGATTATGAACATGAATATGTCTTGTGAGTAGTTATGTTTGTTCCTGAGGACATGGGAGAAGTCTTGCTATAAGTAGTCATGTGAATTTGGTATTCGTTCGATATTTTGATAAGATGTATGTTGTCTTTCGTCTAGTGGTGTCATGTGAACGTCGACTACATTAAACTTCACCATTGTTTGGGCCTAGAGGAAGGCATTGGGAAGTAATAAGTAGATGATGGGTTGCTAGAGTGACAGAATCTTAAACCCTAGTTTATGCGTTGCTTCGTAAGGGGCTGATTTGGATCCATATGTTTCATGCTATGGTTAGGTTTACCTTAATACTTCTTTGTAGTTGCGTATGCTTGCAATAGAGGTTAATCATAAGTGGGATGCTTGTCAAAGTGAGGGCAGCACCTAATCACCGGTCTACCCACATACCAAATTATCAAAGTAACGAACGCGAATCATATGAGCGTGATGAAAACTAGCTTGACGATAATTCCCATGTGTCCTTGGGAGCGCTTTCCTTCATATAAGAGTTAGTCCAGGCGTGTCCTTTGCTACAAAAAGGATTGGGCCATCTTGCTGCACCTTATTTACTTTTACTATTTATTACTTGTTACCAATTATCTTATCACAAAACTATCTGTTACCGATAATTTCAGTGCTTGCAGAAAATACCTTACTGAAAACTGCCTATCATTTCCTTCTGCTCCTTGTTGGGTTCGACACTCTTACTTATCGAAAGGACTACGATAGATCCCCTACACTTGTGGGTCATCATTCCCCTCTATATTGTTTTGTTCTAAAACTTTATAAAAGCACTCAACAGAAATAAATGACTCCTTTTTAAACTTCCGGGTTGTCTCCCTGGTAGCGCTTTATTTAAAGCCATTAAGCTAGGCATATAGTGCTCAAGTAATGAATCCACCCGGATCCCAATGTATATCAAAGTCAATCTTAATTAGCAAGGATTTAGCATTTAGTAGTGAGCAAAAAGCAACATAAATCAAGCAATGACGAAGTCTAACTCTCTTCCTATGCATAGGCCTGTCATACAAGAACAATTCATGCACATCAAGTAAAGGGCAATACATAGCATAAGAAGTTTCTTGCAATTCTATCGTGTTGGAAATATAGAGAGGCGGAGATGTAGTTCCTCTCTCATAATAATTGCAAGTAGGAGCAGAAAGCACATGCATATTATATTCATCAAAATCATCATGTGCAACGGTAAAAGGCAACCCATCAATATAATCCTTAATAAGTGCAAACTTCTCCGATATAGTGTAGTCGGGAGAATTCAAAAAGATAATAGGACTATCATGTGTGGGTGCAATAGCAACAATTTCATTCTTGACATAAGGAACTATAGCAAGTTCATCTCCATAAGCATAATTCATATTGGCATCTTGGCCACAAGCATAACAAGCATCATCAAAAAATGGATGTTTCAAATGAATCAACGAGATCATATCAATTATCATAGCATTCATCCTTCGATAAATTCAAAGGGAAATGAAACAATGTATGGGATAAAGAGTTACTCTCATTAGAAGGTGGGAATGGGTGATCAATCCGCTCTTCCTCCTTTTGTTTTTCGCTCTCCTCCTCATCTTTTTCATCCAATGAGCTCACAATGTCATTAATTTCTTCTTCCATAGGCTCCTGTAAAATATTAGTCTCTTCTTGGACAGCGAAGACTTTCTCAAGAAATGCATCAATACCGGCATTATATTCATAGTTCTCATAGAAATATTCAAATATAGGAAAATTTTGAGATCTATAAACAGCATCATCACAATCTTCATACTCTAGAAACATACATTCAATTTCATAAGCACCCTTAAAAGCAACAAATTCTTCTATTCATTCCACATCATAATATTCATATATACCATTAGCATAAGAAGCTAAGGTTTCATTCTCATTAAATTTACATAAAAAGGGTAGGTGTGGAGCATTCATCCTAGAGCAACAAGTATAATCATATCTAGAGCATAGATTCCAAGCATACCACTTTAATATATGAATTTGATCCCATAACAATTTTCCTTTATGAGTCAAGCGATAATTCCTAAAGTATTCACGTTGATCCAACGTTACTCCCATTATATAGTTGAATGGGGTTTTCTCGGGATTATCAAAGTAGTGCATAATATCTTTCACATAACAAGCATCGAGGGTTTTAGAAGGATCCCCATCTCCATGAGTAGCAAGTACCACTACTTTTTTTGGTGTTTCGTGTTCCATATCCATAACTGAAGATAGGGAACAACTTAGAACAGGAAATAAAACTAATAGTGATAAAGCAAACAAGCACACGCGAGAATATTCACCCCACGCTATAACTCCCCGGCACGGCGCCAGAAAAAGGTCTTGATAACCCACAAGTGTAGGGGATTGTTTGTAGCCTTTTTTGATAAGTAAGAGTGTCGAACCCAACGAGGAGCTAAAGGTATAACAAATATTCCCTCAAGTTCTATCGACCACCCCTACAACTCTACGCACACTTAACGTTTGCTTTACCTAAAACAAGTATGAAACCAGGAGTACTTTGCAAGAATAAAACTTGAAATAAATTGCAAGACAATAAAAGTGGATAGCTTTTGTCAAGAGAAAGTCATTTGTCCCTGGGCAATCAATAACAAGTAACAATGATAATTCTTGCAATTTTATATGAGGGAGAGGCATGAGCTAACATACTTTCTCTACTTGGATCATATGCAGTTATGATTGGACCCCTAGCTAGCATCCGCAACTACTAAAGATCATTAAGGTCGTGAAACCCAACCATAGCATTAAGTATCAAGTCCTCTCTACTCCCATATGCCATAACCCACTTATCCGTGTTTGGGCTGCTGTCATCCCCCGCAACACTGAGAATAAGCAAACCTTGAACATATTGCAAAACCCTACATCGGGGGCCCCTCACATATGCGTGAGATAGAGGGCACCGTAGGACAACACCATAAATAAAATATACAATCATACCAACCAAGATCATGATTAACCCATAGGACAAAACGGATCTACTCAAACATCATAGGATAACCACATATCATTGGGAAAATAATATTTGGAGTTGAGCACCATGTTTAATTAGAGATTACAGCAGGGAGAAGAGGTGTTGCACCGCTGCATAAAGGGGGAGAAAGTTTGTGTTGACGGTAACAAGATTGTTGATGTAGATCGTCGTCATGATCCTAGCCTCGGCGGCACTCCGGCACCACCGGGAGAGATGGGGAGAGATCCCTCTCCTCCTCCTTCTTCTTCTTCTTCTTACTTAGCCTCCCCCTAGATGGGAGGAGGGTTCCCCTCTGGTTCATGGCCACCATGGTTGTGGAGGGGCGAGAGCTCCTCCGAGATTAGATCTGTCTCTCTGTCCTCTTTTGTTTCACGTCTCCGAGATCTGGCCGAAAACCGTTTCTTATATTCCCGGAGATCCGTAACTCCGATTGCGCTGAGATTTCAACACGGTTTTTTTTTTCCGGATATAAGCTTCCTTGCGCCTGAAGTAAAGCTCCAGCCAACGTATGAGGTGAGCACAACCCACCGCCACGAGCTAGGCTTCCTTGGCGCGCACAGGTGTCTTGTGGGCTATGTGGGCCTCCGTTTTCGGTGATTCCAACTCCCAAAAATCACATATATTCCAAAATAATTCTTCGTAAAAAAATTATTGCATTTGAACTTCATTTGATATGGTTTTCCTGCAATACAAAAAACATGCAAAAAACAAGAACTTGCACTGGGCACTGGATCAATAGATTAGTCCAATAAATCATATAAATAGTTGCCAAAAATATGTGAACATTGTATAATATTGGCATGAAACAATCAAAAATTATAGATACGACGGAGATGTATCACATCCGCGCGCTCCGCCTCGAGTTGAGCCTCCGCCTCCCGGTCCTCCTTTAGGATCACCGGGTTGAATCGCTGGTCCGCCTGCACCATGGGGGCCCGGACACCGGCACAAAGTCGATGGCCATCGTCTCATACGCATCGAGGGCCTTCTGCATCGCCGCCTCTACCATGAACATTGGATCGGCTTCCTCCTCCTCGGAGCTTGGCTCCAAAGAACTCGGGGATTGGCCCGCCGCAAAGCGAGCTTGGGAACGGAGGTCTCTAGTGCCGACCGCTGTCGCGATTTCTGCGTGGCGCTCCGGTGTCAGCATCTTGTAGTACGTGATCTTGCGATGCACCATGGCTTTCCAACGAACTAGGGGACGGCTGATCCGGGCTAAGGGATCGAAAGGTGGAGGAATGGGCTGGAGAGGTTGTGTGGTTTTGGGACAGTGGTGACCGGCCGGCAAGTAGTTGGCGTAGGCCGAGCAGCGAAGGTTCTAGTGTGAATAGTGGTTCCGATGATGACAGGTCAATCGGTTTTGACTGTGCGGAGTTTGCAAAGCCGGCCGGCTAGAGCCTGAAGAGTTGTGGGGCGGGATGGGACCAAAGTTTCGGAGTTTCACATGGCAGACGTCCGAACCTCCCCACCGTTCCTGTCGACGACGAGGCGGTGACTTCGTAAAATCTCAAGATGACTAGCAAGATGCCCGTGCATTGCACGGAACATCAGGATGCATTTTTTTATGTATCTCGAGAATTTCATCAAAAAATGGTATCTCGAGAATTTCATCGAAAAATGATATCTCGAGAAAGAATACCCCGCACGCTGAACCCTCCATGTCGCTCACCAAATGGAACACGCTTCGTCTTGCGTTTTTGCTCGCTTGTGGGACCACAATTGAGAGCAAACCGGCGTCACCCTCCCCCCTCCCAGCCCGCGTCATTTATCTATATCTATATCTATCTATATCTCTACTCTTATACAAAACAGAGTTGGTGATGGTGGTTTGCCTGCCATCCTGCAATATAGTCCATCCGATCTATATCTGACCGATAGGAAGGAAACTATGACAATTTTGCAAAAAGATACCTGCACTCCTCTAAACATTTGCAGATAAGGCCTTCCCTCGTTCATCCTTACCTCCCAAAGGATAATCTACTCATATAAATGCATCTTGATGTTCCGTGCAATGCACGGGCATCTTGCTAGTACTACTAGAAGAGAGAGAGGTGAGAGGTCGGCCGAATGTTACTATTACTCCCTCCGTTTTTATTTACTCCACATATTAGTTTTGGTCACAATCAAGCTTTACAAAATTTGACAAAGTTTATAGACAAAAATATTAACATATACAATAACAAATCAATACCATTACATTCGTTGTTGGATGTACTTCCACATCATATAGATTTGTTATGCTAAATATTTATATTCATCTCTATAAATTTGGTCAAACTTTACAAAGTTTGACTTCAGTCAACTCTAATATGCGGAGTAAATAAAAATGGAGGGAGTATACTACTACTACTATGACCATTGCATACTCTACTGCAGATGTTGTACTACTACTTCTACTACTATTGGATAGGTAGCTTAAAAAAAGTTACTATTGGACTGGCTATATGTGGCGAAATCCTAGTAGGAAGAGCATGCGCGAGAACAAGAATTCACGTGTTTGAAAACAAATTGGAAACCATTTCTGTTTGAATACAAATCTAGGAGTACGTACAAATCTAACAATATTAATTGGGCGTTCTTGAATGTTGATACTTTTTTCTATAAGTTTGACTAAAGTAGAGATACTTTGACTACACATAAAACTTATATGTAAATTAGAAAGATCGGAGGGAGTATATTGTACTATGTTCAAAAGCAAAACGAACATTGAATACCCTTTATATATGATTTGCTGATGGTATGATCACCGGTTCAAAATTTTGAATCCGCCTTAGGTATCACACATGCACCCACTCGTTCTCTCTCGGTTTCATCTTGAGGTCTCTCTCTCTCTCCCTCCCTCCCTCCATCCATCCCTCTCTCTCTCTCTCTCTCTCTCTCACACACACACACACACACATACCACCTCTCTTCCTCTTTGTGCTTGTCAAAGCTAATTGATCTCCCGAGGTATCGGGTTTGTATCTCGATCGTCGTCAGGTCGCTCTTCGACACACACCTAGGTCACTCTACCATGCATTAAATTTGGTCGGGAAAATAGGGAAACGGACATGTGGGGCACACCTCTCGAGATGACGTGGCACATACTAGTCCAATGGAGGAGCTGGCCCACGACCTCCTCGCCACCGGCAACCGTTCATGTGAGTCGTGGGGGCCAGCAACGTGGCGCAGCTCCCGCAACTCCTCTGGACACGGCGACCGCGGTGAGCGACATGCTCATCATCGCTGGAAACACTCGCCTTTAGGGTGCCGAGGTTGGCGCTACCATTGTGGCATGACCAGTAGATCAACACCCGACTGGTCAAGGATGCATGGGGATTCGAAGTGTGCGCGCCTCGTGACGCGTCCGGGGAGTGTTCTAGCGCGGCCAACTGCATCCCCATGACCTTTTTGCCGGGTCGTCTTTGCTTTTTGAATGACATGTGGGGATCGCATGTGAGCAAAGGGCATCTCCAATGTTGCCACAACCGCAACTGACTACCCTGGCACACCAAAAACCCTCGTCCCCCGCGTCGTCGCACGTGTGCGTTCCCAGCCGGCGCAAGTTGCTCGCATTCATGCTGTCCGTCCGTATGCCATCATTAAGCAGGCTTGGTGCCCAAGGAACCAACTCGGGTGACTTAATGACGCACCCAGACGATTGGCCTCACCCGAATGTGCTACTTAAAGCGGTAACGCCTAGCTAAACTCCACACCATAGCGCATCCTCCTACCTGGCACCACACGTACCCACCATGACCGCGAGCGCGAACGCTCTGCGGGAGAGCTTGTCTTCGTGGTTGAAGCTCAAGGTCGCTGCCCTCGCTCAAGTCGCCGCTCGCAACGCAATAGCGACGTAGCCGGACGTGGACGTGACCGCACAAGCGGTGCCCACGCTGGCGGCCGACAGCGGGAGCACCGTCAGCCACGCGTCCTACTTGCCGCCGTCCAACGTTCGGTGGTGCATGTGGTAGGTGAAGCGACGGACAGTCCATGTCCATTGGCACCGCCGAGGTCTGGGACTCCTCTGAGGATGAGTAGGGCATGGGAGGCGGCAGGGCATGGTGACTCCTTTGAGGATGAGTAGGGCATGGGAGGCGGCAGGGCATGGTGTGCCAACTGGTCGGTTCGTCTCCCGTGTTGTACTCTTCCTCGTCGGAGACCGCACATTCACTTCATGGGTCTTGAACCCCGCCCCCGTATGTGGAGACGGCAGATGGAGGACGTCGGTCGCCGCCGTAGAATAGGTTTAGGGCCAGGTTTCTTGTATTTTTCTGTCCTATAAAAGTTCGAAATGTAATGAAAATCTGCCGTGTTTGCATGAATCTCGTCCGGTGTATATGAACTTTCACAATAATAGTAAGATCTATTGTATGAAAATATATGGAATAATGATTCGTTTTTGTGTGTATGAACTTGGAAGCTTTGACCCGAGACAAAGCTATCATGCGAAGTAAATAAACGTAAATCGCCTCTCTCTCTCCCCTGATTTTCATGGTGGTGGGCCCCTCCCTCCCCCAATCTCCAATCAACAGCCCACACGTTTCACGTTATGTTAATTACGTAACTGGGGTTATGTAGGTGTAGCATTACCCGTCCTAAAAAAACAACTAAGCCAACCTCCCAGCATATCGCGCAGGAAAAGACCCGGCCGCACCGTTTTAGTCGGGATTACCGGATTAATAGTAGTAGTATCAATGGATCGCGCGAAGCGCCAAGTTCAATAAAAGGACAAAGACGGTACACTCACAGCACGCCTGTCGTGCTCGCATTGCACCCCTCACATGGTCAGTCTTGCACATGGCTCACGCAATTGTAGGATCGGAAGTATGTCTAGAGGGGGGGTGATTAGACTACTTGTCAATATAAAAATTCTGCCTTTTGACAAAGAACAGTTTTTGGCAGATTCATAATTATGATCAAGTCAAGCATCACCCTACACATGCAATTCTAGAGTATAGGCAGCGGAAAGTAAATTGCACATGTAGTAAAGAGAGGTGGAGAAGAGCAAACGCAATTTTGGAGACGCGGTGATTTTTCTCGTGGTTCCGATAGGTGGCGCTATCGTACATCCACGTTGATGGAGACTTCAACCCACGGAGGGTAACGGCTGCGCGAGTCCACGGAGGGCTCCACCCACGAAGGGTCCACGAAGAAGCAACCTTGTCTATTCCATCATGGCCTACGCCCACGGAGGGCTAGCCTTACTCGGGGTAGATCTTCATGAAGTAGGCGATCTCCTTGCCCTTACAAACTTCTTGGTTCAACTCCACATCTCGACGACGGAGGCTCCCAAGCGACACCTAACCAATCTAGGAGGCTTCACCCTCCAAAAGGTAATAGATGTTGTAGATGATGATGAACTCCTTGCTCTTGTGCTTCAAATGATAATCTCCCCAACACTCAACTCTCCTCACTGATTTGGTTGTGGTGGAAGAAAGGATTGAGTGGAAAGCAACTTGGGAAGGCTAGAGATCAAGCTTCATATGGTGGGAGTGGAGCAACTTGATCTCAACACAAGGGTAGGTAGTTCTCTTCTCAGAAATGTAAGGTAGGAGTGGTAGTTCTTTCTGATGGCTCTCTCCACGAATGAAGAGGGGGTGGAGGGGTATGAATAGCCTCCACACAAAATCCAACCGTTACACACATTTGAGCAATCTCGGTGGGACCGAAGTGGACAACTCGGTGAGACCGATAGTTCAAATAATGTGAACGTTGGGATTTTCGGTGGGACTGAATATACAATCTCGGTTAGTCCGATTCGTGCAATGACAAGAGCATGCCAGTTTCGGTGGGACCGACTTCATCATCTCGGTGACACCGATTTGATGACAGAAGGTTACAGAAACTTGGCAACTCATGTTTCGGTGAGACCGAGTTCAGAATCGGAAAATCCGAGTTTACTAGGGTTTGGCTTATGGCTGAGGTGGTTCATCTCGGTGTGACTGAGTTTGGAATATCGGTGGGACCGAGACTACTTATGAGTGTCTATGGCAGTGAAAGTTGCTGATAGTTTAGGAGATGTATCACTAAGCACTTGAGCAACCAGATCATCATCATAACCTCATTCCCTTTTAATAGTATTGGCTTTTCCTATGGACTCAATGTGATCTTGGATCACTAAACCAAAAATGGAGTCTTGAGCTTTTTCCAATGCTTGCCTTAGCATTTTGAGGGGTCCACTTCTTCAGCCCTTGCCATACCCATATCACTGAACTCTCTGAAATGATTCTCAAGTAAATATTAGTTCAATGATATATATGTTGTTATTAATTACCAAAACCACCCGGGGATTAGTTGCACTTTCGATCTCCCCCTTTTTGGTAATTGATGACAACATATAGATCAAAGCTTCGACAAAGGATATAATCAATGAATAATATCGTCGCTTTGAGAAGTATGTGATAAGCAAGAGCTCCCCCTAAATTTGTGCATTATTTAAGATTTGCGTTTGAATGCAAATGCACAATCGATTAGGATCATGGGTCACTCTTCCATGTCACATACATCTTGGTGGAGCGCACAAAATGATAAGAATGAACAGCATGCACCCAATCACCAAGACATGAGTAAATGGTCATACGAGATAGGAATAGCATATGATAAGCATTAAGCACACATTAAAGCATAGTACGACCAAGCACTCATTAAGGTAGAATCAAACGGAGTATCAAACACACTGAATGTCTCGAAAACCAAAAGTATCTCAAAGAAACCGCAAAAGAACGAAAGAGCAAAAGCGCAAAGACAACAACACTCTCTCTCTCGAAGCCCTATGATCTATACAATTTCTCCCCCTTTGGCAACAAGTTACCAAAAAGTTCGAAAAAGCATAGAGCTAAGCGTCACTGTGGACTCTGCTGGCGGCTCCCGTCTGGGTTGATGTCGGAGTGGATATGACAGCATCGGCGAAGACTTCAGCTGATGTCTGTGCTGGAGGAGTGGACACTGGAGCTGGAGCTGGAGTAGGAGCAACTGCTGGAACTGTGGGAGGTGCTGAAGTTGTAGTCCTGGTGTCAGTCACTGGAATAGCAGCTGATCGGGATCCTTTGGGAACCGGAGCAGTCTGTCGATGAGAATCCTGGACTAAGTCATCCTGCAACTCACGCATAAGCTCTGCCTTGTCCTGCTTTGCTTCCTCAATGTCTGCCTCGAGCTTGTTGACGGTCACTTGTACTTCAGTCAGCTTCACGTCCAGAGCGTGGATCTTCTCGTCAACAATTCTCACTAAGCTCTCCTGAGACTGTTCAATGCTGGCCAGGCGTTGTTCAATCCTTTGAGTAGCTTCAAGAATTTGCTCTCCGAAACTCTTTGGTTTAGCTGCTGCTGCTGCTGCTGCTTCCTTGTCAGCTTTGGCTTTCTTAGCAGCTGCGATCTTGGCTTGACCTTCAACAGATGTCGGATCCTCCTCATCCATCACAACAACATTGTCTTCATGCTCTGGCAGCAACAGTAAATGTTCTCTATCCAACAAGAATGTGCCCGTGCCAAACTTGGCATTGATAAGCATCTGAATCTGCGGGGCAAATCCACATGACCTTTTCTGGTCAGCTGCAGTCCTCTTAATGGTCTCTACCATCAAGTCCATCACCTTGAAAGGTGCTCTCTCATCAAGTATGTGCAGCATGTTGATAGAGTATCCTCTGATCATGCGATCATCTCCAGATTTGGGCATCAAGGTATGCCTCAAAATGGTATTAGTGGTAGGTAAGCCTGCCTGGAGATGGTAGACTGAGCCGAGCTTCCAGATTTCCAAATCCTCTATTGGAACCTCTTTGTACATGTTTTTCATGGATTCATGATTCTTCTTTGGAATCCCATATACATCAATATCATCTTCTCATTGCACTGGAGCATTCAGAATTTCTGCCCATTCTTCAACAGAAGAAGAAAACCTTTGACCTTCAGTCATCCACATAATCTTTCCATCAGGGTAGAAGTGAGCTGTGGCATAAAATTGCATTATCATCTCATCGTTCCAACTGGTCAATTTCTGACCTACAAAATCTGCAACTCCACATGCAGTGAAACTTTCATGCACATGTGGAAAGAAATCTCTGTGCTCTTCGCTGTCAATGTACTTCCAGTCAACATATCTAGTGTCTGCGACTATGGGCTTCTTGTCCATCAGCACGGTCTCATAGAAGTCCTGCTGCTCTCTGGTGTGAAATCTGGGATCTACAGCAGTTCTTCTCCTCACGGCATATGGGTCAGTTAGTCTCCATAGCCTGAGACCTCTATCTTTCCTTGCCTTCATATCCTCAGCTTGAGGATGAGCATCATTATGGAGTGGCAGTTTTGGACGAAGTTTCAGCAAAACTGGTCCTTCATCATCAGACTCAGCTGGTGGCACATCATCCTTGTTCTTTTCAGACGCTGGAATGTTTCTGATCGTCCTCTTGGGCTTGGCAGCAGGCTTTGCTGGAGCTGCCTTAGCTGGAGCAGGTTTCTTGGGCTTTGATGTGGCTCCAGCCTTAATGGCATCACCCATGAGCTTCGGCTTCTGAGGAGGAGGCTGGGGTGCTTCCTCATCCTCATCCTCTACTGCTGCATCTGCATGAGGATCAATATACATATCTGCTCTAGCTCCTGACACATGCACTATCCTCTTTCTCTTGGTGGTTTTCTTCACTTTGCTTGCAGCTGCCTCTCCCAAATTCAGCTTCTTAGCAACAGTCGACTGCTTGACTTTGCTGGTGCCCTTCTTAGATTGTTGATCTTGTTGCTCTTTGGCAACAACCTTCCTTTTAGGCTTTGAGGTCACCTCTTCCTCAACAACAAAATCTGAATCCTCATCATCTGAATTCCTCTTCTTTCTAGCTCTGGTGGCTGCAGGAGGCATGCCACTTGGTGTACTCCTCTCACCATCATCAGATGAGCTACTAGGATCAGGACTAGTGCCTGCCTCTGGAATGTCTGCAATGGGTGTCTCTGGCCTGTTCTCACTGTCACTGGCATCTGACATGGCTGACAACCTGTGAATAGATAAGGTGTAGGTAGAGAAGAAGAGTCATCACAAACTGCATAAGTTTTTGCAAAAAAAATGAGTTCAAATTCTAGTATTAAGTTTTCACAGAAGACATTTCGGTCAGACCGAGTTTAAGGTTCGGTGAATCCGAAGTGTTAAACAGGAGCTTGGCACACCACTTTCGGTTTGACCGAAGTGGGTTTTGGTCCTGCCGAAAACACTAGGGTTTCACAGAATCTTCATTTCGGTCACACCGATTTTGCACAACTCGGTTGGACTGAAGGGTGCAGTGCAATGGCCATAGGCCAAATCGGTCATACCGAAAATATAAAATCGGTCTCACCGAGATGTGTTCCGCGGAAACCTAACCCTAAAACTTTTACTCGAATCTAGTTCAAACGAACCATTCTGGTGTACAGGAGGATTTCAATCGTGGCAAGATACTAGGCAATCCAAACGTGCATTGAATCGGAGATGGGAGCACGAGTGGGATCAAAACTCACCCTAACTTGGTGGAGTTTTTCTACGGCAGCAACGGCGCGGAGGAGATGGCCGTTGACGGCGACGGAGACCTGTGGCGAGGGCGCACAGGCGACGACAGCGACGATCCGGAGACCAAGGCGACGGCAGCAAGGGGTGTGGGGGCGAAACGTTTGAAGGAGGAATCAACGCGCGCGGCCCTCGGAATATATACCCCTTCGCTGTCGGTGGGACCGAGTTGTAAAACTCGGTGGCACCGAGATGATAACTGCTAGGCAGTTATGCACTTCGGTCACGCCGAAAATCACAACTCGGTTTCACCGAGATGAAAACCTAGATCAGTCTAAATGCTTTCGGTTCGACCGAGTTTGAGTGAGTTGGTCTGACCGAAATCAATTATAAGGTTTTGGAAATTAGCCCTTGACGGATCGGTGGCTCCGAGTGCTCCTCACCCGGAGGGTCCGAAAATGACTTGTTCAAAATTTGTGATGTAAGCATGAATAGAATTTGAGACAAGAAAGCATAGATAGCTAGGGGAGGTACTTAGGCATTCTTGTCCATCCATTTGGTCAGAAAACTCAAAACGACCAAAACAACAAATGGATGTCCTTGAATGAATAAAATCATGCATCCAACATGCTCACACAATGAGATAGCAAATGAAATATGTGTCAAACATGCACAACCAAAACTCTAGCAACTAACACACAATTTGTCGATGACTAGGTCATATTTATATGAGTATATTGACTTAGGAGCCAAATGAGAACATTTGATCATAGGTCATACTTATCGTTTAAGCACAAGTGGGGTTACCACTTTTACATAAAGCATTGATGTGTTCACATCATTTGAAGATGCTTTAGCTCAATTTTTAGAGCAAAGCTCCCCCTAGATGTGAGAACCCCTTTTAAAGGGTCAAACTAACCTTGGGTTGTCGTAGAAGACTTCATGTAGATGTTGAAGATGTGGATGCTCAATGTTGATGAAGATCATCAAGAGTTGGGAGCTATCCTTTGGATTCGGACACTTTCAATACCTACATGGGTTAGTCCCACAAGGAACAAACACGGATATCCGTGGACATAGATTGAAGTTCACAATAGATGATGTCCATGAAAGCAATGATTACCTTGTCCCTTGACTTACCAACAAGAGGGTTTGTGACTCCATGAACTAGTGCACGATGTGGAAGTTGATTGCACAAGTTTTTGCCAAAATGAATGTGAGTGAAGTATGTTGGCGGAGTCACCCTCAAGAACTTTCTAGTTCTTCTTCTTCGGGATCCACATCATCTTGATGGGAATCCTTGGGGTTGTAGTTGAGCTTGACGAAGTAGAACTTGACGTTTCCTTGGGAACCCACTTGACCATGGCTTGAGGTGCTTCAACAAATGCATCAATCTCCTCTCGAAGCTTGTCCTTGCCTTTTAGCTTGTGGTCTTGTGGTGGAAGGTCATCTTGAGCTTGTTCCACATTGGAAGAAGTAGTATCATACTTCTCCTTTTGAGGAATAAACTGTGGAGTAGGATATTGACCTTCTTCCCACTCAACACCTTCGGCGTTGAACTTTCGCTCAAAACCAATTCCTTGATTCTTCCGGTGCCTTCCTTGCTTGCGAACAATTTCCTCAAAGTTCTTGCTTCCGGCAAGGCTCTTGTAGACACCTTTCTCTATGATCCCTTTCAATAAACTATTCTCTTGCTCAAGTGTAACTTGGCTTGAAACATTGTTAGTGGAATCAAGAGAACTACTAGAAGCAACAACATTGGATTTAGCATGGTTATTGTTACTGCTAGAGGAAGAATTTTTCTTATGCTTGTCATGCTTAGTCTTAATGGGTGGCAAGAAATTAGACAAGAGAAGTCGTTTGGCAAGATATGAAGAACTCTTCTTTCGAAGATCGTCATTGATTGCTTTTAGAAACTCATGTTCTTGCTCTAGAGTGAGCTTTTCTCGAAGCATAGCTTCTCATGAGATCTTAGGAGCTCTCTATGATCTTCTTGAGTTGTTTCATGAGCTAACTTAAGAGTGTTTAGTTCTTTAGTTAGACGCTCAATCTCCTTCATAGCATTGTCATTCGACTCTTCTCGACTATAAAGACTACTAGCATGTTCATCGTTACTAGGCTCACTGGATTTATCATGCAAGAGCTCATCTTCACCAAGCAAGTCATCCTCATCACTATTGAAGTCAATGAATTCAGGGTGTGATACCTTGGGGCCTTTAGCCATGAAGCATCTTCCAATTCCCTCATTTGGTGAATCAAATAAGTCGTAGGAGTTGGAGTTGGAGGATACGAGAGCAAGACCGGCAACACCTTCATCTTGACTGTAGTCGGAGTCGGAGTGATAGCTTCCTTCGGATTGATTGTCGGAGTCGGAGCCGGAGACCCATTCACCTACATGAGCTTGATGTTTTCTTCTTGTGTAGCTCCTTGATGACTTGTCTTTCCTCTCCGAATCCTTGCTTCTCCGAGAGGGTCTTCGTTCATAACGATCATCTCTACTCCTTCTCTCTTTCTGAGGTGACTCATCTCTTGAGCTTCTTCTTCTTGGAGATTCTTCTCTTCTCTTGTGGGGAGCCGTACACTCATTTGAGTAGTGTCCGGGTCTTCCACAATTGTAGTAGTTTCGATCACGACTAGAAGATCTCTTTTCATCATATGATCTAGACTTTGAGCTTCTCTCTTTGCCTCTATTCTTGTAGAATTTGTTGAAGTTCTTGACCATTAGGCTTATCTCTTCATTGGAAACTAACTTGTCACTTGAGGTTGTGGGAGCATCACTTGTAGCTTTGTAAGCACCACTTGAGTTGTTGTGAAGCTCTTCCTTATCCTTAAGTGTCATCTCATGAGCAACAATTCTTCCAATGACTTCGGTTGGCTTGAGAGTCTTGTAGTTTGGCATCATTTGGATCAAAGTGCACACGGTGTCATACTTTCCATCCAAAGCTCTGAGAATCTTCTTGATGATGAATCGGTCGGTCATTTCTTCGCTTCCTAAGCCGGCAATCTCATTTGTGATGAGAGCAAGCCTAGAGTACATTTCAGCGACTCCTTCACCATCCTTCATCTTGAACTTGTCAAGTTGACCTTGAAGAATATCTAGCTTTGATTCCTTCACGGACTCGGTACCTTCGTGCATTTCAACCAAAGTATCCCAAATCTCTTTTGCATTCTCAAGACGGCTGATTTTGTTGAACTCCTCGGGACACAAGGCATTGAAGAGAATGTCACAAGCTTGAGCATTGTTTTGCAACATCCGCAATTCTTCCAGTGTAGCTTCGCGATCCAGAACTTTTCCTTCCTCGAAAAATTCACCTTGCATACCAACACAAATAATGCCCCATGCGGCTGGGTTATGACCAAGAATATGCATTTTCATTTTATGCTTCCAACTAGCAAAATTTGTACCATCAAAGTAAGGACCTCTACGAAAATTACCCTCACTAGACGCCATACTCTCCTAGGTTGTGAAACCAAGCTTATGGAGTCCAATGCAGTGGAAACCAATACAATGGAGACCAAAGCTCTGATACCACTTGTAGGATCGAAAGTATGTCTAGAGGGGGGGTGATTAGACTACTTGTCAATATAAAAATTCCGCCTTTTGACAAAGAACAGTTTTTGGCAGATTCATAATTATGATCAAGTCAAGCATCACCCTACATATGCAATTCTAGAGTATAGGCAGCGGAAAGTAAATTGCACATGTAGTAAAGAGAGGTGGAGAAGAGCAAACGCAATTTTGGAGACGCGGTGATTTTTCCCGTGGTTCCGATAGGTGGCGCTATCGTACATCCACGTTGATGGAGACTTCAACCCACGGAGGGTAACGGCTGCGCGAGTCCACGGAGGGCTCCACCCACGAAGGGTCCATGAAGAAGCAACCTTGTCTATTCCATCATGGCCTACGCCCACGGAGGGCTAGCCTTACTCGGGGTAGATCTTCACGAAGTAGGCGATCTCCTTGCCCTTACAAACTTCTTGGTTCAACTCCACATCTCGACGACGGAGGCTCCCAAGCGACACCTAACCAATCTAGGAGGCACCACCCTCCAAAAGGTAATAGATGTTGTAGATGATGATGAACTCCTTGCTCTTGTGCTTCAAATGATAATCTCCCCAACACTCAACTCTCCTCACTGATTTGGCTGTGGTGGAAGAAAGGATTGAGTGGAAAGCAACTTGGGAAGGCTAGAGATCAAGCTTCATATGGTGGGAGTGGAGCAACTTGATCTCAACACAAGGGTAGGTAGTTCTCTTCTCAGAAATGTAAGGTAGGAGTGGTAGTTCTTTCTGATGGCTCTCTCCACGAATGAAGAGGGGGTGAAGGGGTATAAATAGCCTCCACACAAAATCCAACCGTTACACACATTTGAGCAATCTCGGTGGGACCGAAGTGGACAACTCGGTGAGACCGATAGTTCAAATAATGTGAACGTTGGGATTTTCGGTGGGACCGAATATACAATCTCGGTTAGTCCGATTCGTGCAATGACAAGAGCATGCCAGTTTCGGTGGGACCGACTTCATCATCTCGGTGACACCGATTTGATGACAGAAGGTTACGAAAACTTGGCAACTCATGTTTCGGTGAGACCGAGTTCAGAATCGGAAAATCCGAGTTTACTAGGGTTTGGCTTATGGCTGAGGTGGTTCATCTCGGTGTGACTGAGTTTGGAATATCGGTGGGACCGAGACTACTTATGAGTGTCTATGGCAGTGAAAGTTGCTGATAGTTTAGGAGATGTATCACTAAGCACTTGAGCAACCAGATCATCATCATAACCTCATCCCCTTTTAATAGTATTGGCTTTTCCTATGGACTCAATGTGATCTTGGATCACTAAACCAAAAATGGAGTCTTGAGCTTTTGCCAATGCTTGCCTTAGCATTTTGAGGGGTCCACTTCTTCAGTCCTTGCCATACCCATATCACTGAACTCTCTGAAATGATTCTCAAGTAAATATTAGTTCAATGATATATATGTTGTTATTAATTACCAAAACCACCCGGGGATTAGTTGCACTTTCATGTGCCAACTGGTCGGTTCGTCTCCCGTGTTGTACTCTTCCTCGTCGGAGACCGCACCTTCACTTCATGGGTCTTGAACCCCGCCCCCGTATGTGGAGACGGCAGATGGAGGACGTCGGTCGCCGCCGTAGAATAGGTTTAGGGCCAGGTTTCTTTTATTTTTCTGTCCTATAAAAGTTCGAAATGTAATGAAAATCTGCCGTGTTTGCATGAATCTCGTCCGGTGTATATGAACTTTCACAATAATAGTAAGATCTATTGTATGAAAATATATGGAATAATGATTCGTTTTTGTGTGTATGAACTTGGAAGCTTTGACCCGAGACAAAGCTATCATGCGAAGTAAATAAACGTAAATCGCCTCTCTCTCTCCCCTGATTTTCATGGTGGTGGGCCCCTCCCTCCCCCAATCTCCAATCAACAGCCCACACGTTTCACGTTATGTTAATTACGTAACTGGGGTTATGTAGGTGTAGCATTACCCGTCCTAAAAAAACAACTAAGCCAACCTCCCAGCATATCGCGCAGGAAAAGACCCGGCCGCACCGTTTTAGTCGGGATTACCGGATTAATAGTAGTAGTATCAATGGATCGCGCGAAGCGCCAAGTTCAATAAAAGGACAAAGATGGTACACTCACAGCACGCCTGTCGTGGTCGCATTGCACCCCTCACATGGTCAGTCTTGCACATGGCTCACGCAAACAGAACAATCTTCGGCCTACCTCTTCACTGACACGTGGGACCGTATTTGGAGAAACCGGCCATGCGCCAAAATCCCACGCCCACCGCGTGGAAATCCCACCCAAAAATTCCCCCCAAATCCCAAATTCAACTACCCTTCGGCCAACTAGCCAATAATATTCCCCAAACCCCCCTCCTCCCGGCCCCCTCCACTCCATTCGCTCCGCCAAAGCCTCCCTCCACGCCACGCCGATACTTCAGCACTGCGGTTTGTCGAGGGGATGCACAGAGATCCTCCTGCTCCCACAGTACGCTCTCATAGACTGTCGTCCGCCAGACGTGCCGCCACCACTGGCGACGTTCTTGTGGAGACGCACAGCGGTCAGCTTCTCCCACAGTACGTGCATTCTTGACTAAGGCCCCGTGCATGTCGGAGTAGCGCTGAATGTTAGCTGATAGACGCTGTTAATCTCACTGTTTGCCGAAATAGTTTACAGTCAATATGCTCTGTTTAAGAAGCTTTCTTGCCATGTTCTGTACTCAATCTGCTTTGCTGAGATGGCATGCCACGCCCGATTAGTTGCTAAAATATACTGTCATATATTTATTGTGAGGTAGATTCCCATGGTCTGGTAGCCAATCTGTTAGGTGAAATAGCTCGACATCGTTTTATACTCGATCTTTTTTGCTCAGATGGCATTCGATTGTTGTGTGCTCGGCCTCATAGACTACTGAAATAGTCTGCCATAATTTAGCACTCAAATCTGTTTGCTAAATTAGCTTTACATATATTTCGTTACTTAGATATGCTCGTCCAAATATCTTGCCATAACTTGAGACATCGACCTAGGTATTTTTTTCTGGACTTTATAAGAAAGCATATATGTTTTTCTTGTAATATCTAGTAGAAGAACTAATTTGTATGTCTAACATATGGACATGACTTGGATAACTTCTGCTTGAAGATTCTCTGCTGCATATGTCGAGGGGGTTGAAAACTTCATGAACTTTATCAGAGCTGAGTTCGGTGGTCCGAAATCAGATGTGCTCTGCCCGTGTAGTAGTTGTATGAATTCAATTACAAGACCCTAGTCAACTGTGCAAAATCATCTACACTTGTAGGGATGTCGGTCACATATACTAGGTGGATTCATCATGGTGAAGTTGTGAACGTCAATGTTACTGACTATGTGGAAGCAGCAGATCGATCACCATCTTGATCTGCCTGATGCTCAGGTGGAAGAGGAGGAGAAGGAGGTGGTGGCGTTGGAGCCAGTGAGTTTGACCAACGTTGAAACAATGCTACGAACTGCTCGCACATTTCGTGAACTTCACTTGGACAAGAAAAACGATGGGCCCGCATGTTGGAACAATGCAACGTGGCAGTCACCCCAGGAAATAAGCTGTCAGTATTCTCAGCTATGGTCACCTTTGTTCAGGTGAAGACATCTGAGCGGATGACAAACAAATCATTCGATAAGATGTTGGCTGCTTTCCGAAAATCTTTCTCAGATGCGTCTGAGCTGCCACAGACCTACAGTAAAATGAAGAATTTCCTTCATGCAGTTGGAATTAGATATGATATGATCCATGTTTGTAAGAATAATTGTGTTCTGTTTCGGAAGGATTATGCCAACTTAAGTGAATGCCCAAAATGCAAATCATCAAGATGGAAAGATGGCGATGCTGTGAAGAGGATTACTCATAATGTTCTGAGGCATTTTCCAAGTATACCAAGATTGCAGAGGTTGTTTCATGATGTCGAAACAAGAGAGGATGTACTATGGCATTCCAGGAACCAGGAGTACAGAGATCAGAATGTAATGAGCCATCCATCTCATGGTAGTGACTGGAAAAGCTTCAATTAGAAACACAAAGAGTTTGCTGCTAAACCGAGAAACATGAGACTTGGCTTAGCTACAGATGGATTTAACCCATTTGGCCACCAGAGCGCCACATATAGCATGTGGCCAGTGATTCTTATCCCTTACAACATGCCACCAAATGTCTGCATGAAAGAATCAAACTACATGATGGCCTTGCTCATCCCAAGTCCAAAAAGTCCTGGAAAGGATTTTGATTTATTTATGGAGCCTCTTGTGGAGGAACTTCAACAGCTATGGAGGGGTGTTCTCATTCGAGATCTATATAGCGGCCCACCAGCTGATTTCTTTCTGCGTGTTGTTATAATTTGGTGCATCCATGATTATCCGGCTTTGGGCACTATGTCAGGGTGAACGACACATGGTTACAATGCATGTGTTCGCTGTGATAAGAATCAGTTGTCATACGCAATACTTAGCAAGATCTTTTACATTGGACACCGTCGTTTCCTTGCCAAGGGCAAGCCGTGTCCTACAAAATATCAAAGACATGTGTTGAAAGCAAAGCATGAAAACCATGATGCGCCAAGGAGGCTCACCGGTGATGAGTTTCCAGTGGAATTATAGAAGGTCGGGCATATTACACCAGGAAACCATCCTGATAATGATAGTGGGAAAATGAAGCGTGGCAGGGCAGAAGAGAGATTATTTTTTACCCGCGGGTCCACTTTGTGGGACTTGGAGTATTGGAAAGATTTGGATCTGCGGCATAATCTTGATGTGATGCATATCGAGAAAAATATATGTGACAGCATTATCAGCGCACTTCTTAATATTGAAGGCAAGATGAAAGATACCTTGAAATCTAGGATTGATTTGACACATCTGTGTATCAGAAAGGATTTGCAGGTGGAACATGATGGTGCACCACGGGATATGGCACCAGTTGTGTATGTCTTGGACAAGGTAAAAAGAAAAGAATTCGGCAATGTTCTGTCACATGTAAGGTTCCCACATGAATTTGCTTCCAACCCTGAAAGGAGAGTCGGTGCAGATGGAAACAAGGTACAAGGGTTGAAAACTCATGACTGCCACGTCCTACTTCAAAGGGTTTTACCTGTTATCCTTAGAGGATTGGGCTGCCCTAACTTATACAGAGCAGTTGCAGAGTTGGGACAATTCTTTAGGGAACTCTGCAGTAGAAATATCAGGATAGATGCTTTACACCGGGTTCACCAGCGAGAAGACCCCTTCAGCAGCTCCTGAAGATCATGCCTAGAGTGTTGCATATCACTATGCATTTTCAAGATTTTTTGTAACTTGTTACCAAAGGGGGAGAAAGTGTATAGGTCATGTGGGAACCCCGACTTAGAAGTCAAGATCACCGAATGCACGTGTACACTGATCCCAGAGATCAATGCTCACTGAACACACAGAAGCTGAATAACAAGAGTCTTACATCCATACAAATAGTCTTACACGAATTATGGCCATTATGGCCAAGTCTTACATAGATAGAGCCTCACGGGCTGCATAGCAAATAACTCAAATAGCGGAAGTCTTCGATAGTAGGTAGAACCCATGCCATCTTCCTTAACCCTACAGGCATTCTGACTGGGATAGCGTCCTAGTTCGCATGATCGTCTCCAAAGAACTCTTCATCATATTCCTGTTCTTCCATGCCTGGCCAATTAAATAACCAGTGGCAAGCCAATGAGTACTTTGAATGTACTCGCAAGCAACCCATGATGTGATTCAAAGTAACAATGCGATGGAACAATAATGAGCAATCTAGCAACGGGCTAGAATAAATATTCTACCAACAAGTTATGCAACAATGATCTCGCGTAACCTCGAAGGCAGGTTACCGATATCAACATGAATATGATTGAGTCAAGTCACCACCTTGACCCATCACACACGTACTTTCATCGAAGAAGTAAAATTCTGGACATAGTTTAAGTAGCACCACCCAACTGTCCATGACCGTGGACACGGCTATTCGAATAGTTTTACACTCTGCAGAGGTTGCGCACTTTACCCACAAGATCCGGGGAACTTCCGTGTCATCCACGACCCGCGGTACCTCAAGTACCCGGGGTAAGCACCCGATCATTATTTTTCCTTAGACGACACTAACATAGAGTCCACTCGTTGGTACACGGCCCTCGGGTGCAAACAATAGATCACGGGACTTGCCCTAATTTCAATGTCACGCGTACCCGAAGGGACCAACGGTGTGTCCGGTGCCCTGTAAAACAGTCATGGTCGTCTATCCAAGCACGACCCCGTCCTGGGAAAGACCTCAAGTCTCCCCGTCACTAGTAATGCGGGCACCATGCTAGTATCGACCTAAGTAATCAATAAAGCCCCGTCCCATAAGGGGTAGTGTGGTTGCACATGTTTGGTTCGGACGGTAGTCATACCTAAATCTAATCCATTATTTCACCCATGCACATGATTAACCGGCACATCACTTCTTCCTCAAGTGATGACCTGACTCAACGTCACCCTCGGGCATTAGGGGCACCCGATGGGTTCATGCAAAGATTTTTAACCACGAAGGTTCAAATCACACATGCATCATTTAAGCATCATGACTAACTATTTGCAGGTCATCTAGCACATAGCAAGATCAAGTTCAAGCATGCATCATGTGGTGGTTCATCTAGGTCACCATCGTGAATCCATCATCATGCATCGGAAACAACGGGTTCCGCAAAACAAGTGTATCATGGTCAAAGGGTTGCTTGCCTGGATTGGCTTGATCTTCAAAGTCTTCAAATCCTTCTCCTTCTTCTTCTTCAGCAACTTCGTCAAATACGGTATCTATACGTCGTATAATAACAATGGAAAAATAAGACCACAAATAAAACAGAAAAATCAAAGTGCTCAGAAAAATGTCAACTCATTTTTGTTAAATACTAGAGGGATTTCTAAGATGGGGAAAATTCTTAGTTGGAGTTTTGGAGTAACAGAAAGGAATCTATTGATTTTAGAACATGAGTTTTACTGCTCAAATTTGAATCTAAATTTGAACAGAATAGAAAAGTTTCATGGATGTGTGTGAAAGTGGTACCATTAAATAGGTTGGAATATTACAAGAATTTAGGAGTTGTAATTATTTTATTTGGACCAATATTCATTTCTGTAAAAATGTTTGAAACTTTTACAAAAAAGAAAAAGAAAAAGTGCCCTATGCAACTAGGCCAGAGAGGCCATAGTGCACGGCCCAGGGCGGATCAGCCCAGCCGCACGGGTGCCAGCGCGCGCACGTCAAGTTTTTGAACCTGACGGGCGGGGCCCGGCGGTCAGTGACTGAGAGGAGGGGGAGAGAGAGGGGAGGATGACAGGCGGGGCCCGCCTGTCATCTCCAACCTCACGGCCACGGCCACGGCGAGCTCACCGGCGAGGATTCCGGCCACGGCGACGGCAACGGAGGGCAGGAATGGACTCAGCGTCGTGTTGCGGATGTAGGGGTGGTGGTGCGGCACGCCGGGGAGGTCGGGTTCGCCGGCGGCGAGGTGGGACGGCGGAGGATCGTCGGGAGGTCGTTGCTCCGGTCGTTTCCGACTGCAACAGGAGGGGGAAACAGAGGGGAAATGGTCAGTGTTGCACGGCGGTTCTAGATCGGGCAAAAAGAAGGGCAGGGGAGGCCCGTACTGCGAGATCACCGGCGGCCCGACGCGGCGGAGCTCCGGTCGATCCTGAGCACTGGGACTTCCTGGGAAGGAACGGGTGGTGCTGGAGGACTCAGGGAGGTGTGGTGGAGCTGCTGATGCTGTTGGAGAGGCGCGGGGGTCCTATTTTTAGGGGGACGGCGGAGCCCCGTGGTCCAGTGCGCCGGCGAGCTTCAGCTCGACGCTACAGCGCACGGGAGGCAATGGAAATGAGTCCATGGTGTTGCTAGACGAGCTCTACGTCCAATTAAGGTGAGAGGAGGAGTGGGGAAGCTTCCAGTCGACGCGCGCGTGCGAGCCCGAGGAGTGGGTGCTGCAGGCGGCCGGTGCGCGTGCGACGACGGTCACTGGAGGGCGCAGGAGGAGGGGGGACAGCGCCGGGGTGGTCGCGGACGTCGAGGAGCATCTACTGGCGGGAGGGAGAGGCCCGAGGCTGTCGGGGGCCAGCGATTGACTGAAGCTACAGTGTGTGGACGCACTGTAGCGCGCTCTGGAGCGCCCTCATTGCATGCCACAGCATGCCATTGGGCCTCTGGACGCGCCCACCGTGTCTGGGGTATACAGGGTGATGCAAGCACTTCGTCTGCAGCATTGGATGCTCTCGAGAGTCAAAGAGAGAGAGAGAGAGGAGGCTGGTAACTTAGTGAAAAATGTCTGTCCAGCAGGGTAAACTAGGGTTCTTACCCCTCAATCATGGAGCTGGGGTGCTGGGGAAGTTACTGGGGGTAGCCAGTAACTGAATGATCATGTGGTAAAAAGTTGAGGCCATGGAGAAGAGTAAAAGTGATCAAGATGAGGGTTTTAGTAAATCTGCAGAAGGTGTTTGATCGGTGTTTGGTCAAGCAAATGACCTCCACTTGACATGGCACTTAACAGGATTGAATAACATGTGAAAATAGGGTGCTTCACCAAATTTGGGCTCATTTGAAGAAACTAGCCAATGCAACTTTGGTGAACCCTTGAAATCAGCAGAAATAGCTTCATCTTGATTGAGTCAAGCTAATCATCTCCCCTTGATGCACCACTTGGTGTAGCATCATCATTTGGGGTTATGATCATGTCCACAAAGTTTGAAGCTCCAGGTAAAAAGTTGGTAATGTAAAGTTGTTCAAATTTGCATTTGCACAGAAAGGGTTTTGAGGTGATCTGATCAAGTTGCTCTATTCCAAATCTTGTGCTATTTGGTCTAGATGCCTCATTAGGCATTTCTAGCATGTGCACCAAGTTTGAGAGCATTTGGACAAGTTTGGCAATGTAGAGTTGCTCAAACTTCAAATATGGACAGAATGGTTATGAAGGGGTTTGAGGATGTTTTCTTGCTTCCCAAGGCATGGGACTTGGCAAGATCATCAAATATGTCATATATGACATGATAGAATTTCCCTGGAATTTTTGGAGAAAATTTCCTTTGTAAATATTTCAAAAGCTTGAAATATCCAGAAAGGGTTTTAGAGGGTTTAGCCCATTATTTTGAACATGACCAAGTGTTGAAACTCTTATATATGGACAATATATGTCCTATGAGTCTCCCTGAATTTTGGCAAATATTTTTGAAATACTTAAATAATTTTTCCCTATTAAAGACCATTTCTGGCCTTAAGAAAAAGCTTTTAAATAAAATAGGAAAATAACTTTTAAAATTATACATTTGTGGTTTCTGGGAGTCCTATGACTACTAGGTCTCAAATATACTTTTTGAAATAATTTTCTCACCCTAAATCAAGCACTTGCAGTGCAAATCTCAATTCAGGGGTCTTTGGAAAACTAAATTTATAAAATACATTTTGGCCAAATTATTTTTGTAAGAAATTACTATACTGTTATATAATACTTGGCATGATCATTGGGCAGAAGTTTTAGGTATGGAGATGAATTCTACAAGAGGTCATAGTTGACTTTAATGAGCACATGAAAAGCATATGAAGAAAAACTCAAATCCAAATAAAAGCCAAATGATGCCAAAAAAAATTGTTGGTCCAAATTTTCATGTTTCATTGATGCAAATAACTTGTTACAAAATGCAGGGTGTGACAGACCTACCCCCCTTACAAGAATCTCGTCCCCGAGATCCCTAAACTAGGTCTTAAAAGAGATCGGGAAACTCGGATCTAAGATAGTCTTCTCGTTCCCAGGTTGCTTCTGCTTCGGTGTGGTTGCTCCACTAGACCTTGAAGTACTTGATGGTACGGCTTCGCGTCCGTCATTCTGCTTCATCCAGAATGCGAATGGGCTTCTCGCGGTAGGTCAAATCAGGCTGCAGATCAATGGCTTGGTGATCAACATCCTTGTAGAGATTAGTCTTGTCTGGAACTTGGAGACATTTCCGGAGTTGTGACACATGGAATACATTGTGCACATCGGATAGCTCAGGTGGTAGTTCCAGCTGGTAAGCCACTTCTCCTCGTCGTGCAGCGACCTCAAAGGGTCCGATGAACCTTGGTGCGAGCTTCCCCTTGACGTGGAAACGCTTGGTTCCCTTCAGAGGAGTTACCCGCAGGTACACATGGTCCCCGACATGGAAACTCATGTCCCGACGGTGAGTGTCAGCATAGCTCTTTTGCCTTGACTTGGCTGCCTTCAAACGTTCTCTGACTAGTTGGACTTGCTCTTCTGCTGCGCGGAGAATATCCGGTCCAAAGACTAGTCCTTCTCCAGTCTCTGACCAGTTGAGGGGTGTGCGACATCTGCGTCCGTACAACACCTCAAATGGTGCCATCTGATGGCTTGACTGGTAACTGTTGTTATAGGAGAACTCGGCAAAAGGGAGACAATCTTCCCACTTGGCTGCATACGCCAGGACACAGGCTCGGAGCATATCTTCGAGAATCTGATTGACTCGCTCTATCTGACCTTCGGTCTGTGGGTGGAAAGCCGTGCTGAAAGACAACTTGGTTCCCAAGGCTTCTTGGAACTTCTTCCAGAACCTGGAGGTGAACTGGGTTCCTCGATCTGACACAATCTCCTTGGGAACGCCGTGAAGACTTACGATTCGGTCGATGTAGAGAGCTGCCAGCCGGTTGCCATCATAAGTGGTCTTGACAGGAATGAAATGGGCCACCTTGGTCAAATGATCGACTATGACCCAGATAGAGTCATGTCCTGTATTCGACCTTGGTAATCCAGTGATGAAGTCCATTCCGACTTTATCCCACTTCCACTCAGGAACCTTGAGTGGTTGAAGCAATCCGGCAGGTCGCTGATATTCAGCCTTGACCCTTTGGCACACATCACACTTTCCAACATAGGTTGCAATCTCTCTTTTCATCCCGTGCCACCAGAATCGTGCCTTCAAGTCTTGGTACATCTTGGTTCCTCCGGGGTGGATGGAATACAGAGTGTCGTGGGCTTCTTGTAGAATCAGGCTCTTCAACTCTGTGTTGTTTGGTACGCAGATACGACCTTTGTACCAAACAATCCCATGCTCGTCTTCAGAGAATCCTGGGGCCTTGCCTAGCTTCATCTTCTTCTTGATGCCTTCAATGCTTGCGTGTCCATCTTGTGCCTTCTTGACTTCATCCATCAGGGTTGGTCTGACTTCCAAATGATCCAGAAATCCAGGGGTGACCAATTCCAAACTGAATTGTTCGAGTTCCTTAAACAAGGCTGGCTGCCTTTCTTGAATAACGGCATTAAAAGAGCAATCCTTCCTTCTTAAGGCATCGGCCACCACGTTAGCCTTCCCGGGGTGATATTGAACACTGAGGTCATAGTCTTTGATGAGTTCCAACCATCTCCGCTGCCTCATGTTCAATTCCTTTTGGGTGAAAATGTACTTCAGACTTTTGTGGTCTCTGCAGATCTCACACCGCTTCCCTAGGAGGTAATGCCGCCATGTCTTCAAGGCATGAACTACTGCCGCTAGCTCAAGATCGTGAGTAGCGTAGTTCTCCTCATGGGGTCGTAGCTGCCTGGAGAGGTATGCTATGACGCGGCCTTCTTGCATCAGAACGCTTCCCAATCCGGTTCGAGAGGCATCACAATATATCACGAACTCCTTGTGAATATCAGGTGTTGCCAAAACTGGGGCGGTGGTCAATCTCTTCTTGAGCTCTTGGAAGCTCTCTTCGCATTTTGGCGTCCACTCGAACTTCTTGTCCTTCTTGAGGAGCTGAGTCATTGGTCGTGCAATGCTAGAGAATCCTTCCACGAACTTGCGGTAATAGCCCGCTAGTCCGAGGAAGCTTCTGACTTCCTTGACGGTCGTTGGAGATTGCCATTGGGTCACAGCTTCGATCTTCGCGGGATCAACAGATAATCCTTCCTCGGTCAAGACATGACCTAAGAATCCAACTTTATGCAGCCAGAACTCACACTTGCTGAATTTGGCATACAGTTGGTGCTCACGAAGCTTGTCTAGGACCATCCTCAGATGCTGCTCGTGTTCTTCCTCTGACTTCGAGAAGACAAGAATGTCGTCGATGAAGACAACAACGAACTTGTCCAAATATTCCATGAAGACTTTATTCATGAGATACATGAAGTAGGCTGGGGCATTGGTTAACCCAAAGGACATGACCGTGCACTCGTACAGGCCATATCTGGTTACGAATGCCGTCTTCGGAATATCTTGGGGTCTGATCTTCAGCTGGTAGTACCCAGATCTGAGGTCGATCTTGGAGAACACCTTGGCTCCGCTGAGCTGATCAAACAGATCTTCGATCTTGGGAAGTGGATACTTGTTCTTGATTGTAACTTCATTGAGGGAACGATAGTCAATGCATAAGCGGATGGTACCGTCCCTCTTTGCCACAAACAGAACAGGAGATCCCCAAGGGGAGGCACTTGGGCGGATAAATCCCTTCCTTAGTTGCTCTTCCAGCTGCTTCTTCAACTCAGCTAATTCTTCCGTCCCCATTCTATAAGGCTTCTTATAGATGGGTCCTGCTCCGGGCACGAGCTCGATGATGAACTCAATGTCACGGTCAGGGGGCATTCCCGGTAGTTCATCCAGAAAGACATCAGGACACTCACATACCACCGGTACTTGCTCTAGCCCAACTTCAGACAGACAGTTTACTTTAGCGGCTTGAGCGGAAGAGGAGTTGGAAGCAAACTTGACTTCGACTCCTTGGTCATTGGTCACAGTGACTGTCCGATTGGCACAGTCTAACAAGCCTTGGTGCTTACTGAGCCAATTCATGCCTAGGATCACATCCAAGCCCTGTGATCTCAGGACGATAAGGTCTGCTAGGAAGTCTACACCGCTAATGGTAATACCGACTCCTTTACAGCCTATCTTGGCTCTCATCTCGGCTCCGGGGGTTTGTACCACCATAGGGTTATTCAGGGGTGTAGGGGTCATGCCACTTTTTAATGCAAATCTCTGAGTGACAAATGAATGCGTTGCTCCAGAATCAAACAAGACAGTTGCAGGTGCTGAGTTGACAAGGAATGTACCCAGCACGACGTCCGTGTCTTCCTGGGCTTCTTCAGCAGTGACGTGATTCACACGCCCCTTCCCATGGTTAGGTGGATTGTGAGGAGCTGGATTCCTTGGTGGCATCCCGCGGCCTTGTCCCTGGTTCTGCGCATTGGGGCGCGGGGCATCAGGCTTCTTGTTGGGGCACACCCTTGAGATGTGTCCGGGCTGACCACATCCAAAGCAAGTGACTTGGTTTGGATTCATCTTGTTGCCACCACTGGTATTGGGGTTGAAAGCTGGCCTGGGGTTGGCATACTGCTGAGGCTGAGGGTTGGCACGAGGTGCAGGAGCTCTTGGTTGCTGATAGGTTGGCTTGGCCGGGGCTGACTGCCACGAACGAGGCTTCTGGTTGCTGGAACTTCCCTTACTGACCAACTTGCGCTTGCGAGTGTCTTCCAAAGCACGCCGCTTGTCTTCAAGCATCAGTGCCTTGTTCACCAGGTCAGGGAAGGATGGGCAGTCGCACACGACAAGCGAGTATTGCAGAGTCTGATTGAGGCCTTCCATGAAGCGCTCCCTTTTTGCAGCATCAGTGCTGACATCTTCAGGGGCATACCTTGACAGAACACTGAACTTCTGCATGTACTCCTTGACAGTGCCACTACCTTGCTTCAGGGCTCGGAACTCACGCTTTTTGATAGCCATGATTTCGGAAGGAATGTGGGCCTTGTGGAATTCTGCCTTGAAGTTGACCCAAGTGATGTCTTGTTCAGCATGCATGACCTTGAATCCATCCCACCAAGCTCTAGCAGTCCCCCCGAGGCAGTGGGCTGCATAAGCCACCTCCTCGCGGTCTTCGGTGCATCCGACTAGTTCTAGTATCTCCTCAATGGAACGGACCCAGTCGTCTGCATCCAGGGGTTCAGCAGTCTCGATGAAGGTTGGCGGTGCATGCTTCTTGAACTCTGCCAACGTGGAACGTCCATTGCCATTCCCCGCCGGCTGGCGGTTGTTGGTGACAGCTTGAGCAATCAGCTGAAGAGCTGCAGTGTTGGCTTGGCGTTCCTCTCGGAAAGCTTGGAGAAGCTGAGCCATGTCCATGTCCGGAGGAGGTGGTGGTGGTGGAGCTTGGTCGTTGGTTTGGTCGCGGCCTGCCTCTGACTGAGCGGATGCTCCGGCTTCAGGCTGCTGGGTAGAGGTACCAGTACGAGTTACAACAGGCATCCTGTTGGAGCGGTCAAAGGTCTCATGACTCGGAAGAGGGAAAGCAAGATAGATGGGTACCTAGTAAGGGGGTGGGTGTGACACTAATCAAATCATGCAAGGGCCGAAAGGCCAAAACACATTCATTAAAATCCAAATGGGTGATGTAGTCGTTTACACATTCCCGAAGGAAGAATACGACATACATCCAGACACAACAAAAGCGAACACTAGATGGTTTCATATGAACCATACAAGGACTCGACTGCGCATAGGGGTTACACGACCTATCCTACCATAGAGGTCACAACCGGCATATCCGAGTAGCGAATAATGCCTAAGCGGCGGAATGCTCGGTCGCGTATTCTGGCTCTTCTGGGTCTTCCTCCTTGTCTTCGTCTGTCTGGGCCCCCTTGTCACTTGAGGGTGTGGGGGAGTGGAGGAGTTGGATACGATGGTGCTTCGTCGGTGGTGCAGGGAAAAGCTTGCGATATTCCCTTGCCGTCATCCGGCGTCGTCGAGGTGGTTCTTCATTCTTGGAAGATACACCCTCGGAAGGCCTTCCGCCTCGATATGCGATAGCGGACTGTCCAGAAGGTGCTCCTTCCTTCTTGATCCTATTTGCCTTCTCTTGAGCTCGACGAAGAAGTGCCTTGGTCTTGTGAAGTTCTTCTCGAAGCTTCATTGATTCCAAGGCCAAGTCTTGTGCCAAGCTGTCGGCACATAGACTGAAGTAGGTCTGGAATCGAAGCGAGAGTCCTTCCTTCAGTGGAGGAGCTAGAGCGCTGCTTTCTTCTTCACCTTCCTTCCGGTAAGGTAAGAAGCGAGTTGTCATCTTGGCTGCCATCTCCGGAAGAAGCTCGCGGAGACGGGTTAGTGCCTTGAGTGCAGCAGCTTCGACAGCGAGTGGTAGTGTTGCCATCTGGGGTCCCTCGAAGAACCAACTTGTGGGAGGATCGTTTGCCTTCACGATCACTTCCACATGGTACTCCACCTCAGTGTCGCTAACCCAATGCTCAAGGTAGGTGAGGATGGGCGCTCAGTGGAACTGACACTCCTGGAGGCTATCCTCGAGAAGCAAGGGAAACCCAGTGGTCAGGTGCTCTTCGGGTACAGCGGCCATCTACAAAGGTGGAATAGGAGGGGTTAATAAGCTGATGAAATCTCAGGTTTAGAAAAGAAGAGAGGTTCAGAAGGTTTTTGAAAAAAGGTCTCATCTAACTAACGCCCATGCTAACTAAGGCTTCCTACAGTCAGGATGGCTCTGATACCAGCTCTTTGGGAACCCCGACTTAGAAGTCGAGATCGCCGAATGCACGTGTACAGTGATCCCAGAGATCAATGCTCACTGAACACACAGAAGCTGAATAACAAGAGTCTTACATCCATACAAATAGTCTTACACGAATTATGGCCATTATGGCCAAGTCTTACATAGATAGAGCCTCACGGGCTGAATAGCAAATAACTCAAATAGCGGAAGTCTTCGATAGTAGGTAGAACCCATGCCATCTGCCTTAACCCTACAGGCATTCTGACTGGGATAGCGTCCTAGTTCGCATGATCGTCTCCAAAGAACTCTTCATCATATTCCTGTTCTTCCATGCCTGGCCAATTAAATAAGCAGTGGCAAGCCAATGAGTACTTTGAATGTACTCGCAAGCAACCCATGATGTGATTCAAAGTAACAATGCGATGGAACAATAATGAGCAATCTAGCAACGGGCTAGAATAAATATTCTACCAATAAGTTATGCAACATTGATCTCACGTAACCTCGAAGGCAGGTTACCGATATCAACATGAATATGATCGAGTCAAGTCACCACCTTGACCCATCACACACATACTTTCATCGAAGAAGTAAAATTCTGGACATAGTTTAAGTAGCACCACCCAACTGTCCATGACCGTGGACACGGCTATTCGAATAGTTTTACACTCTGCAGAGGTTGCGCACTTTACCCACAAGATCCGGGGAACTTCCGTGTCATCCACGACCGCGGTACCTCAAGTACCCGGGGTAAGCACCCGAGCATTATTTTTCCTTAGACGACACTAACATAGAGTCCACTCGTTGGTACACGGCCCTCGGGTGCAAACAATAGATCACGGGACTTGCCCTAATTTCAATGTCACGCGTACCCGAAGGGACCAACGGTGTGTCCGGTGCCCTGTAAAAATAGTCATGGTCGTCTATCCAAGCACGACCCCGTCCCGGGAAAGACCTCAAGTCTCCCCGTCACTAGTAATGCGGGCACCATGCTAGTATCGACCTAAGTAATCAATAAAGCCCCGTCCCATAAGGGGTAGTGTGGTTGCACATGTTTGGTTGGGACAGTAGTCATACCTAAATCTAATCCATTATTTCACCCATGCACATGATTAACCGGCACATCACTTCTTCCTCAAGTGATGACCTGACTCAACGTCACCCTCGGGCATTAGGGGCACCCGATGGGTTCATGCAAAGATTTTTAACCACGAAGGTTCAAATCACACATGCATCATTTAAGCATCATGACTAACTATTTGCAGGTCATCTAGCACATAGCAAGATCAAGTTCAAGCATGCATCACGTGGTGGTTCATCTAGGTCACCATCGTGAATCCATCATCATGCATCGGAAACAACGGGTTCCGCAAAACAAGTGTATCATGGTCAAAGGGCTGCTTGCCTGGATTGGCTTGATCTTCAAAGTTTTCAAATCCTTCTCCTTCTTCTTCTTCAGCAACTTCGTCAAATACGGTATCTATACGTCGTATAATAACAACGGAAAAATAAGACCACAAATAAAACAGAAAAATCAAAGTGCTCAGAAAAATGTCAACTCATTTTTGTTAAATACTAGAGGGATATCTAAGATGGGGAAAATTCTTAGTTGGAGTTTTGGAGTAACAGAAAGGAATCTATTGATTTTAGAACAGGAGTTTTATTGCTCAAATTTGAATTTAAATTTGAACAGAACAGAAAAGTTTCATGGATGTGTGTGAAAGTGGTACCATTAAATAGGTTGGAATATTACAAGAATTTAGGAGTTGGAATTATTTTATTTGGACCAATATTCATTTCTGTAAAAATGTTTGAAACTTTTACAGAAAAGAAAAAGAAAAAGTGCCCTGTGCAACTAGGCTAGAGAGGCCACAGTGCACGGCCCAGGGCGGATCAGCCCAGCCGCACGGGTGCCAGCGCGCGCACGTCAGGTTTTTGAACCTGACGGGCGGGGCCCGACTGTTAGTGACTGAGAGGAGGGGGAGAGAGAGGGGATGATGACAGGCGGGGCCCGCCTGTCATCTCCAACCTCACGGCCACGGCGACGGCGAGCTCACCGGCGAGGATTCCGTCCATGGCGACAGCAACGGAGGGTAGGAATAGACTCAGCGTCGTGTTGCGGATGTAGGGGTGGTGGTGCGGCACGCTGGGGAGGTCGGGTTCGCCGGCGGCGAGGTGGGACGGCGGAGGATCGTCGGGAGGTCGTTGCTCCGGTCGTTTCCGACTGCAATAGGAGGGGGAAACAGAGGGGAAATGGTCAGTGTTGCACGGCGGTTCTAGATCGGGCAAAAAGAAGGGCAGGGGAGGCCCGTACTACGAGATCACCGGCGGCCCGACGCGGCGGAGCTCCGGTCGATCCCGAGCATTGGGACTTCCTGGGAAGGAACGGGTGGTGCTGGAGGACTCGGGGAGGTGTGGTGGAGCTGCTGATGCCGTTGGAGAGGCCCGGGGGGGTCCTATTTATAGGGGGACAGCGGAGCCCCGTGGTCCAGTGCGCCGGCGAGCTTCAGCTCGACGCTACAGCGCACGGGAGGCGATGGAAATGAGTCCATGGTGTTGCTGGACGAGCTCTATGTCCAGTTGAGGTGAGAGGAGGAGTGGGGAAGCTTCCAGTCGACGCGCGTGCAAGCCCGAGGAGTGGGTGTTGCGGGCGGCCGGTGCGCGTGCGACGACGGTCACTGGAGGGCGCAGGAGGAGGGGGGACAGCGCCGGGGTGGTCGCGGACGTCGAGGAGCAACGACTGGCGCGAGGGAGAGGCCCGAGGCTGTCGGGGGCCAGCGATTGGCTGAAGCTACAGTGCGTGGACGCACTATAGCGCGCTCTGGAGCGCCCTCATTGCATGCCACGGCATGCCATTGGGCCTCTAGACGCGCCCACTGTGTCTGGGGTATACAGGGTGATGCAAGCACTTCGTCTGCAGCATTGGATGCTCTCGAGAGTCAAAGAGAGAGAGAGGAGGCTGGTAACTTAGTAAAAAATGTCTATCCAGCAGGGTAAACTAGGGTTCTTACCCCTCAATCATGGAGCTGGGGTGCTGGGGAAGTTACTGGGGGTAGCCAGTAACTGAATGATCATGTGGTAAAAAGTTGAGGCCATGGAGAAGAGTAAAAGTGATCAAGATGAGGGTTTTAGTAAATCTGCAGAAGGTGTTTGATCAGTGTTTGGTCAAGCAAATGACCTCCACTTGACATGGCACTTAACAGGATTGAATAACATGTGAAAATAGGGTGCTTCACCAAATTTGGGCTCATTTGAATAAACTAGCCAATGTAACTTTGGTGAACCCTAGAAATCAGCAGAAATAGCTTCATCTTGATTGAGTCAAGCTAATCATCTCCCCTTGATGCACCACTTGGTGTAGCATCATCATTTGGGGTTATGATCATGTCCACAAAGTTTGAAGCTCCAGGTAAAAAGTTGGTAATGTAAAGTTGTTCAAATTTGCATTTGAAAAGAAAGGGTTTTGAGGTGATCTGATCAAGTTGCTCTATTCCAAATCATGTTCTATTTGGTCTAGATGCCTCATTAGGCATTTCTAGCATGTGCACCAAGTTTGAGAGCATTTGGACAAGTTTGGCAATGTAGAGTTGCTCAAACTTCAAATATGGACAGAATGGTTATGAAGGGGTTTGAGGATGTTTTCTTGCTTCCCAAGGCATGGGACTTGGCAAGATCATCAAATATGTCATATATGACATGATAGAATTTCCCTGGAATTTTTGGAGAAAATTTCCTTTGTAAATATTTCAAAAGCTTGAAATATCCAGAAAGGGTTTTAGAGGGTTTAGCCCATTATTTTGAACATGACCAAGTGTTGAAACTCTTATATATGGACAATATATGTCCTATGAGTCTCCCTGAATTTTGGCAAATATTTTTGAAATACTTAAATAATTTTTCCCTATTAAAGACCATTTCTGGCCTTAAGAAAAAGCTTTTAAATAAAATAGGAAAATAACTTTTAAAATTATACCTTTGTGGTTTCTGGGAGTCCTATGACTACTAGGTCTCAAATATACTTTTTGAAATAATTTTCTCACCCTAAATCAAGCACTTGCAGTGCAAATCTCAATTCAGGGGTTTTTGGAAAACTAAATTTATAAAATACATTTTGGCCAAATTATTTTTGTAAGAAAATACTATACTATTATATAATACTTGGCATGATCATTGGGCAGAAGTTTTAGGTATGGAGATGAATTCTACAAGAGGTCATAGTTGACTTTAATGAGCACATGAAAAGCATATGAAGAAAAACTCAAATCCAAATAAAAGCCAAATGATGCCAAAAAAATTGTTGGTCCAAATTTTCATGTTTCATTGATGCAAATAACATGTTACAAAATGCAGGGTGTGACAGATCATTAGGTTTCGAGAGAGAGTGTGTTTTGCCTCTTTTGTTGGTTTTTGATTGCTACTTGGTTTGTTTGGTTATTGCTAAAAATTGCTTATGCTCGAGAGATACTTATTTGGTACTGTGGTTGATCATACTACGCTTAATATGTGCTTGCTTGATTGTGTATGATCATTCACTTGTTTGTTTTGGTGATGAGTGCTTGTTGTTTAAATCTTATCATTTTGAGCGCTCCACCAAGATGTATTTGACATGAAAGAGTAACCCATGATCCTAATTGATTGTGCATTTGCATCCAAAAGCAAAATTTAAATAATGCACAAATTTAGGGGGAGATCTTGCTTATCACATACTTCTCAAAGCGACGATATATTTCATTCTTATTATCATTTGTCGAAGCTTTGATCTATATGTTGTCATCAATTACCAAAAGGGGGAGATTGAAAGTGCAACTAATCCCCTGGTGGTTTTGGTAATTAATAACAACATATAGCTCATTGAACTAATGTCCATCCAAGTTAAATATTTCAGGAAGTTCAATGATTGGCATGGCATGGACCAGAGATGTGGACCCCTCAAAATGCTAAGGACAAAGATTGGCAAAAGCTCAAGACTCTTCATTTTCATTTTAGTGATCCAAGATCACATTGAGTTAATAGGAAAGCCAATACTATTAAAAGAGGATGAGGTGTTTCTTAATGATCTGGTTGCTCAAGTGCTTAGTGATATAGCTCCAAAACCCTCAACCACTTTCTCATTTACACATATGTCCAAAACCCAAAGTCAAACTCAGCCCCATCGATTTGATCCATCCAACGCCACCGAGTTAATTTGACATAGCCACTTCTAGAAACCCTAGACAGTTCGTTCACACCGAGTTGGCCCTGCAAACTCTCTGTGATCCTTGTGTAGCATCTTGGTCTCACCGAAATGAGCGATCGGTCCCACTGAGTTTGCTTGACCAATTCTTTGTATTGCTCTTTGCTGAAATCGGCCTCACCGAGTTCATGCAATCGACGCCACCGAGATGAGGTTTTGCCCTAGCCCTAGCACATTGGTCACACCCAGTTGATCATGTCGGTCCCATCGAGATTCCTAATGTTCTCATTTTGAACTGCTTTGGTCTCACCGATTTCTTCTATTCGGTCTGACCGAGTTGGGTCAAATGTGTGTAACGGTTGGATTTTGTGTGGAGGCTATATATACCCCTCCACCCCTTCTCCATTAGTGAGAGAGCTATCAGAATGTGCCTACACTTCCACTACTCATTTTCTGAGAGTGAACCACCTGCTCATGTGTTGAGACCAAGATATACCAATCCTACCACAAGAATCTTAATCTCTAGCCTTCCCCAAGTTGCTTTCCACTCAAATCATCTTTCCACCATATCCAAATCTGTGTGAGAGAGTTGAGTGTCGGGGAGACTATCACTTGAAGCACACGAGCAAGGCGTTCATCATCAACACGCCATCTATTACCTTTTGGAGAGTGGTGTCTCCTAGATTGGTTAGGTGTCACTTGGGAGCCTTCGACAAGATTGTGGAGTTGAACCAAGGAGTTTGTAAGGGCAAGGAGATCGCCTACTTCGGGAAGATCTACCCGAGTGAGGCAAGTCCTTCATGGGCGATGTCCATGGTGGGATAGACAAGGTTGCTTCTCCGTCGACCCTTCGTGGGTGGATCCCTCTGTGGACTCATGCAGCCATTACCCTTCGTGGGTTGAAGTCTCCATCAACGTGGACGTACGATAGCACCACCTATCGGAACCACGCCAAAAATCTCCGTGTCTCCATTGCGTTTGCACTCTCCAAACCTCTCCCTTTACCTTCATATGCAATGTTTTGCGTTCCGCTGCTACACTCCTGGAATTGCATGTGTAGGTTGGTTACTTAACTTGTTCTAATTGCTAAAATCTGCCAGCACTTAAAATTGGGAAAAGGCTAGATTTTTATTTGGTCACGTAGTCTAATCACCCCCCTCTGGACCTACTTTCGATCCTACAGTAGGGATGTTTTATTTCTCGGATGAATCTGACCTCTAGTAGTTTGGCCAGATCCTCTCCCATTGCTTGCCCCTTTGGTTCAAAAAATCTCCAAAGCACCTGCTTAACAGGCTTGAATCCCTCAATAATATTGAGATTGTGTTCTGCGAGCTCTCTTGGGATACCTGGCATGTCAAAAGGGTGCCAGGCAAAGATGTCCCATTTTTAAGCCGCACAAATGCTTCATGTAGCACATCATCTAGTCGGGTTCCAGTCGACGCCGTTTTAGACGGATCCTGGGGATGAACTTGAAATTTGACGATCTCATCAGCCGGGTTGAATGGTGTGGATTTGGATAATTTGGTGAGGACAACATTATCTTTGTTGACGGTTGCATGTACGTAGCTCGGATAACTCCTCGACGGCTAGGGCCTTGGATTATGCTTCTAGAGCCAGGCCTGTAGTTTTGTCCCCAACCTTAAGCGATCAATCCATGCTGTTGTTTATTGTGATCACGCCATTGGGCCCCGGCATCTTTAACTTCATGTACACGTAATGGGGGATGACATGTAATTGGCTAATGTGGTCCCTCCGAGCAGCGCATGGTATCACTTCAGAATGGCACCATTTCAAAGATTAACTCCTTGACCCGATAGTTGTCAGGAGTTTCGAATACCACGTCGAGCGTGACCTTACTAGTGCAAGGTTCCTTCTTACTTGGGACTATACCTTTAAAGGTACTCTAGCTTGGTTGGATACATGATCTATAGAACTGCATTTTCTGCAGGGTATTCTCATATATGAGGTTCGGGCTGCTGCCACCGTCCGTCGGGACCTTGGACAGTCGATAGCCGTCAATAATATGGTCGAGGACGAGAGCCACAACTCCACGGCTGTGGTTTCCTATCGAATGGTCTTGATGACCAAAGGTGATCGACACGCCCGACCATCTATTTTTCGAGGTCGTCACATAGTCAACATGGCAGACCTATCTAAGAGCGCTGTGTCATTGATTTCTCGAGGAGTGAGTCTCATAGATCATTAGGACGTTTGTATCTTCGGACGGTTGCTCCACTCCTCCTCTTGCTACCTGCCTCACAATCCTACAGTTTCTGAGCCTGTGTGTGGGCAGTTTTTCTGAGGAAATGGAGTGAATTGCGCATGGTTTGTCCAATATCGTGTCGAGCATCGACTTGGGTCCCTTGCCTGGTCGCTTTTCTTCCAAGAAGGCTGATCGTCAGACTTATCGGAGCTAGCACCTGTTGTATGCCTACTATGATGTGGGCGCCTGCTCTCTTCCCCTGATTCAGGCCCATTCAAACTGGGGTTTTGGTTCCATGGATTGACCAACAACGTGTCCTCATGGTGCAATATTTTGTCACTATGTCAAACAGCTCGACAAACATTCTAACGCGTTTCCGAGCAACTGCTTTTGCAATCCCTTCGTCGTAGCAATTGTAATGGAATGTCGCTAAGGCCTCCTAATCTGTGCAATTCAGTATTTTGGTTTTGACAAAAGGAATCTCGTCTATAATTGCCAGATAGTTTTGTTTTCTTTTGCACGATAAAGGCTAGATCCTAGATGTCAGTCGGCCCTGAGGGAGGTACTCGACATGAGGGGTGGGTGGGAGAGAAAATTCTATTCCAATCTGATCTGACATTGGCCTCCCGGACAGATCCTCCGAGATCGATCTAACATCGCCCTCGGTACTGCTGGCGAGGCCTGGCTAACCCGGCAACCATAGTACATCATTGAATCCAAGATCCAGGCTAGGCCCGATGATGTGTAATTTTCATCCCATGGTCGGTACGAAACTGGTGCCTTGAGGGAGGTATCCTATGGCCCTATTTCTACCAGATATAATGTCATGGGAGATGGTATATCCGTGGGATTTGAGTCGTTGAGATCAGATCGGATGGTGACGCCGTCGAGCTGATTTGGCTACGCAGAGGGCCCTGCATGGGCCACCAATGACGGAGTCGAATTCGGCAGATCTCGGGTGGGGGTCGTGAGCTGGTAGCCCTGGCATGATGGTAACGGAACAAAAGAGGGACACATTGTTTACCCAGGTTCAAGCCCTCTCAAAAAGGTAAAACTCTATGCTCTGCTTTGTTGTATTGACTGTGGATGTGGTACAGAATACAAGTTGATCTACCTTGAGATTGTGTATGAATGAATCTGCCTCTACAGACTAAGCCCCTCGGCTTATATAGATTCCCGGGGTACCCAAGTTTATAGATAGGTCGGTGGTGTATGCCTAAGATTGAACTCGTGCCTTGGAGTATGTGCC
Source organism: Secale cereale (assembly GCA_902687465.1). Taxonomy (NCBI): domain Eukaryota; kingdom Viridiplantae; phylum Streptophyta; class Magnoliopsida; order Poales; family Poaceae; genus Secale; species Secale cereale. The sequence goes on from LR738709.1 coordinate 415,678,483, forward strand.
ATGTCTTCGAAGAATTCCATCTTGTGTACATCATGCGGCCTGACGAATGTGGCCCACTCGTTGGTTGTTCGGGGATCCTCAGCCCAACCTATGTGGGGGAGGGGACATGGTTAGCACCCCCTATGTAGGACACCATCAAATACAGACATACTTTTAAAATCCCATGAAATATTTCAAATTACACGACCAATAATTTTAAGACATGGTAAACATTTTATTTATTGCTGTATTCGCATTTTTGAAGTACATTATAGACATGTTTTACATACACGACAAAAAACATATTAATATGTGTTAAATTTGTTTTATCATTTCATGAACATTGTTTTAAGAAGTTATGAACATATTTAATTCACAATTTACATTTTTGTAAATACATGAATATACTGAACTACACATTGAGCATTTTTAATACACGATGATCATATTTCAGTACATGATGACATTTTTAGGTACACACCGATTATTTTTCTAAAATAAGATGAACATTTTCCCAATACATGTTGAACAAATTCTGAAATCCATGATGTACAGTTTCAAATGTACGACAAACATTGAAAAATACAGGACACACATTTTAGAACACAGGCCAAACATTTAAAAAAACATGATGATTAATTAAAAATACAAGATGAACTTATTTTAAATAGACTGTTATTTTTGTAATACAAGATGAACATTTTGAAGCACACACTGAACATTTTATGAACTATACAATAAAACTTTATGTAATGCAATGACGTATATTTTTATAGTCAACTGTGATGATTTTTAAACACGTGATGATATTAACAAATATAACCGTAAGAAAAAAATAAAACAAATAAAACAATAAATTATAATAAAAAAGGAAAAACAAAGGAAAACGGAAAATAAAAACAAAAAACCCGACTTACTAGACCAGTCGAGTTCCTATTCAACGCTTCAAGCACCAGGGAAGCTCCCTAGTGCCCATACGCTGGGCCTGGTTCATGAACCTGTAAAAAAGTGAACCTGTAAAAAGTTCAGTAATTAGAAAAAAAATCATTGAACTTGGATAAAAAATCACGGATTTCGAAAGGAGGGAAAAATTCGTGAATTCAAAAAAAATCACGGATTTCGAAAGCAAGTTCATGAACCTGTAAAAAAGTTCAGTAATTAGAAAAAAATCATTGAACTTGGATAAAAAATCATCGAATTTGAGAAAAGTTCACCGATTTTGAACCAGAAAATCATCTATTTTGCAGAACATTCTGTAAAATTCGTTGACTTTAAAACAAATTCATCAACCTTGAAAAACTTCATCAAATTCTGTAAATTTTTCGTAAATTCGAAAAAGTTCATTGTTTAAAAAAAAACCTTCACCGTTTTTCAAAAGAGTTCATGGCATATACATAAATAAATTAATAAAAAATAAATAAAATAAAAAGTAAACAAAAATAGCTAACCAGGCGGACCCAGCTGGGAAGGCTTCAGGCGCCCACTTAAAAATTTACAGTAACGGACGCCTAAGGCGCCTAATAATATACTCCCTCCGTCCCATAATATAAGAACGTTTTTAACACTACACTAGTGTTAAAAACGTTCTTATATTATGGGACGGAGGGAGTAGGTACCAATTTTCTGGTGAAGATTAAAAAAAAAGAAAAACAAATGGAGATGCGAGTCGGGCCGGTCCTATTTGACGCGGAGGTTCTTCAACTGGCCCACAACCGCCCTACTCAACTTTTTTCTCTTTTCGTTTTAAACATCTTTTTTCAAATTTGTGTTTTTTTTTGAAAATCTATGAACGACTCCAAAATGGTGTTTTTTATGAAATCCATGATTTTTTTTCTAAATATGTGATTTACTTCAAAAAACCAACAATTTTCAGATTCCCGATCGTTTGGCTGTGAAATTTTTCTCACACTTCGTGAACTTTTCTCAGGTTTTTCAACTTTTTTTAAAATAGATGAAATTTTAAGTTCGCAAATATTTTCCTGATCCACGATAATTTTCTTTCTATTTTCATGAATTTTCTCCGAATTGATGAACATGTTTTGAATACGCAAACATTTTTTGATTTAGCGAACATTTTTGCATTGAGCGAATACTTTTCATGTTCATGAACGTTTTTGAATTTATGAACACCTTTTGAATTTTAGCTAACTTCCCTAATTTTAAAAATTCGACCGGTCTAACCAGCCGCAAATATATTTGTTTAAATGCTGATATATATGTGCTGAAAAGCTGAAATGTAGTACATATGTACTGAAATTTTGTGTTTTACATACTGAAATTTTGAAATTATACATAGCAAAATGTGAACTGAAAGACAACCGAGATTGGTATTTTTACCCGCGGGTATGGGAACAAAATGAAACCTGGGGTGCGGGTATGGGTATGGGTTTGGGCAAAAAATATTGGGACGGGTGCGGGTTTGGGCGAGCATTACCCGTACCCAAACCCTGCAGGTGCCATGTTGAGTCGAGCGTGCGAGCCGCGGTCGAGTGATCACGAAGCTACTTGAGCGAGTCGAGCGTCTGAGTGAAGCAATGGTGACGCTTTAAATGTAGCTGCCCAACGAAAAATCGTGTGTGCGCAGAAGAGGTCTCGCCAAATAGCGACCTCTCGCACATGTCCTTTGTATAGACCATCCCATTCTGATCCGGGGGTTTTACTATCATTTTTTACTATAAGTTATCCTTTTATTTAAATGTTATTTTTTGCTTTTACTTCTCTGTTCTTCTTTTTTTTCTTAACTTTAATTTCCTATTTCTTCTTTTCATTTTACTTTTTATTTTCATTATCTATTATTTTCCACTTTTATTTTCTCTTTGTTATTTTGTTTTCCCTTTTTACATTTGTGAACATCTTTAAAATTCAAGAAGATTTTTAAAATTTAGGCACATTTTTCATATTAATTCTGAATTTGCGGGCATTTCCTTTAGAAATCCGTGAAATGTTTTGGAAACTGTGAGTTTTTATTGAAATTCATCAACATTTTTATATCGATAACATTGGCTGAATTTGTGAACATTTGCTTTACAAATTTTTGGATATATTTTGAAACTCGTGATATTTTTTTGTAATGACGAGCATGTTTCTATAATTTGGGAACACATTTTGAAATTCAAGAACGTCGTTTAATTTTTCATATATATGATTTTTTTTTAATACATGCACATTTTTCGTATTCTTGGAATGTTTTATTGAATGCTTTTTTAAGCTTCGATTTTTTTAAAATTGTGAATATTTTAAAAAAACTGTTTAAAAATTTCATGTACAGTTTTTTAATGGTTAACGTTTCCCGAAAGAAATCCTGATTTCTTGAGAGTTATGAGGATTTCTTCATTATTTGATTTGTTCCTACAAAATCACGGACTTTTTTTGAATCTGCAAATATTTTATGATATTCCGAATATTTTTTCTAAATATGGAAAAAATCACAATGATTTTCTGAACATTTTTTCGAAAATTTTATAATCTGTGAATATATTTTTCTTCGTTTTTTATTTATTTCTTGGTTTTTGAAGTGTTTTTTTCTTCCGATTTTTTCTCCCTTTCTTTTCTTCTTTGGTTTCCTTTGTTTGTTTTTTGGTTTTTCGTCGGTTATTTTGTTTTGTTTCTTTTCTTTGGTTTCATTCTATATTTTTCATATCCGTTAAGTACATTTTTCTAATACATGTTTAATATTTGTTAAATATAGGTTTAATATTTTTTAATACATGGTCAACATTTTAATGAAAATATATTGTGTAGTCCAAATATTCCTCATGTGTTAACAACGTTCAATGGGCACTTAATAAATGTTTCAACGTATATTTGAAAAATATCCATTTATAAGAAAAATATGTTGATACATTAATAATAAAAAGAAACAAAAATAAAGAAGGCCAAAAGAAAAAGAAGATAACCAAAAAGAAAACAAAATAGAAAAATATAATCAATAGAAAAGTCAAGAAACCTATTTCAAAACAACAAAAAACATGCAAACACACCGACCCCTGGATGCATACCCATGTGTATTATCCCGAGCGTCAATTTGCAATTGCCTAGAATAGATATTTGGGGGCGACTAAACCCTAGCCTCTCATTGCTTCACCTTCTGTTCCTACTGAAGTTATGGTCATAAATTTTATTAGTGTGATCTCTTTTAGTCTTCATCAAGAACATACTCGTATAGGGTGCGATGACAAGTATAATAAATATACTATGGTCATTCTCCTACTCTTGTGAGGTCTATCGGGCAACACCATGAAGCTAGAGAGTTTGCCATGCAGGGTTGGTGAGTCCAACTTATCAAATTTTAGGTTATGTCCTTACATATTCGTTCATATGGATCTGATGGAGTTTATGTTAATTTTTTATGTTGGTTTTATTGGGCTATCCATTGTGATCTCGGAGTCCTGCTTTGGTGTTCTATTGAAGTAGAGGATATTGCGCGTTGTTCCGGGATCCATTGTAATATATTTCAGTGATTTGATTGCATGAAGCTTGCATTGTTGAATCAATAATATATAAACTAAATCCAAAAATAAATATTATATATTGTATTTTATTATTGTGCAGTTAGAAAATATTTTGAATATAAGTGGCATACCATAATGGAATTTTCTTGATGCATGTTGAGTTGACCTTTGATGAGGTGTCATGTGTGGTGAGGTGAAAAGTGTGCATGAAATCAACTAATAATGGAAAACTTTTTCTCATGCCTATAGTGGTGGGCCTTTGATGTGGTGGCACGGCCCCTTACTCCGGAGTAGATTGATGAACTCAACACGGTGACCAAGAAAACCCTACTGAAAGAACATGCGGTGCCCCCATGTTAGATTTTGGTAATTGATGACAATCTCTATGGACTAATGGTTCCCTTGAGTTATATTTGAAGGGTTTGTCCATAGGCTTTTATTGGAGTCCAATTGTTGGTTTCAAGGAGAGTTTGTGATGACCAAGGTGCTTTTAAGGAATTATCCAAAGATTGGTCTTGTGAGTGTTGAGCTTATTGCAAGCATGTCTTGAAGAAGAAGAGTGTGTGATCATTCATGCTTACCTTCAAGACATCATCCAAATGAAGAGAGTTCGAAAGATTCTAGGTTGATCAAGACTAAGTCAAAGAGTGAATCAAGTTGATCAACACACAAAGCGTAGAAGATGTACCGAGAGGGATCAAGTGATCCCATGGTAAGGTAAGCATTGTCCTTCACACTTTGTGTACTAACCCATGGTCTACGTGAGAGTTCTATGTGGGGTTAGGTATGTTTCCATGGGCTTGCGTCAAGAGGAAGATATTATACAACCAATGGAGGATGACATCAAGTGGTGATCGTCATCAAGTGGTGATCGTCATCAAGTTTGCGGTGTGCAAGTTCAAGTGGAGCATCACGAAGAGATCAAGTGCTTGAAGCTTGTCGTCCATTGTGGTGACAATGAACTTGTGAAGATGTGCCAAAGAATGGCTCACCCATTGTGGAGTATTGGTGAGCAATCTACTAGTCTTCACCGAGCCAACACAATCAAGAAAGGTGGTCTAGCTTGAGGGAGTCAAGATCGTCATCATCCAGCTCAAGTGGACTATGTGCAAGGCAAAGGTTTGCCCTTGATAGGTTTTCTATTTTACCGGTCTCATGGTGGTAGTTGGGAGACCGGGTTATAGGATCGATTGCCGTACTATCAAGGGGGGCTCTCAATGAGTAGCTTGATCGTATCGTTCGTAGAGAGCTCAAACCATTGCATCCTTGCATCATCTTTATTGGTTCTTGTTTGGTTCTTCTCCTTGTGAGATTTGGAGCTTATGGTCATCTTGATGACAAGCTCGAGTTCATCAAAAATGCAGTTCACTCATGCATCTTCTATGATGTTTTCGATGTTGGAGGTTATGCCGATTCTTCTCTGATGGAGGGTTCGCTCCTCTATATCCTAGGCATACCTCCCCTTCCTCTTCTTCCTCGTCTTCCTCACAAGCTTGAGTTTGCTCAATTCGGAGCTCATTTGCAGAAGTTATGGCAGTTCTGGGCTTTCTTGTTGCTCCTGCGGTAGTACCACTGGTCCGGAGCGGTAGTACCACTTATAGCCATCATACGTCTCCAATGTATCTATAATTTTTTATTGTTCCATGCTATTATATATTCTGTTTTGGATGTTTAATGGGCTTTATTATACACTTTTATATTATTTTTGGGACTAACCTACTAACCCAAGGCCGAGTGCAAATTACTGTTTTTTTTGCCTATTTCAGAGTTTCGCAGAAAAGGGATATCAAACGGAGTCCAAACGGAATAAAACCTTCGGGAGAGTTATTTTTGAAACCGTATCTACCAGAAGACTTGGAGTACATGTGAGGGAACAAAGGAGGTGGCCATGAGGGCCCAGGGCGCGCCCCCTCCCCCTGGGCGTGCCCCCCACCCTCGTGGCCCCCTGTGGCTCCCCCGATGCCCTCCTTCCTCCTATATATATCCATGTACCCCAAAAACATCGAGGAAACATAGAAAACCCTAATTCCACCGCCGCAACCTTTTGTTCCCGTGAGATCCCATCTTGGGGCCTGTTCCGGAGCTCCGCCGGAGGGGGGATCTACCACGGAGTGCTTCTACATCAACGCCATAGCCTCACCAATGAGTTGTGAGTAGTTTACCACAGACCTTCGGGTCCATAGTTATTAGCTAGACGGCTTATTCTCTCTTTTTGGATCTCAATACAAAGTTCTCCTCGATCTTCGAGGAGATCTATTCGATGTAATCTTTTTGCGGTGTGTTTGTCGAGATCCGATGAATTGTGGGTTTATGATCAAGATTATCTATGAACAATATTTGATTATTTTCTGAAATCTTTTATGTATGATTATAATATCCTTGCAAGTCTCTTCGAATTATTGGTTTGGTTTGGCCTACTAGATCTATAGTTCTTGCAATGGAAGAAGTGCTTGGATTTGAGTTCAATCTTGCGGTGTCCTTTCCCAGTGACAGCAGGGGCAGCAATGCACGTATTGTATTGTTGCCATCGAGGATAAAAAGATGAGGTTTATATCATATTGCTTGAGTTTATCCCTCTACATCATGTCATCTTGCTTAAAACATTACTCTGTTCTTATGAACTTAATACTCTAGATGCATGCTGGATAGCGGAATCGTTTTGGTCTACTTGTCACGGACTTGATGCCTATATATGATGATCATGCCTAGATATTCTCATAACTATGTGCTTTTCTATCAATTGCTCGACAGTAATTTGTTCACCCACCATAGAATTCTGCTATCATGAGAGAAGCCACTAGTGAAACCTAAGGCCCCCGGGTCTATTCTCAACATATTAATCTTCCATCTACTTTACTTTGCTTTATTTAATTTCTGTTCTTATACCAAAAATACCAAAAATATTATATTATCCTATCTATCAGATCTCACTTTCGTAAGTGACCGTAAAGCGATTGACAACATCTTATCGCGTTGGCTGAGAAGTTCTTATTTTTTTGTGCAGGTGCGAGGGACTCGTGCGTGGTCTCCTACTGGATTGATACCTTGGTTCTCAAAAACTGAGGGAAATACTTACGCTACTGTGCTGCATCACCCTTTCCTCTTCGAGGGAATACAACGCAAGCTCGAGAAGTAGCAAGAAGATTTTCTGGCTCCGTTGCCGGGGAGATCTACGCAAAATTCATATACCAAGTACCTATCAGAAACCCTTATCCTTCGCATTACATTATTTGCCTCTCGTTTTCCTCTCCCCCACTTCACCCTTGCCGTTTTATTTGCCCTTCTTTTTCTGTGTGTTTACCGTTCTCTTGCCTCTTGTTTGCTTGTGTGTTGGATTGCTTGCTGGTCACTATGGCTCAGAACAATACCAAACTATGTGACTTTTCCAATACCAACAATAATGATTTTATTAGCACGCCTATTGCTCCTATCACCGATGCTAAATCTTGTGAGATCAATGCTGCCCTGTTGAATCTTGTCATGAAAGATCAATTTTCTGGCCTTCCTAATGAAGATGCCACTACCCATCTGAACAACTTTGTTGATTTGTGTGATATGCAAAAGAAGAGGGATACAGATAATGATATTGTTAAATTGAAGCTATTTCCGTTTTCACTTAGAGATCATGCTAAAACTTGTTTCTCCTCTTTGCTTAGAAATAGTATTGATTCATGGAATAAGTGCAAAGATGCTTTTATCTCTAGGTATTTTCCTCCCCTAAGATTATCTCTCTTACAAACGATATTATGAATTTTAAGCAACTAGATCATGAGCATGTTGCACAAGCTTGGGAGAGAATGAAATTAATGATACATAATTGCTCTACACATGGTTTGAACTTATGGTTGATTATACAAATTTTTTATGTCGGCTTGAATTTTGCTTCTAGAAATCTTGTAGATTCGGTCGCGGGGGGCACTTTCATGGAAACTACCATAGGAGAAGCTACCAAACTCCTAGATAATATTATGGTTAACTACTCTCAATGGCACAGCGAAAGATCTACTAGTAAAAAAATGCATGCTATTGAAGAGATTAGTGTTTTGAGTGGAAAGATGGATGAACTTATGAAATTATTTGCCTCTAAGAGTGCTTCTTCTGATCCTAATGATATGCCTTTATCCACGTTGATTGAAAATAATAATGAATCTTTGGATGTGAATTTTGTCGGTCGGAATAATTTTGGTAACAATGCTTATAGAGGAAACTTTAATCCTAGGCCTGTTCCTAGTAATTCCTCTAACAATTATGGTAATTCCTACAATAACTCTTTTGGAAATTTTGGTAAGATGCCCTCTGAATTTGAAACTAGTGTTAAAGAGTTTATGAATTCGCAAAAGAATTTCAATGCCTTGCTTGAAGAAAAATTGCATAAAGATTGATGAGTTGGCTAGAAATGTGGATAGAATTACTCTTGATGTTGATTCTTTGAAACTTAGATTTATTCCACCCAAGCATGATATCAATGAGTCTCTCAAAGCCATTAGAATTTCCATTGATGAATGCAAAGAAAGAACCGCTAGGTTGCGTGCTAAAAAAGATTGCTTTATGAAAGCGTGTTCTTCTAGTTATCATGAAAATAAAGATGAAGATCTGAAAGTTATTGATGTGTCTCCTATTAGATCCTTATTTTATAGTATGATTCTTGATAAATATGGGACTGGAGATGAGTCTACTTTAGTTAAAAGGCGTCCCAATGATTCGGAGTTTTTAGATCTTGATGCTAAAATTGTTAAAAGTGGGATTGAAGAGATTAAAACTTTGCATAAGGATGAACCCACTATTTTGGATTTCAAGGGATTTAATTATGATAATTGTTCTTTGATAGATTGTATTTCCTTGTTGCAATCCGTACTAAATTCTCTGCATGCTTATAGTCAAAATAAGGCTTTTACCAAACACATAGTTGATGCTTTGATGCAATCTTATGAAGAAAAACTTGAATTAGAAGTTTCTATTCCTAGAAAGCTTTATGATGAGTGGGAACCTACTATTAAAATTAAAATTAAAAATCATGAATGCTTTGCTTTGTGTGATTTGCGTGCAAGTGTTTCTACAATTCCAAAAACTTTGTGTGATTTGTTAGGTTTCCATGAGCTTGATGATTGTTCTTTAAATTTGCATCTTGCGAATTCTACCATTAAGAAACCTATGGGAAGGATTAATGATGTTATTATTGTTGCCAATAGGAATTATGTGCCCGTAGATTTCATTGTTCTTGATATAGATTGCAATCCTTCACGTCCCATTATTCTTGGTAGACCTTTCCTTAGAACGATCGGTGCAATTATTGATATGAAGGAAGGAAATATTAGATTCCAATTTCCGTTAAGGAAAGGCATGGAATACTTTCCTAAAAAGAAAATCAAATTACCTTATGAATCTATTATGATAGCCACTTATGGATTGCCTACCAAAGATGGCAATACCTAGATCTATTCTTGTATCGTGCCTAGCTAGGGGCGTTAAACGATAGCGCTTGTTGGGAGGCAAACCAATTTTATTTTCTTTGTTTAGGAATAAATATTGCATCTAGCTTCTGTTTAGATGTGGTTTTGTGTTTTAATTTGTGTTTGTGCCAAGTAGAACCTTTGAGAAGACTTGTGTGAAGTTTATATGATCATGCTGTAAAAAGCAGAAACTTTAGCGCTCACGAGATTGGCTATAATCTTTTACCGGAGTGTAACATCCCAAATTTTCAATAGGAATGTTATACATATATCATACTGCATTGCATGTTTATTTGCATTTTTGTTCGTGGCGATCCTCGAAATTCTAAGCAACTCAAGGACCTTCAGAGAGAGTTTGGAATTCTACCGTTTTGTATTTGAGTTCACTCGAATACGGGTACGAGGACGGTGTTGGTTTTAATTATTTTTCTCTCCTAAAAATATTTCTAAGTACAATATATGAGTGGAGATAATATAACTTCTCCAAATTAACAGAAATATTGGAGGAAAAGTGTTAAAAATCACTTTTGGTATTTTTCTGGATTTATTTGCGATTTTATTTGCATAGGAAAAATGCGTGTTTTTAAAAATTGCATTTAGGTCCGGGAAAAATGTTCACTTTGTCCTAAATATTATTAAAGGACGCTGAAAATTTATTTCGGAATTTTTGGAGTCCGTTTAGTATTTCTTTCGTTAGTTTTGCTACGTCAGGACTCTTTTTTTTTAAAAAAAAAGGGTGAACCGACTCCGGACCGTAAGAGACCAGGACTCTCGCCTTTATATAGTGCCGGCCCGCTAGCGCCCCGAGCCCCAGCCCGCCTCGCGCCGCCGCGTCGCGCCGCCGCTCGCCGACCCCGCCGCCGCCGTTCGCCGGAGCCGCCGCCGCCGTCGAGGTAGTTATCCGCCGCGTCGGTTTTTCGTTAGAAACCGATCGTTTTTTTAGGAAAACCCTAGATCCGTTTTTTTAGGTTTAGACCGGTTTTCTTCGGTTTAGTTATTTAACGGACGTTCGTCCGTACGTTCGTATTAACGAACGCTGTTCGTCCGGTAGCCGCAGACAGCGAACGTTCGTTCGTTAGCCTGTTCGTCAGTTTTCTTTTTCGGGGTTTTTATCCGCGATTATTTCGACCACGATTTCTTCCCTGATCTTGTTTTTCGTTTTTCTTTTCGCTCGAGAGTCGGAATCAGGTGATTCAAAATCCCAGATCTTCGTCTCGACGCCCTCTTTCCGTTTAACCAACTTGAACAAAGTTTTGGCTACTGTAAAATTTGACTTTATACCAATTAGTAACCGGAGCTCGTTTCTTTCGCAGTTTGGGTTTCGTTGCTTCTTTCGATTTGATTCTTTTTGCAAACCGGAGTTCTTAAGTTGAACTTTCTGGTTAGATCTTATCTTTTGGAGTTTTTTTGTGCTTCTTTGCTTGTTTGCTTATGTATGCTATTGTTTACTTGCGATAGAATACCCGGACTGTGAAGCGTGCTACTACGAGTCTCTAGGTTTTGCGAATCGTCAGCAAGGCAAGTAACACTTTGATCATGCTTTTATTACCCAATTTTTATGCATTAGATCAAACCCTCACACATTGCATGAGTAGGATCTCTTAATTTGTGGGACTGGGAAGTAGATTGTGGTAGAACCTATTACCTGCATTATTTTCAAACCCTTGGGAGTTACTTCTACGTTTGCTTAGGTTGCTATGCTATGCTCGTAGACGTGGTTTGGGTTTGAGTGAAATCCATGACAGATGTGAGTTGTTAATTAAGGATTCAACTTAAGGTGGCTACTTGAATACACATCTGGGTGGATTGGTTGCAGGGCACCTGGAGAATCCAGTGTTGTCCTAGGAAATCCCGGGGTTCCGTGTGATTTTTCCTATGGAATGCCACCCAGGCTCAAAGGGATCATAAAACTATTCATGCTAGAAACTTCCGTGTGCAGCCACATGCCAATATGGGCTCTGGCATAGTTGAGTAAGTTATGGGAAACCTTTCCGTGATGGGCTAGCAGATGTAGAGGGATTGTAGGTGTACCGACCTATCTATCCGATTAAGGGGACCTCTTCGGAAAGACTGTGTCTCGGTCATCCGTTTCTCAAACACCATGCAGTGCGAGAAACCAAATGGAGGCGATCGAGTCTTGTGGGAAAAGTGCACAAACCTCTATAGAGTGTACAAACTGATCATGATTAGCCGTGTCCCCGGTTATGGACATCTTGAGTATCTGGTACTTGAATTATTGGTTGATCTCATCACTCTATAATTTAATTTGTTGGGTTAATGATAACTTTAATTTGGGATTGAGTTGGAGGTACCTTCTCAATGATTTTCAACCACCATGATAGTGAAAAATAAAATTCATTCCTTTGTTGTAGGGAAAAAATGGCTTTATGCAAAAACTTTAACCTTAGAGCCTCCACCAGCCAAATATGCATATAGTATAGCCTTTATTCTGTTACTTGCATCTTCTGTGTTATCTTGCCAGCATATTCCATGTGCTGACCCGTTTTCGGGCTGCAACATATTACGTTGCAGACTTTTCAGACGAGGAATAAGACGTGCTAGGTCATTTGTCATGCACTCAGCTATGCCGTTGGAGTTGATGGACTCACTTATCTTCCAAGCCTTCCGCTGTTATTTTGTTAGATGGCCTTAAGCCATATACTTTTGTAATAAGTTCGCATTGGAGACATTCGATGTAATAAGTGTGTGATTGCCACTCTGTTATAAATCCTTCAAGTAATGTGTGTTTCAGCATTACCGATCCAGGGATGACACAGAACACAGAGACTTCGGCCCATTCGGATCGTGGTCGCTACAAGATGGTATCAAAGCACACGCTGATTGTAGGACACGACCACTAAGACAGACTCTAGATCACTCTTCTCTACTCATTTTTGACTTCTCTCCATTTTCTATTTCTTTAGGATGGTGGACCCAAGGAACAAGTTCACTCAACCAGATGAAGACACACCATTTGGACGACACTTGAAGGAAGTCACTAGGTACCTGAACATAGGAATACCAAGCTTTACCGGGACCTACACCGCCACTTTACCGAAGGAGGAGCGATGGAGCATTCAAGTTCAAATTCCCGGAAGAACCTTCGCACCATCCACTGAGCCAATAGAGTTTTCTTTTGTTGCGCCAACCTGGAGCCTAGGCAAGAGCATAGCCGCCCACATCACAATGGGAAGGATCGGAGACGTCTACAAGCAGGAGCTGAAGGACACCATCTACCAGATTTGTGGACGCCGAGATGAGCGTTGGGATATGATCAGCACCCGGAAGGATAGGTCCATTGCCGCGTTCATCCAGGAGTTGAACCAGCACATTCGACGACAGGAGCACCAGATGTGCGCTGGGATGATAGAATTGAAGAAGGCACTAAATAGGAATTTGGAGCTAGAAGAAGAACTTAAGTCTACTCGTGACGGATACGAGGAGGAGATGTTGATACTAGTGGAGAAGAATGATGATTTGACAAGGAAGCTAGGAGTATTGATGGGAGATCCAGCACCAGGAGGTGAAGAAGAGGAAGAAGAACCCAAGGAGATTTGTCCTGAAGATTACATTATCATCGACGACACGGATTCAGAACCCGATGATAGTGAAGATGAAGACTATGAAGATGAAGCTGGGGCACACATCATGGAATCTTCCGCCGATCAATATTTTTAGATGACCACCCTGTGACTAGTAGTTTACCCCCCCCACAGTAGTATTTAGAGCACTCTTTGTAACGGTAGTTAGATTTGTAAGATCTTGCTTGAAATTGAATGGTGTGATATGATTGTGTTTGTCTCATGTGCATATGGGTAGTGATTTTCCCTTAGACCTCAATTCTGTTCTAATCTCTTCCCTCTACACCCATCAGATGCCTCAAAGACATGAGCCCGAATTTGAGTTTCCCCCTGAGCTCACCCAGTTGATCCAGCAGCAGAACACCCTGATGCAACTTCTTGTCCATAACACTCAGAACAACCAGAACAACAACAACAACCCTCCACCACCACCACCCGTCCACAACCTGACACGTTTCTTAAGGTTGCAACCACCAGTGTTTGCTAGCAGCATCGAACCAATAGTGGCTGATGACTGGCTACGCAAGATTAGAAGGGATTTGACCACCGCCAATTGCTCGGATGCTGAGAAGGTGCGATTTGCCGCACACCAGTTGTCTGGACCAGCCGCAGCATGGTGGGAGAATTACACAGCCACTTTCCCCATAGCCAATGTCACTTGGGAGTAGTTTCAGCAAGCTTTCCGTACTGCCCATGTCTCAACTGGAGCTATGAGCATGAAGAAGCAGGAGTTTCGCAACTTGCGCCAATGAAACCGTACTGTAGCTCAGTACGTGGATGAGTTTAGTACCCTATCTCGTTATGCCCCAGATGATGTGGCCACAGATGCCGCTAAGCAGGAGAGATTTATGGAAGGGCTGAATGATGAGATGAGCATACAGTTGATGGTGGCAACTTTCAACAACTACCAGGAGTTGGTAGATAAAGCTCTTATGATTGAAGGCAAGCAGCAGCAGATTGAAAGCCGCAAGAGGAAGTATGGACAAGGAAGGAATAATTCTGGGGCCCAGTAGAAGCCCCGATTCACTCCGAATTTGGGAGGGTATACCCATAACCATGGAATTCCCCACAACCACAATGGCCCTAAAAATGGAAATGGGAATGGAGCAAGTGGCAACCAGAGCCGCTCTACCCCGTCCACACCCGCTAAGAAGGATTTCAGCCATATCACCTATTTCAAGTGCGGGAAGAATGGACATTATGCCACGGACTGCCCTGAAGCTAAGAATGGGAACGGCAATGGAAGCGCCGGGAAGAAGCCTAACCCGTTCAACAAAGGCCAAGTGAACCAGGTAACCGTGGAGGAGGTAGAAGAGCAAGCAGATGCTGTTGTCGGTAAGTTTTTGGTTAAGACATTTACCGCAATAGTTCTTTTTGATACTGGTGCATCACATTCATACATTTCAAGGGGATTCGTAAATAGACATAGGATGTCCACCCGAGTTCTTAACACCCCCATGTTAGTAATTCACCAGGAGCAGAGCATATGGCACACCAAGGATGTTTTCAGATGCCATTGATCATAGGACGCCATACTTTTCCCTCCGACCTAATAGTTTTGGAGTCACAAGGATTGGATGTGATATTAGGTATGGATTGGCTATCGAAGTATGGAGGTAATATCGATTGTGCCAGTAAGTCTATTTTGCTCACCACCCCAGAGGGAAAAAGAATTAAGTATGTATCTAGGCATTTGCCTATAAGGACGCAAGTACATTCTCTCACGGGAGTTGTTCAGGAGGAAGTGCTAGTAGTAAAGGATTATCCGGATGTGTTTCCAGAGGAGTTACCTGGCATGCCACCAGATAGAGATATTGAGTTTTTGATAGAGTTCTTGCCTGGCACCGGACCAATATCTAAGAGACCGTATCGGATGCCAGCAAATGATCTGGAGGAGATCAAGAAGCAGATTAAGGATTTGTTGGAGAAAGGATTTATTCGCCGAAGTTCATCACCTTGGGGAGCCCCAGTGCTTTTGGTCGAGAAGAAGGATGGATCATTAAGAATGGTCGTTGATTATCGTGCGCTAAATGAAGTGACTATTAATAATAAGTACCCGCTGCCGATGATCAATGATTTGTTCGACCAACTCCAGGGAGTGAAAGTATTCTCCAAGATAGATCTAAGATCTGGATACCACCAATTGAAGATCCAAGAGAAGGATATACCTAAGACAGCCTTCACCACACGGTACTGGCTATATGAGTATACGGT
Source organism: Secale cereale (assembly GCA_902687465.1). Lineage (NCBI taxonomy): Eukaryota > Viridiplantae > Streptophyta > Magnoliopsida > Poales > Poaceae > Secale > Secale cereale. The sequence continues at coordinate 415,694,158 of LR738709.1, forward strand.
TATGTCATTTGGATTGACTAACGCCCCTGCCTACTTCATGAGTATGATGAACAAGGTGTTCATGGAGTTCTTGGATAAGTTCGTCGTGGTATTCATAGATGATATCCTGGTGTACTCGAAGGATGAAGAGGAACATGCAGAGCATTTGCGTTTGGTATTGGAGAAGCTCAAAGAACATCAGTTGTATGCCAAGTTTAGCCAATGCGAGTTTTGGTTGAAGGAAGTTGGATTCCTAGGGCATGCTATACCGGGAGAAGGTATAGCAGTGGACCCCGTCAAAGTGCAGGTAGTCACTGAGTGGTTGGCACCCAGTTCAGTTGGAGAGATCCGCAGTTTTCTTGGACTCGCGGGATACTACCGGAGGTTCATAGAAAATTTCTCCAAGATTGCAAAGCCAATGAAGACATTGTTGAAGAAGGAGACGAAGTTTGATTGGACTGAAGAGTGTGAAGAAAGTTTCCAGGAGTTGAAGAAACGGTTGACGACAGCCCCAGTGCTGATACTGCCAGATATACGCAAGGATTTCCAAGTGTATTGCGATGCTTCACGCTTAGGACTTGGAGGAGTACTTATGCAGGATGGAAGAGTTGTTTCCTATGCATCCCATCAACTGCGACTGCACGATTTGAATTACGCGACGCACGATCTGGAGTTAGCAGCTGTAGTGCACGCACTGAAAACCTGGAGACATTACCTTATTGGAAATCGTTGTGATGTGTACATGGATCACAAGAGTTTTAAGTACATTTTCACACAGAAGGAACTGAACCTCAAACAAAGGAGATGGTTGGAGCTTATAAAGGATTATGATATGAAGCTGCACTATCACCCAGGAAAGGCCAACATCGTGGCAGATGCTTTGAGCCGGAAGAGTTATGCAAATACCCTAGTAAAAGAGGGATTGCCACAGGAGTTAGCAGAACATCTCAGGGAGCTTCATTTGGAGATAGTTCCTAGAGGTTTCATTGCTACGTTGGAGGTTCAGTCGACATTGCTGGGAAAGAGATGTGAAGCCCAGAAGGATGATAAGGAAATTGCAGAGATAAGGAAAAGGATGAGTGAAGGAAAAGCCAAGGAATTTCGTGAGGACGAACACGACACCTTGTGGTTTGAGGATCGAATCTATGTGCCCAACGACCCGGAGATCAGGAAGTTGATACTGCATGAAGCACATGATTCGCCATACTCGATACACCCCGGAAACACCAAGATGTATTTGGATTTGAAGGAACGTTTCTGGTGGACGGGAATGAAGAAGGATATTGCCGAGTATGTAGCCGTATGCGATGTATGACAGAGAGTGAAGGCAGAGCATGAGAAGCCAGCAGGATTGCTGCAGCCTATGCCGATACCCGAATGGAAGTGGGAGAAGCTTGGCATGGATTTTATCACCGGATTGCCCAGGACTAAATCGGGATATGATTCTATATGGGTAGTGGTAGATCGATTGACGAAGGTAGCCCATTTTATCCCCGTGAAAACCACATACACCAGTGCAAAGTTGGCCAAGATATACATCACGAGGATAGTATGTCTGCATGGAGTTCCGAGGACCATTGTATCAGATAGAGGAACACAATTCACCTCAAAGTTTTGGCATCAGCTACACCAAACTTTGGGAACGAGGCTGGAATTCAGCACCGCCTTTCATCCGCAGACCGATGGACAGATCGAGAGAGTCAACCAGATCCTGGAGGACATGTTGAGAACCTGTGCATTAGATTATGGATCTAGTTGGGATGATAATTTTCCCTACGCGGAGTTCTCATACAACAATAGTTACCAGGCCAGTTTGAAGATGGCACCGTTCGAGGCATTGTATGGTAGGAGATGTCGAACACCATTAATGTGGGATGAAGTTGGAGACCGACCGTTGTTTGGACCAGACTTGATCAAAGAGTCTGAGGAGAAGGTGAAGTTGATTCGAGATAGATTGAAGGTAGCTCATTCCAGGCAGAAGAGTTATGCAGACTCGAAACGCAAGTAGATAACCTATGAGATCGGAGATAGAGTGTACCTGAGAGTATCGCCTCTAAGAGGAGTAAAACGTTTCAGAGTTAAGGGAAAGCTAGCCCCGAGATTTGTGGGACCCTACCGTGTTTTGGAACGCATGGGAGAGGTTGCCTATAAGTTGGAATTGCCCGAAGGACTGCCAGGAGTGCACGACGTGTTTCACGATTCGCAGCTTAAGAAGTGCCATGCGGAGATGGCTGATATTCCGCTTAGAGACACACTACCCCTGGAAGCAATTCAGTTGGACAGTGATCTGGCCTACGAGGAGAAGCCTGTTAAGATCCTCGAATTTTCGAGCAGAGTCACCCGCAGTAAGGTCATCAAGTTTTGCAAAGTTCAGTGGAGTCACCACACCGAGGAAGAAGCCACCTGGGAACGAGAAGATGATCTACGCAAGGACCACCCACACCTGTTCTCTAGCCAAGTCAAATCTCGAGGGCGAGATTTATTCTAAGGAGGGGGAGGTTTGTAACATCCCAAATTTTCAATTTGAAATGTTATACATAGATCATACTGCATTGCATGTTTATTTGCATTTTTGTTCGTGGCGACCCTCGAAATTCTAAGCAACTCAAGGACCTTCTGAGAGAGTTGGGAATTCTACCGTTTTGTATTGGAGTTCACTCGAATACCGGTACGAGGACGGTGTTGGTTTTAATTATTTTTCTCTCCTAAAAATATTTCTAAGTACAATATATGAGCGGAGATAATATGACTTCTCCAAAATAACATAAATATTGGAGGAAAAATGTTAAAATCACTTTTGGTATTTTTCTGGATTTATTTGCGATTTTATTTGCATAGGAAAATGCGCGTTTTTAAAAATTGCATTTAGGTCCGGGAAAAATGTTCACTTTGTCCTAAATATTATTAGAGGACGGTGAAAATTTATTTCGGGATTTTTGGAGTCCATTTAGTATTTCTTTCGTTAGTTTTGCTACGTCAGGACTCTTTTTTTTAAAAAAAAAGGGCGAACCGACTCCGCGCCGTAAGAGGCCAGGACTCTGGCCTTTATATAGCACCGGCCCTCTAGCGCCCCGAGCCCCAGCCCGCCTCGCGCCGCCCCCCCAAAACCCTAGCCGCGCCGCCGCCGCTCGCCACCCGCGCCGCCGCCGCCGCGTCGCCGCCCGCCGCCCCACGCCGTCGCTGCTCGCCGCTGCGCCGCCGCTCGCCGACCCCACCGCCGCCGTTCGCCGGAGCCGCCGCCTCCGTCGAGGTAGTTATCCGCCGCGTCGGTTTTTCGTTAGAAACCGATCGTTTTTTAGGAAAACCCTAGATCCGTTTTTAGGTTTAGATCGGTTTTCTTCGGTTTAGTTATTTAGCGGACATTCGTCCGTATGATCGTTTTAACGAACGCTGTTCGTCCGGTAGCCGCAGACAGCGAACGTTTGTTCGTTAGCCTGTTCGTTAGTTTTCTTTTTTGGGGTTTTTATCCGCGATTATTTCGACCGCGATTTCTGCCCTGATCTTGTTTTTCGTTTTTCTTTTCGCTCGAGAGTCGAATCAGGTGATTCAAAATCCCAGATCTTCGTCTCGACGCCCTCTTTCCGTTTAACCAACTTGAACAAAGTTTTGGCTACTGTAAAATTTGACTTAAACCAATTAGTAACCGGAGCTCGTTTCTTTCGCAGTTTGAGTTTCGTTGCTTCTTTCGATTTGATTTTTTTTGCAAACCGGAGTTCTTAAGTTGAATTTTCTGGTTAGATCTTATCTTTTGGAGTTTTTTTTGTGCTTCTTTTCTTGTTTGCTTATGTATGCTATTGTTTGCTTGCGATAAAATACCCGGACTGTGAAGCGTGCTACTACGAGTCTCTAGGTTTTGCGAATCGTCAGCAAGGCAAGTAACACTTTGATCATGCTTTTATTACCCAGTTTTTATGCATTAGATCAAACCCTCACACATTGCATGAGTAGGATCTCTTAATTTGTGGGACTGGGAAGTAGATTATGGTAGAACCTATTACCTGCATTATTTTCAAACCCTTAGGAGTTACTTCTACGTTTGCTTAGGTTTCTATGCTATGCTCGTAGACGTGGTTTGGGTTTGAGTGAAATCCATGACAGATGTGAGTTGTTAATTAAGGATTCAACTTAAGGTGGCTACTTGAATACACATCTGGGTGGATTGGTTGCAGGGCACCTGGAGAATCCAGTGTTGTCCTAGGAAATCCCGGGGTTCCGTGTGATTTTTCCTATGGAATGCCACCCAGGCTCAAAGGGATCATAAAACTATTCATGCTAGAAACTTCCATGTGCAGCCACATGCCAATATGGGCTCTGGCATAGTTGAGTAAGCTGTGGGAAACCTTTCCGTGATGGGCTAGCAGATGTAGAGGGATTGTAGGTGTACCGGCCTATCTATCCGGTTAAGGGGACCTCTTCGGAAAGACTGTGTCTCGATCATCCGTTTCTCAAACACCATGCAGTGCGAGAAACCAAACGGAGGCGATCGAGTCTTGTGGGAAAAGTGCACAAACCTCTGCAGAGTGTACAAACTGATCATGATTAGCCGTGTCCCCGGTTATGGACATCTTGAGTATCTGGTACTTGAATTATTGGTTGATCTCATCACTCTATAATTTAATTTGTTGGGTTAATGATAACTTTAATTTGGGATTGAGTTGGAGGTACATTCTCAATGATTTTCAACCACCATGATAGTGAAAAATAAAATTCATTCCTTTGTTGTAGGGAAAAATTGGCTTTACGCAAAAACATTAACCTTAGAGCCTCCACCAGCCAAATATGCATATAGTATAGCCTTTATTCTATTACTTGCATCTTCTGTGTTATCTTGCCAGCATATTCCATGTGCTGACCCGTTTTTGGCCTGCAACATATTACGTTGCAGACTTTTCAGACGAGGAATAAGACGTGCTAGATCGTTTGTCATGCACTCAGCTATGCCGTTGGAGTTGATGGACTCACTTATCTTCCAAGCCTTCCGCTGTTATTTTGTTAGATGGCCTTAAGCCATATACTTTTGTAATAAGTTCTCATTGGAGACATTTGATGTAATAAGTGTGTGATTGCCACTCTGTTATAAATCCTTCAAGTACTGTGTGTGTCAGCATTACCGATCCATGGATGACACAGAACACAGTGACTTCGGTCCATTCGGATCGTGGTCGCTACATGGAGAGTGCTATTTAGTTGATTCTTTCTGCAGATGATTAATAGACAAATTCCTCACGTTTACCAATTTACTTCAATTTTTTTGGAGTTACATAAGTATTCAAAAGTTACAAATTACTATAGACTGTTCTGTTTTTTGACAGATTCTGTTTTTCGTGTGTTGTTGGCTTATGTTGATGAATCTATGAGTAGTATCGGGGGGTATGAATAATTGAGAAGTTGGAATACAGTAGGTTTAACACCAATATAAACAAAGACTGAGTTCATTACAGTACCTTTGAGTGGTGGTTTGTTTTCTTATACTAACGGAGCTCACGAGATTTTTAGTTAAGTTTTGTGTTGTGAAGTTTTCAAGTTTTGAGTATGGCTTTGACGGACCATGGAACAAAGAGTGGCAAGAGCCTAAGCTTGGGGATGACCAAGGCACCCCATGGTAAAATTCAAGGACAACCAAAAGCCTAAGCTTGGGGATGCCCTGGGAAGGCATCCCCTCTTTCGTCTTCATCTATCGGTAACTATACTTGAGACTATATTTTTATTCACCACATGATATGTGTTTTGCTTGGAGCGTCATGTATGATTTGAGTCTTTGTTTTTTAGTTTGCCACAATCACCCTTGCTGGACACACCTTTTAAGAGAGATAAATATGGTTTAGAATTTATTAGAATACTCTACGTGCTTCACTTATATCTTTTGAGCTAGATAGTTTTGCTCTAGTGCTTCACTTATATCTTTTAGAGCACGGTGGTGGTTTTATTTTGTAGAAAATTTGATCTCTCATGCTTCACTTATATACTTTTGAGAGTCTTTTAGAACAACTTGGTAATGTGCTTTGGTTATGAAACTAGTCCTAATATTATAGGCACCCAAGATGAGTATGGTAAAAACTTTCATATAAATTGCATTGAATACTATGAGAAGTTTGATACTTGATGATTGTTTTGAGATATGAGGATGGTGATATTAGAGTCATGCTAGTAGAGTAGTTGTGAATTTGAGAAATACTTGTGTTGAGGTTTGCAATTCCCGTCGCATGCACGTATGGTAACCGTTGTGTGACAAATTTGAAGCATGAGGTATTTCATTGAGTATCATCCTTTGTGTGGAGGTTGGGACCGCGCGATGGTTAACTCCTACCAACCCTTCCCCTAGGAGCATGCGTGTAGTACTTTGTTTTGATGACTTGTAGATTTTTGCAATAAGTATGTGAGTTCTTTATGACTAATGTTGACTCCATAGATTATACGCACTCTCACCCTTCCACCATTGCTAGCCTCTCTTGTACCGCGCAACTTTCGCCGGTACCATACACCCACCATATACCTTCCTCAAAACAGCCAGCATACCTACCTATCATGGCATTTCCATAGCCATTCCAAGATATATTGCCATGCAACTTTCCACCGTTTCGTTCATATGACATGCTTCATCATCATTCACATAGAGTCATATTTTGTTCTAGCTTCGACTTGTAATCTTTGAGTTGTAAGTCAATAAAAGTGTGATGATCTTCATTATTAGAGCATTGTCCCATGTGATGAAAGGCCAAAAAAAAAGAGATGGCCCAAAAAAAAATTTATAGAGAGGGGCTAAAAAAAAAAGAAAGCCCCTCCAAAAAAGGGGACAATGCTACTATCCTTTTCCACACTTGTGCTTCAAAGTAGCACCATAATCTTCATGATAAGAGTCTCTTGTTTTGTCACTTTCATATACTAGTGGGAATTTTTCATTATAGAACTTGGCTTGTATATTCCAACGATGGGCTTCCTCAAATGCCCTAGGTCTTCGTGAGCAAGCAAGTTGGATGCACACCCACTTAGTTTATTTTGATGAGCTTTCATACACTTATAGCTCTAGTGCATCTGTTGCATGGCAATCCCTACTCACTCACATTGATATATATTGATGGGCATCTCCATAGCCCATTATACGCCTAGTTGATGTGAGTCCATCTTCCTCTTTTTTGTCTTCTCCACAACCACCACTCTATTCCACCTATAGTGCTATATCCATGGCTCATGCTCATATATTGCGTGAAAGTTGAAAGAGTTTGAAAAAATTAAAGTATGAAACAAGTGCTTGGCTGAAACCGGGGTTGTGCATGATTGGAATATTTTGTGTGACGAAGATGGAGCATAGCCTAACTATATGATTTTGTAGGGATGAACTTTCTTCGGCCATGTTATTTTGAGAAGACATGATTGCTTTGTTAGTATGCTTGAAGTATTATTATTCTTATGTCAATATGAACTTTTATCTTGAATCTTTCGGATCTGAACATTCATGCCACCACAAAGAGAATTACATTGAGAATTATGTTAGTTAGCATTCCACATAAAAAATTCTGTTTTTATCATTTACCTACTCGAGGACGAGCAGGAATTAAGCTTGGGGATGCTTGATACGTCTCCAACCTATCTATAATTTTTAATTATTCCATGCTATTATATATTCTGTTTTGGATGTTTAATGGGCTTTATTATACACTTTTATATTATTTTTGGGACTAACCTACTAACCCAAGGCCCAGTGCAAATTGTTTTTTTGCCTATTTCAAAGTTTCACAGAAAAGGGATATCAAACGGAGTCCAAACGGAATGAAACCTTCGGGAGAGTTATTTTTGGAACCGTATCTACCCAGAAGACTTGGAGTACACGCGAGGGAACGAAGGAGGTGGCCACAAGGGTCCAGGGCGCGCCCCTCCCCCTGGGCGCGCCCCCACCCTCGTGGGCCCCCTCTGGCTCCTTTGATGCCCTCCTTCCTCCTATATATATCCATGTACCCCAAAACATCGAGGAAACAGAGAAAACCCTAATTCCACCGCCGCAACCTTCCGTTCCTATGAGATCCCATATTGGGGCCTGTTCCGGAGCTCCGCCGGAGGGGGGGATCTACCATGGAGTGCTTCTACATCAACGCCATAGCCGCACCAATGAGTTGTGAGTAGTTTAACACAGACCTTCGGGTCCATAGTTATTAGCTAGATGGCTTCTTCTCTCTTTTTGGATCTCAATACAAAGTTCTCCTCGATCTTCGAGGAGATCTATTCGATGTAATATTTTTGCGTGTGTTTGTCGAGATCCGATGAGTTGTGGGTTTATGATCAAGATTATCTATGAACAATATTTGATTATTTTCTGAAATCTTTTATGTATGATTATAATATCCTTGCAAGTCTCTTCGAATTATTGGTTTGGTTTGGCCTACTAGATCTATAGTTCTTGCAATGGAAGAAGTGCTTGGCTTTGGGTTCAATCTTGCGGTGTTCTTTCCGAGTGACAGCAGGGGCAGCAAGGCACGTATTGTATTGTTGTCATCGACGATAAAAAGATGAGGTTTATATCATATTGCTTGAGTTTATCCCTCTACATCATGTCATCTTGCTTAAAACATTACTCTGTTCTTATGAACTTAATACTCTAGATGCATGTTGGATAGCGGTCGATGTGTGGAGTAATAGTAGTAGATGCAGAATCGTTTCGGTCTACTTGTCACGGACGTGATGCCTATATATAATCATCATGCCTAGATATTCTCATAACTATGCACTTTTCTATCAATTGCTCGACAGTAATTTGTTCACCCACCGTAGAATTCTGCTATAATGAGAGAAGCCACTAGTGAAACCTATGGCCCCCGGGTCTATTCTCAACATATTAATCTTCCATCTACTTTACTTTGATTTATTTACTTTCGATTCTTATACCAAAAATACCAAAAATATCATACTATCCTATTTATCAGATCTCACTTTCATAAGTGACCGTAAAGGAATTGACAACCCCTTATCGCGTTGGCTGCGAAGTTCTTATTTGTTTGTGCAGGTGCGAGGGACTCGCGCGTGGTCTCCTACTGGATTGATACCTTGGTTCTCAAAAACTGAGGGAAATACTTACGCTACGGTAATGCATCACCCTTTACTCTTCGAGGGAATACAACACAAGCTCGAGAAGTAGCAAGCCACAAGCGGTAGTACCACTGGTTCACAGCGGTAGTACCGCCCATGGCTATATGAGGTAGTACGGCCCCGGTTCCGCGCTAGTGCTGCCTCGATTCGAGATTGGCGCTTCTCGTTCTGGGTTGGGAGGCAGTAGGAGCGGTAGTGGGAGCGGTAGTACCGCTTATAAGCGGTAGTACTGCCCCACCATCGCTACTAGTGCCGCTCCAGGTCTCTCTCTCTCTCTCTCTCTCTCTCTCTCTCTCTTTGGCGCCGTGTGAGGTACCGACGGTAGTACCGCTGGGCCAAGCGGAAGTACCACTGCAGCCAGCGGTAGTATCGCTCCCTAGAGCGGTAGTACCGCTCGCTGCGGGCTGTGAATGGGGATAACAGTTGGATCCCCCCTCTATAAAAGAGGATCTTATTCCCCATTGAGCCTTATCCTTTGAGCTCGTGTTCTTCCCCCATTGTTGACATTCTTCGAGCTTTCTATCTCTCAATCCCTCCATGGATTCTTGCTAGTTTTGGGGGGAAAAGAGAGAGGATATCTAGATCTACGTTTCCACCAATCACTTTCTCCTCTATGTGAGTGGAACCCCTTGGATCTAGATCTTGGAGTTCTTGGTGTTCTCCTTCTTGTTCTTCCTCTCATTTTCCTCCCTAGCATTAGTTGCTTTGGTGGGATTTGGGAGAGAAGGACTTGGGCACTCTGTGTGCCCTTGCCCTTGCATTTGGTGCATCGGTTTGAGTTCTCCACGGTGATACGTGGAAGTTACAAGTTGAGAAGCTTATTAGTCTTGGGTGCTTGGTACCCTTAAGCTTGTTCCTCTTGGGTGCTTGGGCGCCCTAGACGGTTGATGTCACCTCGGAGCCATATTCCATTGTGGTGAAGCTTCGCATCACGAGGAGCCTCCATCCGTCAGGGCAGCATGAACCTTGGCGGCGAGGTCCATCACCCTGCTCCTCGCCAACTTCAATGGCCCTCCAGGACGCATGAACGCCGTCAGCGCACTTGCCACGGCCTGGGCGAGGATCACCTTGTTCTCCTTGTGCCTCGTGCTCCACTTGCCGGGCCACAGCCGCTCTCCGATCCCTAGCACCTTCGTGAGCAGCCTCTCGGTGATGAACTGCTCGAACACCATCGGCCATTTCAGTACCTCCAATTAACTTGTGGAGATAGCCCCAACCTTGGTGGTGTTACGGAGCTCAATCATTGTGGTGTAAAGCTCCGGGCAAGCGTCATGGTATGCAATTAGGCTGTGGAGATCGCCCCGAGCAGTTTCTACGGGTTCGGTGACTGCGCTCTAGGGTCCCTTAGTGGAATCACGACAGCTTGCATTGTGCGAGGGCGTGAAGAGATTACGGTGGCCCTAGTGGATTCTTGGGGAGCACTGTGTCTCCACACCGCTCCAAATGGATATTAGCATCCACAAGGGTGTGAAATTCGGGATACATCGTCATCTCCGCGTGCCTCGGTTATCTCTTGCCCGAGCCATTTACTTATGCACTTTACTTTATGATAGCCATATTGTTTCTTGTCATATATCTTGCTATCACCTAGTTGTTTATCTTGCTTAGCATAAGTTGTTGGTTGATGACCCACAAGTATAGGGGATCAATTGTAGCTCTTTTCGATAAGTAAGAGTGTCGAACCCAACGAGGAGCAAAAGGAAATGACAAGTGGTTCTCAGCAAGGTAATGTCTGCAAGTGCTGAAATTGTAAGTAACAAAGTAGTTTGATAGCAAGATATTTCTGTAACGAGCAAGTAATGGTAATAGTAGCAAAAGTGCTGCAAGGTAGCCCAATCCTATTGAGGCAAAGGACATGCCAAAACAGTCTCTTATAATAAGCAAAGAGTTCTTGAGGGCACACGGGAATTTCATCTAGTCACTTTCACCATGTTGGTTCAATTCGTGTTCGCTACTTTGATAATTTGATATGTGGGTGGATCGGTGCTTAGGTGATGTTCTTAATTGAACAAACCTCCTACTTATGATTAACCCTCCCGCAAGCATCCACAACTACGGGAAAATTATTAAGACTAAATTCTAACCATAGCATTAAACTTTTGGATCCAATCGGTCCCTTACGGAATAGCGCATAAATTGGGGTTTAAGCTTCTGTCACTCTCGCAACCCATCATATAATTACTACTCCACAATGCATTCCCTTAGGCCCAAATATGGTTAAGTGTCATGTAGTCGACGTTCACATGACACCACTAAGGGAATCACAACATACATACTATCAAAATATCGAACACACATCAAATTCACATGATTACTTGCAACATGATTTATCCCGTGACCTCCAGAACAGAAGTAACTACTCACAAATGATAATCATGCTCAAGATCAGAGGGGTATTAAATAGCATAATGGATCTGAACATATAATGTTCCACCAAATAAACCATACAGTAATCAACTACAAGATGTAACATTACTAGTCACCCACAAGCACCAATCTATAGTTCCGGTAACAAGATTGAACACAAGAGATGAACTAGGGTTTGAGATAAGATGGTGCTGTTGAAGATGTTGATGGAGATAGCCCTTCCCAAGATGTTGATGTTATTGGTGATGATGACGACGATGATTTCCCCCTCCGTGAGGGAAGTTCCCTCGGCGGAATCGCTCTGCCGGAGGGAAAAAGTGCTCCTGCCAAGTTCCGCCTCGAGACGGCGGCGCTCCGTCCTGAAAGTCTTCTCCTTATTTTTCTAGGTCAGAATGGCTTATATACCAGAAGATGGGTACCGGAGGTGGTCCTGAGTGAGCACAACCCACCAGGGCACGCCTGAGCTCCTTGGTGCGCCCAGGTGGGTTGTTCCCACTGGGTGGGCCCCCTCTGGTGCTTATTTGCTCAAATATTCCATAAAAAATCTTCGTGAAGTTTCAAATTGTTTGGAGTTGTGCAGAATAGGTGGTCTGACGTAGCTTTTTTAGGTCCAGATTTCTAGCTGCCCGAATTCTCCTTCTTGGTGCATACCTTGCAAATTATGAGAGAAAAGGCATTAGAATTACTCCAAAAAGCACTATTATGCATACAAACATCTTAAATAACAGTAAGAAAACATGATGCAAAATGGATGTATCAACTCCCCCAAGCTTAGACCTTGCTTGTCCTCAAGCAAAAACCAAAATTGAAAACATGTCCACATGCTTTGAGAGAGAGGTGTCGATAAAAAAAGAATACGGAAATAGAAGCATCATGTAAATTATTATAACAACAACAAATTTAAACATAAGACTTTTATCATAGAACTTTTATCATAGACTTCTCATGAATAAGTAACAGTTCATCACACAATCGAATATAAAGCATAAACTCTATTAGAAACTAACAAACTATGTTCTCAGTCAACCTTGCAACTACAATTCATCATCTTTTCAGGAAGGGTCACGTATTGGAGCCTTTAGGCAAGTCCACATACTCAACCATCATATAGTCTTCTATGATTGCTAACACTCACCGCATACACATGAGCAAAACGTATCAACCGGACACATAGAAAAATAGGGGCTTATAGTTTTGCCTCCCAACGTATTCACCTCAAGGGTGATGTCAATAATAATAACTCATGCCACCCATATTCAACTGGACATATGTGACTAGATCTTTCCTCACCACATGATGCTTGCCAAAGGAGAAAATAAAAAGGAATAGAGAGAAACTTTGACTCTTTGCATAAAAGTAAATAGATAAAAGTAAAAGATAGGCCCTTCGCAGAGGGAAGCGGAGGTTGACATGTGCTTATTTGTTTGTATGCTCAACCCCTTAGTGCAAAAGAACGTCACGTTGCATTGCCCCTTGTGATAGCGACATTTAGTATGCAGTCTATCTCTTTTATTCTCCATCATCACAAGTTCGTGCAACGCTCAATTTTCTCTTACACTAAATGGTCTCACACATTTAGAAGCAATTTGTATTGCCTTTTTGCACCGATGACAACTCACTTGAGGGATCTTACTCAATCCATAGGTAGGTATGGTGGACTCTTGAAAAAGGTTTGGGTTTAAGGGTTTTTGGATGCACAAGTAGTATCTCTACTTAGTGCGGAATTTTTGGCTAGAAAAGATATTGAGCAAGCACCACATGTTAAAGGATCTATGACAATATGACTTCTATGTGAATATGAACAAACATAAATCATTAGGTTGTCTTCCTTGTCCAACGTCGACAATTTTGGCATATAATATTTTGATGGGGCCTCACAATCACAAAAGATTTCTAGGATAGTATATTTATATGTGAATCTTCTCTTCCCTTATTAATCCTTTCATGGGTTGCATCATTGACCAATGTTATGTTTGTCAATCTCTAATAAAAAAATCTACTTATACTTTTCCTTATGTGGTGCCAGCACCTACCATAAGATTAGCATATGATCTTCTTCATTTATTTCCGTTCTTTTATTGCAACATGAAAGTAAAGAAAGAAAAAACTCAAACTAAACTTCATTATATATCTCGCACACGATTACAAGGATAGATTGCTAAGCAAACTCTCGAAAATAAAGGATCGAACTATACTTTTATTCAATCTAAAGCAAAAGATCGAACTAAAGTAAGTATGGATAAAAGGATAGTGGGGATGATACGATACCGGGCACCTCCCCCAAGCTTGGTGGAAGCCAAGGGGAGTGCCCATACCCGATACTCAATTTTATTTTGGTGGTGAAGAAGATGGCGGTGGTGATGAAGTAGAGATCCGGTCCTTCAAGATCAAGAGATTTTCCAATCTACGTATGATACTCCGAAGGAAGATAATGTGCTCTTGATGCAGAATATTTTCATGAGTGAGGTGTTTATTCTGCACACTGACCGTTTCAATGATCCGAAAGGTTGCAATTTCAGTAGGGGTAAGATGAGCAAGGTAAGGCTTAAGGATATCTTATTCTTCCTCCTTGGCAGACAGTGCTTGTTCTGCAATCGAGGGTGGATCTACATTAGCATCCTTTCCCTTGTCTCTCTTGGTGGCATCCGTAGGCTCTTCCCTCTTCAGCTCAATCTTCATCAGCCAAGCATCTTCTTCCATGGGGTTGGAGGAGGAGGAAGACATTATGCCTGGCTTGGTAGATCTGACTGAAAATAACAAGAAAATAGAACAGAAGATTTCTCCGCGATACGGTGGTCAATAGGTTTGAGGGGTATATAAAGATTTTTATCTTGGGAAACAAGCAAACGGAAGAAAAATGGAGTCCGAAAGCCTGGCAAGCCAAGCACGCCCTCGTGTCTTGTGCCCACCAGGGTATGCTTCCTGGAAGTTTCTTAGTTTCCTATTTTTCTAAATATTCCAAAACTGACAAAAAATAGTTTTATAGATTTTTTGGAGTCCGTTTACTTACCGTATCATGTACCTCCTTATTTTCACGATTCTGGAGTGTTTCGGAAGGACTCTTTTATGTGTTCTTCCGGTGTCAAAGTTTGGATAATATTGCTTTCAACATTAATGGGCGTACCTGAGATATAATGTTTTATTTGTTGCCCATTAACAACCTTCGGGTTAGTACCTTCATCATTATTTATTTTGATAGCTCCAGACCGATAAACCTCCTCGATGACATTGGGACCTTCCCATTTAGAGAGGAGTTTTCCTGCAAAGAATCTGAAACGAGAGTTGTACAAAAGAACATATTCCCCAACTTTGAACTCACGCTTTTGGATTCTTTTATCATGCCATCTTTTAATTTTTTTCTTTAAATAACTTGGCATTTTCATAAGCTTGGGTTCTCCATTCAACTAATGAGCTAATATCAAATAACCTCTTTTCACTGGCAAGTTTGAAATCATAGTTAAGTTCCTTGATTGCCCAGTATGCCTTATGTTCTAATTCAAGAGGCAAATGACAAGCTTTTCCATAAACCATTTTATAAGGAGACATACCCATAGGATTTTTATAAGTTGTTCTCTAAGCCCAAAGTGCATCATCTAATTTCTTAGACCAATTCTTCCTGGACCTATTGACAGTCTTTTGCAAAATTAATTTTATTTCTCCATTTCTAAGCTCAACTTGAGCACTAGACTGAGGATTATAAGGTGATGCAATTCTATGGTTAACATCATAATTGGAAAGTATTTTATGGAAAGCACATTGAATAAAGTGTGAACCACCATCAGTCATTAAATATCTAGGAACTCCAAACCTTGGGAAAATAACTTCCTTAAGCATTTTAATAGAGGTGTTGTGATCAACAATACTGGTTGGAATAACTTCTACCCATTTAGTAACATAATCAACAATGACCAAAATATGTGTATACCCATTAGAGGAAGGAGAAGGTACCATGTAATCAAATCCCCAAACATCAAATGGTTCAACAACAAGTGAATAATTGATAGGCATTTCTTGACGCTTATCGATATTACCTATTCTTTGACATTCATCACAAGATAAGACGAACTTACGGGCATCCTTGAAGAGAGTAGGCCGGTAAAATCCAGATTGCAATACCTTGTGAGCAGTTCTATCTCTAGCATGATGCCCTCCATATGCTTCGGAGTGACATTTCCGAAGGATTTGTCCCTGTTCATTCTCAGGTACACAACGTCTAATAATACCATCTACTCCTTCTTTATAAATATGCGGGTCATCCCAAAAGTAGTGTCTTAAATCATAGAAGATTTTTTTTCTTTTGTTGGTGTGTAAAGCTAGGTGGTAAATATTTAGCAACAATGTAATTAGCATAGTCAGCATACGAAGGAGTATTATGAGCAACATTTATTGCAGCTAGCTGCTCATCAGGAAAACTATCATCAATAGGTAGTGGGTCACCAAGCACATTTTCAAGCCTAGACAAGTTATCAGCTACATGGTTCTCAACCCCTTTTCTATCAGTAATATGCAAATCAAATTCTTATAGCAAGAGAACCCATCGAATAAGTCTATGTTTAGCATCTTTCTTTTCCATAAGATATTTAATAGCAGCATGGTCAGTGTGAACAATTACCTTTGAATCCACAATGTAAGATCTAAATTTGTCACAAGCAAACACCACTACTAAGAATTCTTTTTCAGTAGTAGCATAATTCTTTTGAGCATTGTATAGAGTTTTACTAGCATAATGAATAACATTTAGTTTCTTATCAAATCTTTGTCCTAGAACAATACCAACAACATAACCACTAGCACCACACATAATTTCAAAAGTCAGGTTCCAATCAGGTGGTTGAACAATATGTGCAAAAATTAAGGCTTTCTTGAGTGTTTCAAAGGTTTCTAAACAATCATCATCAAAAACAAAAGGAACATCCTTTTGCAAAAGGTTTGTAAGAGGCCTAGAAATTTTAGAAAAGTCTTTGATAAATCTCCTATAGAAACCAGCATGACCTAGGAAACTACGAATACCTTTGATATCCTTAGGACATGGCATTTTCTCAATTGCATCAACCTTAGCTTTTTCCACTTCTATACCATTTTCAGAAATCTTATGACCCAAGACAATACCTTTATTAACCATAAAGTGGCACTTCTCCCAATTCAAGACAAGATTTGTTTGTTCACATCTCTGCAAAACTCGATCAAGATTGCTTAAACAATCATCAAAAGACTTCCCATAAACAGAGAAGTCATCCAGGAAAACCTCTACAATCTTTTCACAAAAGTCAGAGAATATAGTAGTCATACATCTTTGAAAGGTAGCAAGTGCATTGCATAAACCAAAAGGCATACGTCTATAAGCATAAGTTCCAAAGGGACAAGTAAAAGTGGTCTTTTCTTGATCAGGTTGAGAAACAGGTATTTGTGAAAAACCAGAATATCCATCAAGGAAGCAAAAGTGTGTGTGCTTAGATAATCTGTCTAGCATTTGATCAATAAAAGGCAGAGCGTAATGATCTTTTCTAGTTGCTTTATTTAATTTTCTAAAATCAATTACCATTTTATAGCCTATAACAATTCTTTGTGGAATAAGTTCATTCTTATCATTAGGAATAATAGTAATACCTCCCTTCTTAGGAACACAATGATCAGGACTTACCCATCTACTATCAGATATATGATAGATTATACCTGCTTCCAAAAGTATTAATATTTCCATTCTTACCACTTCTTTCATCTTTGGATTTAACCGACGTTGATGATCAACAACGGGTTTAGCATCAAGTTCCATATTGATCTTGTGACATAGAGTGGGACCAATGCCCTTTAAATCATCAAGTGTATATCCAATACCAGCTCGGTGCTTCCTTAGAACTTTCAATAAGCTTTCTTCTTCATGTTCTGAAAGGTTAGCACTGATAATAACATGATATATTTTCTTTTCAAAAAGATAAGAATATTTCAAAGTGTCTGCAATTGTTTTAATTCAAACATAGGATCACCTTTGGGTGGAGGATGACCTCCTAGAGTTTCAACGGGCAAATTGTGTTTAAGTAGAGGACGTTGTTCAAAGACAATATCATATATTTCATTTCTTTCATGCATATATAAATCATTTTCATGGTCTAGCAAATATCGTTCTAGAGGATTAGTAGGAGGCACAACAATACAAGCAAGACCAATTATTTCATCCTTACTAGGCAATTCTTTTTCATGAAGCTTTCTACTAAACTTGGAAAAATTGAATTCATGAGACTCATCACCGAAACTAACACCGATAGTTTGTTTCTCACAATCTATTTTAGTATTAACGGTGTTCAAGAAAGGTCTACCAAAGATAATGGGACATAAGTCATCTTGTGGAGAACCAAGAACAAGAAAATTAGTAGGGTATTTTATTTTCCCACACAAGACTTCAACATCTCTAACAATCCCAACTAGCGATATATTATCTCTATTAGCAAGTTTAATAGTAACATCTATGTCTTCTATCTCTGCGGGTGCTATGTCATTCATAATTTCTTGGTATAAAGAGTAGAGAATAACACTCACACTAGCACCTATGTCACGTAAACCATGATAACAGTGATCCCCTATTTTAATTGAGACAACGGGCATGCCAACAACAGGTCTGTGTTTATCCTTTTTATCCGGTTTGGAAATTCTAGCAGCTTCTTCACAAAAGTAAATAACATGCCCGTCCACATTTTCTTCCAAGAGATCCTTAACAATAGCAATATTAGGTTATACTTTAATTTGTTCATCTGGTTTAGGTGTCCTAATATAACTTTTGTTAACCACAGTTGAAATTTAGCATGTTCCTTTATCCTAATAGGGAAATGTGTTTTTTTAAATATAAGCAGTAGGAACAACTGGATCAACATTATAAAGTATAATTTCTTATTTAGCTACCACCGGTTCTTTAATTTCTTCTTTAATACATGGGTGATATTTAAACCACTTCTCTTTAGGGAGATTAACATGAGTAGCAAATGATTCACAAAAGGAGGCTAATATCTCAGAGTCAAGTCCATATTTAGTGCTAAACTTTGAAAAGCGTCGGTATCCATAAAAGATTTAACACAATTATACTTAAGCTTAATTCCTAAATCTTTACCTTCATTGAGTTCCCAATCTTCAGAGTTGCGTTTAACTCTTTCCAAAAGATCCCACCGGAATTCAATAGTCTTCATCATGAAGGAACCAACACAAGAAGTATCAAGCATGGATCGATCATTATGAGAAAGCCGAGCATAAATTTTTTGAATAATAATTTCCCTTGAGAGCTCATGATTGGGGCATGAATATAACATTGACTTAATCCTCTCCCAAGCTAGGGCGATACTTTCTCCTTTACAAGGACAAAAATTATATATGTAATGCCGATCACGATGAACTAGATGCATATGATTTTTTTGGTGAAATTCCAATTTCAATTGATTCCAGTTCCAAGCTCCAATATCATCGCATAGCCTATACCATGATAATGATTTTCCCTTCAAAGATAAATAATAAACCTTCTTCATAACTTCATCTGCGGGTAAACCTGCAAGCTTAAACAATCCACAAATTGGTTCCACATATATCAAGTGCATATCAGGATGTTCGGTTCCGTCTCCTGCATAAGGATCAGCTAGCAGTTGTTCTATCATACCCAAAGGGATTTCATATTCAATATTTTCAGTAGGTGCAGTAGGTTGAGGGGTAGCTAATTGTGGTTCCGGTCGGGGTTAACCTACCACAAACAAACCCCTCAAAGGATTGTTCTCCATAGTAACGAGTGACAATAAATTTCAGCACACTATATGAATGTTTTCTTACCAATTTCCACTTACCAAAGGCGCTTCACTCCCCAGCAACGATGCCAGAAAATAGCCTTGATGACCCACAAGTATACGGGATCAATTGTAGCTCTTCTCGACAAGTAAGAGTGTCAAACCCAACGAGGAGCAGAAGGAAATGACAAGAAGTTCTCAGGAAGGTAATGTCCGCAAGAGCTGAAATTGTAAGTAACAGAGTAGTTTGATAGCAAGATATTTTTGTAACGAGCAAGTAATGGTAATAGCAGCAAAAGTGCAGCAAGGTAGCCCAATCCTTTTGAGGCAAAGGACATGCCAAAATGGTCCCTTATAATAAGCAAAGCGTTCTTGAGGGTACACGGGAATTTCATCTAGTCACTTTCCCCATGTTGGTTCGATTCGTGTTCGCTACTTTGATAATTTGATATGTGGGTGGATCGGTGCTTAGGTGATGTTCTTACTTGAAAAAACCTCCAACTTATGATTAACCCTCCCGCAAGCATCCGCAACTACGGGAAAAGTATTAAGAATAAATTCTAACCATAGCATTAAACTTTTGGATCCAATCGTTCCCTTATGGAATAGCACATAAACTAGGGTTTAAGCTTCTGTCACTCTCGCAACCCATCATCTAATTACTACTCCACAATGCATTCCTTTAGGCCCAAATATGGTGAAGTGTCATGTAGTCGACGTTCACATGACACCACTAAGGGAATCACAACATACATACTATCAAAATATCAAACACACATCAAGTTCACATGAGTACTTGCACCATGATTTATCCTGTGACCTCAAGAACAAAAGTAACTACTCACAAATGGTAATCATGCTCAATATCAGAGGGGTATTAAATAGCATAATGGATCTGAACATATAATCTTCCACCAAATAAACTGTATAGTAATCAACTACAAGATGTAATCAACACAAGACATGAACTAGGGTTTAAGATAAGATGGTGCTATTGAAGATGTTAATGGATATAGCCATCCCCAAGATGGGAGAGTTGTTGGTGATGATGATGATGACGATGATGATTTCCCCCTCCAGGAGGGAAGTTCCCCCGACAGAATTGCTCCACCGGAGGGCAAAAGTGCTCCTACCCAACTTCCGCCTTGAGACGGTGGTGCTCCATCCCGAAAATCTTCTCCTTATTTGATCTAGGTCAGAATGGCTTATATACTAGAAGATGGGCACCAGAGGTGGGCCTGGGTGAGCACAACCCACAAGGGAGCGCCCGGGCTCCCTGGCGCACCCAGGTGGGTTGTGCCCACCTGGTGGGCCCCCTCTGGTGCTTATTTGCTCCAATAATCTTCAAATATTTCATAAAAATTCTTCATGAAGTTTCAGCTTGTTTGGAGTTGTGCAGAATAGGTGGTCTAGCGTAGCTTTTCCAGGATCAGATTTTCAGTTGCCGGAATTCTCCCTCTTGGTGCATACCTTGCAAATTATGAGAGAAAAGGCATTAGAATTACTCCAAAAAGCATTATTATGCATAAAAGCATCATAAATAACAGTAAGAAAACATGATGCAAAATGGACGTATCATTGGTGCACATAGGTGAGCCTAGTTGTTGTAGGTTTTGTGCTTGACATATTAACTGCTAGGTTTATTCCGCATTTGTTTAAGCCTAAACCGTAAGTATTTTAAGTGCCTATTCACCCCCTCTAGGTGACATCCATGATCTTTCACCTACGCACGATTACGGTGATCACTCCTGAGGCGCTCATCCTAGAGTCTGCCTATTTGACCACCTTGGCCGAGCGAGCATGCCTGAAGCAACGAGAGAAAGCTCTGGAAGGCCAAATCCGTGATCTCCCTAGTTCTAGTCAGAGGAGGAAGTTGTTCTGAACAATGATTCTCAGAAATACCTAGTACCATGCACTCTCGTACAAAACTTGGCAGTAGCGACACAAATTGAAGACTCTATTCAGACGTACGGGTCGGCAACAAAAGGGCTTAGGAAGATACATGCATTCCTGAAGGCAGCCATGGCATACAACTCTGCACTGTCCCAATCACAAAATCACATTCATAGCAAATCAGCCTGCGCTGACACAACCCCGACGATGCACAATGTCCATGTGCCTCGTTGGCCCCAGCAATCCTTTCCACGAGAGATGGGGCACTTACTCAGCGGCCTGAACGCCCCATACAACATGGTGTTCAATTCCATCGCCGGGGATCACCCACTCCACAACAAGACGGTCGTTACCTTGGTCGGGTGAGTCCTCCGAGGAATGACCCATACTCGCTCGATGATATGGCTATAGATAATGCCATGGTGACGACCGGAGGTCCAGCCCGCCACGCTTATCGGGTGGCTACTAACTTTGGGAGCTTGATGATGTGGATTACCGTGACCCCCCAGTTCAATGCTCGGTCACTCCTAGCCCAAAATTTGGTGGATCAGGGCCGAGCTAACAGATATTACCATGCTAGAGATTCTTCGAGTGGGTTGAGTTCCTCAGGCCCGACATGTTTTGGAAGGATATCCACTCGTCAGTAATTCTCGCGAACTTCAGGTTGGCTACAAGGATTAGAAAGTTCACCGGTGAAACCAAACCAGAAAAATGGTTGGATGATTACTGAGTGGCCATCCAGATTGGCGACAGAGATGACGACGTCACGATGAAGCATCTTCCCATCATGCTTAAAGGATCAGCTCGGGCATGGCTCAACCCTCTGCCACCCAATAGCATTTTCAGCTGGGAAGATATCTCCCTAGTGTTCATAAAAAACTTCGAGGGAACCTACAAACGGCCAGGAGGGCTGGCCAAATTGCAACATTGTGTCCAGAAGAGCAATGAGACCCTACGAGAGTATATCCAGAGGTGGACCACCTTACATAACTCGGTTGAGAATGTGACAGAACACCAAGCCATTTATACCTTTAAACAAGTCGTTAGGTACCGAGAGTCGGCCCTCAAGTTTGGTTGCACGATGTAGCGACCTCGATCCCAATGGATCGGATTCTCTGTGCTTAAGTGTCATCCCTGGATCGGTATGCTGACACACACAGTACTTGAGGATTTATAACAGAGATTCAATCACACATTTATTACATCAAGAAACCTCATAAAGAGTCTTATTACAAAATATGGCTGAAGGCCATCTACAATAATTAAACTAAACTGCACTGCGGAAGCATCGAAGATAAGTTGAGTCCATCCAACTCCACGGCAAACATTGAGTGCATGACAATGACCTATCGCACCTTAATCTTCGTCGAAAAACTCTGCAACATGAGACGTTGCAGCCGTGTAGGTCAGCACATTGAATATGCTGGCAAGATCACACTGTATCAATGATAATGAACAAGTATCTACAACTATATGCATATATGGCTGGTGGAGGCTGTAAGGTTTATTTTGCATAAAGCTAATTTTTTTCCTACAACAAAGGAATAAATTTTATTTACTACCCAGTTGAATTAAACTATATTAAGAGTGGTTCCTCCATCTCAATCCCAAATTAACCAATGTCATTAGTAACCCAACAAGTTAATTAATAGAGTGTTAAGATTAGCCCATAATTCAAATACCAGGATACTCAAGATGTACACTCTGCAGAGGTTTGCGCTTTTCCCCACTAGACTCGACCGCATCCATGATCGGAAGATCAAGACATAGTCCTTCAGAAGCATTCACTCTTTACCTTGGATAGACCAGTACACCTACTTTCCCCTACATCTGCTAGTCCACCACTGAAAGAGCTAACACAACTTACTCAACTATGCCAGAGACCATAATGGCTTGTGGTTGCACACGGAAGTTTCTAGGCATGAATGATATATGATCCCCTTGAGCCTGGGTGGCATTCCATAGGATGATCACACGGTTCCTCCGGGATATCCTAGGACAACACTGGATTCTCCAGGTGCCCTGCAACCAATCCACCCAGATGTGTATTAAAGTTCCCACCTTAAAACTTTCCCTTAGTTGTTATTACACTCACAACTTTCATGAATCTCACATACCAATCCACGTCTACGAGCATGGCTAAGCAATAAGTAACAAAGCGTATATTCCCGGGGCTGATCTCAAGTCATTGGGTTCCTACCTCATGAACTACAAGCAATACCACATGTAACCAAGTCCGACTCATGCAAATCTTTGAGGATAGAACTAATGCAATAAAAACTGGGTATTGAAAGGTATGATCAAAGTATGAACTTGCCTTGCTGACGATCACTGAAACTTAGAGACTCGTAGTAGCAAGCTTCGCACTCCAGAAATTCTGTCGCAATCAAACAATAGCATACATAAGCAATCATGCAACATAATCGAAGAACAGAGCTCGAAAAACTTCGAAAACAAGCAAATAACTCTTGTAACAGAAAACAATTTCTAACAGTACGAAAATTAAGTGAATTTGGCCTTATCAAAAAGTTTAGGTCAACAGCTTCGATTTGCAAAAAGAATCAACTCAAACGGAGTTACGAAACTCAAGTTACGACCAAAAGAAGTTCAAATACAAATATGTTTGAATTCAAATTTTAAATCTTTCAAAAACAACTTTGAGTTGGATTAATGGATAGATCAGATCAAAATGAAGAGTTTGGCATTGGCTTCATCTAATTCCAACTAACGAGTAAAAAGTAGTGATCGATTTAAGATTAGGGACTAATGTGTAAAAACTATAATCACGGATAGGTCCTTGACTAAAAATAACCGAAAAAGAAAAAAAAAATCGAATGTTCGTTTTTATGAACTGACCAGTGAACGTTCACTGAATAATAAAACCTAAACAAACAGATCTAGGTTTTCTTAAAAAACCGATCTAGGTTTAAAAAAACGAAAGAAAAACGAATCGGTTTATTTACCGATTCGGTTCGAGCAGATCGGGTCGGATCCGGCCGGCGGTCAGGTTTCGACGGCGGCAGGGCTCCGACGCCGGGGCTCGGCGGCGGTGGCAGCAGGTAGTGGGCTGTGGCGGCGGCGCAGGCAGGCGGCGGCGGTGCGGCTCGGCAGCGGCGGAGGGCAGCGCGACGACGGGAGCGAGGCGGCGGCGACGAGGTGAGGTTGAGGGGCAGCAGCTTATATAGGGCCAGCGGGCGGCTGGTTTGGAGGAGGGTCCGGCTGGGGCCATGTCGGCGCAGGACTCCGGTGGAGTCTCGGTCGGCCACGACGGGGGAAGGCGGTGGCGGGGCTGGGCTGGGCCCGGCTGCGAGCTGGGCCGGCCTAGTTAAACTTTTTTAATACAATTTCTGAAAATACTGAAAAATAGAAAAAAAATACCGTAAATGTATTTTTAAGAATCGTAGAAAAATTCACACGTACTTAGGGTCTTATTATTGACCTTGTGAACATTTTTCTGGGCCTAAATGCCTAAAATAAAAATAATTTTTTTAGTGCAAATAAAATAATAAAAATAAATACTTTCACAAATAAAAATCCAAGAAATATATTTTTACTCAAAATTCAATTTCCAACATTTTTGTTCTTTGAAGAAGTCATATTGTCTTCTCTCATTATTTGAAAAATATTGAAAATGAAAATTGGTAAAATATTATTTGATCCAACCCCATTTGGAAAATAGTACAACCGTGGGTCCTCTTTGGAAAACTTCCAACTCTCTCACTTGGGTGCTTGAGTTGCTTAAAGTCTTTTGGATCAATTTCCAAATAAAATCAAATTAAAAAAATGCTCAAATGATGAATGCATATGAATGATCTATGTTAACATCCAAATTGTAAATTGGGATGTTACACACGAATACACCTACTCCGAGCCGGATGAAAGTGCAACTAATCCCCTGGTGGTTTTGGTAATTCATAACAACATATAGCTCACTGAACTAATATCCATTCAAGATAAATATTTCAGGATGTTCAGTGATTAGCATGGCATGGACTAGAGAAGTGTACCCCTCAAAATGCTAAGGTCAAAGATTGACAAAAGCTCAAGACTCTCTATTTCTATTTTAGTGATCCAAGATCACATTGAGTCCATAGGAAACCTAATACTATTAAAAGGGGATGAGGTGTTGCTTAATGATCTGGTTGCTCAAGTGCTTAGTGATATTGCTCCAAAACCCTCAGCCACTTTCTCCATCCAAAATATGAGAAAACCCTGTTTCCAAACTCGGCCCTACCGATAATTACTACCCGGCCCCACCGAGTTCATTTGACATAGCCACTGCCAGAAACTCTTAAGATACTAACATTTGCAACAACAACATGCATATCCTCACAAATACCAATAGGTATGGCAGTTGATTTGTCGTCCATTTGCAAAGATATTTCAGTAGATGTGAGTTTATTCAAAACAAGTCTTTTATACAAAGAGAAAGCCCTAACACTAACACCAGCTCCTAAGTCACATAAAGCAGTTTTGACATAGTTTCCTTTGATGGAGCAAGGTATAGTTGGTATTCCAGGGTCTCCAAGTTTTTTAGGTACTCCATCCTTGAAAGAATAATTAGCAAGCATGGTGGAGATTTCAACTTCAGGTATTTTTTCTTTTATTGGTGATGATACCTTTCATATACTTTGCATAAGGGGCCATCTTTAAAATATCAGTCAATAGGGTACGCAAAAAGAATGGCCTAAGCATTTCAGCAAAGCGTTCAAATTCTTCATCATCTTTTTTAGATGGTTTAGGTGGAAAGGGCATGGGTTTCTGAACCCATGGCTGTCTTTCTTTACCATGTTTTCTAGCCACAAAGTCCCTTTTATCATATCGTATATTTTTAGGTTGTGGGTTATCAAGATCAATAATAGGTTCTATTTCAACATCATTATCTGGTTCTTTATTATTGTGTGGTTGAGTGTCTTCATGAACATCATCACTACCTTTTTCGTTATCACTAGGTATATGTTAATTACCAGATTAAGTTTTAGCATCAGACATAGAAACATCATTGTTATCTTTAGGAGGTTTTTCTTTCTCATGTTCACTAGAGGCATGCAAAGTCCTATCATTTTTCTTCTTCTTTTTCTTTTTAGTAGGACTACGCGCATGAGTGTTAGTTATCTGAGAGTCTTGTTCAATTCTTTTAGGGTGTACCTCGGGATAGAGTGGTTCCCGAGTCATCTTGCCTCCTCTAGTTGCTACTCTAACAACAAAATCATTCATATTGTTATTCATTTCATTTAGCGACTCTCTTTGAGATTGAGCAACTTGTTCTAACTGGATTTGAACCATAGAGGCATGCTTTCCTACACCTCTAACATCATTAGTGGTTCTATATAAAAAGTCACTCAAGTGATCAATCGTATTGGATTTGTATTTCAATTGTTTCATAACATTTGCATTGAAGTGATCTTGTTTCATAATGCAGTTGTCAAACTCATATAAGCATTACTAGGATATTTATTGCAAGGGATGTCACCTTCATCAAACTTCAATAAAGAATTTACCTCTACCACCGTGGTGGTGTTGTGTGAAGACCATGTATTTCTTTAATAGGTGGTAAATTCTTAACATCCTCGGCTTTAATACCCTTTCCCTTCATGCATTTCTTTGCCTCCTGCATATCTTCGGGACAGAGAAATAAGATATCCCTCTTCTTCGGACTGGGTTTAGGCAGTGGTCCCGGAAGAGTCCAATCATCATTAATTTTCCTTGTGTTGTTCAATAATTCCTCGACTTGTTCAATAGTTCGTTCCCTGAAAACACAACTCGCACAACTATCTAGGAAGTCCCTAGAAGCATCGGTTAGTCCATTATATAATGTATGAAGTATTTCATTTTTATTAAGTGGATGATCAGGCAAAGCATTAAGCAATTGGAGAATCCTCCCCCAAGCTTGTGGGAGACTCTCTTATTCAATTTTCACAAAGTTAAATATTTCCTGTAAGACAGCTTGTTTCTTATGAGCAGGAAAATATTTTGCAGAGAAGCAGTGAATCATATCCTGGGGCCTACGCACACAATCAGGAGCAAGAGTATTGTACCATGTCTTAGCATCACCCTTTAATGGGAACGGAAATAATTTGAGAATATAGTAGTAGCAATTTTTCTCATCATGAGCAAAAATGGTGGCTATATCATTCAGTTTAGTAAGACGTGCCATTACGGTTTCAGTTTTATAGCCATGGAAAGGATCAGATTCAACAAAAGTAATTAACTCTGGGTTGACAGAGAATTCATAATCCTTATCGGTAACAAAGATAGGTGAAGTAGCAAACTTAGGATCACATTTCATCCTAGCATTCAAAGATTTTTCTTTCACTTTGGATAGTAGTTTATTAAGATCATCCCTATCATTGCAAGCAAGAAAGTCTCTAGCTATCTATCCCTCCATAACATAACCCTCAGGTATATCAGGCAATTCATATCTAGGAGAGCAAGATCTAATAGGTGTCTCATAATTTCTAGTTTCAAAGACTTCATCAGTTTTAGCAATTTCATCAGTTTCAGGATTCTCATTATCTTTTATTCTAGCAAGTTGTTCATCAAGCAATTCTCCTAGTGGCACAGTCTTATCAAGCAAAGTACTAGCGTCATCATAAGCATCATTCATAGCAGAAGTAACATCATCAATAACTTGCAACATATCAGGATTAAGAGCAGGTGGTGGTGTTGCAAGTTTACTTATAACCGAAGGAGAATCAAGTGCAGAGTGTGATGGCAGTTCCTTACCTCCCATCGTCTTTGAGGGAAAGATCTTGGTCTTAGTGTCCTTCAGATTCTTCATAGTGATAGATAGATAATAATCCCAAGTAACTCAACAAATATAGCTATGCTCCCCGACAACGACGCCAGAAAAAGGTCGTGATAACCCACAAGTATAGGGGATCACAATAGTTTTCGAGGGTAGAGTATTCAACCCAAATTTATAGATTCGACAAAAGGGGAGCCAAAGAATATTTGCAAGTATTAGCAGTTGAGTTGTCAATTCAACCACACTTGGAGATTAAATATCTACAACAAAGTGATCAGTAGCACAGTAATATGACAGTTTCGATAGTAGTAGTGACAGTAGCAATAACAGTAACAGTGATAGGAGTGATTTTGTAGCAAGTGTAACAGTAGCAATAGCAATAGTAACTTAGAAACAACAGTATGTGGGAAACTCGTAGGCATTGGATCGGTGAACTCGTTGGATGATATTCATCATATAACAGTCATAACCTAGGGTGATACATGACTAGGTCCTGTTCATAAACATAATGTAGGCATGTATTCCATAAATAGCCATACGTGCTTATGGAAAAGAACTTGCATGACATCTTTTGTCTTGCCCTCCCGTGGTAGCGGGGTCCATAAGGAAATTAAGGGATTTTAAGGCCTCCTTTTAATACAGAACGAGAACAAAGCATTAACACATAGTGAATACATGGACTCCTCAAACTATGGTAATCACAAGAAAGTATCCCGATTATTGTCACCCCAGGGTTTACGGATCATAACACGTAGCAGGTGCATATGACTTGGAAGATCGGATCTAGAACATAGACATAATGGTGAAAACATAAATAGTTCAGATCTGAAATCATGGCACTCGGGCCCTAGTGACAAGCATTAAGCATAGCAAAGTCATAGCAACATCAATCTCAGAACATAGTGGATACTAGGGATCAAGCCCTAACAAAACTAACTCGATTAAGATGAATCTCATCCAACTCCTCACCGACCAGCGAGCCTACGAAGGAATTACTCACTCCCGGTGGGGAGCATCATGGAATTGGTGATGAAGGAGGGTTGGTCATGACAAAAACCGAAGATTCCCCTCTCTGGAGCCCCAAACGGACTCCAGATCTGGCCTCCCGATGAAGAACAGGAGGTGGCGGCGGCTTTGTATCGAAAAACGCGATGAAACTTCCTCTCTTATTTTTTCTTCGAAAATAAGCATTTATGGAGTTGGAATTAGGGTCAGAGGGGCCACGAGGGGGCCACAACCCACCAGAGCGCGCCTAGAGGGGGTGGCGTGCCCTATTGTCTTGTGCCCAGCCAGGGGCCCCCTCCGGTGGTTCTTGGTTTCAATAATTTTCTATTATTCTGAAATAAATCTCCAAAAAGTTTGGTCCAATTCTGAGAACTTTTATTTCTGCACAAAAACAACACCATTGTAGTTCTGCTGACAGCGTTAGTCCGGGTTAGTTCTCGTTCAAATCATGCAAATTAGAGTCCAAAACAAGAGCAAAAGTATTAGGAAAAGTAGATACAACGGAGACGTATCACCCCTCCAATCCAAGGGGTAGCGACCCCCTTCCCTTTTAGGGTTTGTCCCCACTAGCCACATGGGCCCTTGGGGGGCTGGTGCGCCTAGCCAATGTAGGCCAAGGCGCCACCCCTCAGCCCATGCATGTGTCAGGGATAGGTGGGATCACTGGTGGACCCCCCGGAACCTTTTAGAATGGTCGATAAATTCTCAAATTATACTGGGACCCTGAAAAACACTTCCCATATATGAAACTGTACCTCCAGACTATTCCCAAGCTCTTCATGATGTCTCGGATCCCATACGAGACTCCATACTATCTCCAGACTCACCATTATGAATATCCCAATACTACCCTAGCGTTACCAAATGTTAAGGGTGTGACCCTATGGATTTGAGAACAGGTAGACATGACCGAGACATCTCTCTGATCAATAATCAACAGTGGGACATGGATGCCCATAATGACCTCGCATATTCAATGAAGATCTTTATCAGTTTAAATCATGATGTCAAGGATTCAGATAATCCCATATACAGTTTCCTTTGTCTCGCGATATTTTACTTGCCCGATATTCGATCATCGGTATCATTATACCTAGGTCAATCTTGTTACTCGGAAGTCTCTTCAATCATTCTGTAATACAGTATCCCTTTGAGTAAACACACTAGTCACACGCTTGCAAGCTACTGATTATGTTGTATTACCTAGAGGACCAAGAGATATACCTCCTTCACATGGAGTGTCAAATCCCCGTCTCGATCCATGCAACCCAACAAATACTCTACGAGATACCTAAGATCACCTTTATGATCACCCAGTTATACAGTAACATTTGGTACCCACAAAGTATTCTTTCGGTATTAGGGAGTGGCACGATCTCATGGTCCAAGGAACAAATACTTGATATTATGAAAGTTGTAGCAATTAAACTAAGTGACACAATCAGATGCTAAGCTTGTGTTTCGTCTATCCATCACGTCATTCTCCTAATGATATGATCCATTATTCAATGACAACTCATGTCTATGGTTAGGAAACCTTAACCATCTTTAATCAATGAGCTACTAAGGTAGAGGCTTACTAGGGACATGGGGTTTGTTTATGTATCCATACATGTATTTAAGTTTCCGATCAATATAATTATAGAATGGAGAATAATACTTCTCAAGAACAAGGAAATATGATAATAACTACTTTATTATTGCCTCTAGGGCATATTTCCAACAAGGACTTGTCACAATTGTGGGAACG
The DNA here is from genome assembly GCA_902687465.1 of Secale cereale. Lineage (NCBI taxonomy): Eukaryota > Viridiplantae > Streptophyta > Magnoliopsida > Poales > Poaceae > Secale > Secale cereale. The sequence goes on from LR738709.1 coordinate 415,724,735, forward strand.
TAACTTCGTCGCATAGTGTCCTTATGAGAAGAGGGAAGACAATGGATGCCAGCTTATCCACAAGGACAAGACCAAGTCATTCCCAAGGAAGAACAACCATTACGTGAAGAAGGCACCCAAAAGGGGTTGGTGGTAGATGAAGAATACGATTCCGACGATGATGATGAACCAAGCGGTGAAGTGGCCGCAACAACCTCCGTTGCCATTGCCACCACTTCAACTCCAATGGTGTTACTCTTTGACTCCCCCAATGAAAACTACATCACCACCCACAAGTGCCTCATGGCCAAAGCTTCTAACATGGTAATGATACGTCTCCAACGTATCTATAATGTCTGATTGTTCCCTGTTGTTATATTAGCATTCTTGGATGTTTTACAATCATTTTATAGCAACTTTATATCATTTTTTTGGGACTAACCTATCGACATAGTACCCAGTGCCAGTTGCTATTTTTCCTTGTTTTTTACATTGCAGAAAATCAATACCAAATGGAGTCCAAATGCAGCAAAACTTTTTGGAGAATTTTTCTGGACGAGAAGACCCACGATGGGCCAAAGAAGTACCATAGGGGGGGCCTGAGGTGGAAATGACCCACCAGGGCGCGTCGAGGATCCTAGGCGCGCCCTGGGGGGTCATGCCCCCTTGGTGCCCCCACACCGCCTCTTCGGCTTATAAATCACCAAATATTCCAGAAACCCTAGGGGAGTCGACGAAATTTTGTTCCAGCCGCCGCATGTTCCAGAACCACGAGATCAAATATAGACACCATCACGAAGGGTTCATCATCCTCATTGGTGCCTCTCTGATGATGCGTGAGTAGTTCACCATATACCTACGGGTCCATAGGCAGTAGCTAGATGGCTTCTTCGCTCTATCTGATTCTCAATACAATTGTCTCTTGGACATCTACTTGATGTAACTCTTTTTGCAATCAGTTTGTTGGGATCCGGTGAACTTTGAGTTTATGATCAGATCTATATCCATGAAAGTTATTTTAGTCTTTTTGATCTCTTATATGCATGATTACTTATAGCCTCATATTTCTTCTTTGAATCTTTGGTTTAGTTAGGCCAACTAGATCGATTTTTCTTGCCATGGGAAGAGGTGCTTTGTGATGGGTTCGATCTTGCGGTGTTCTTTCCCAGTTACAGAAGGGGTAGCAAGACACGCATGTATCATTGCTATTAAGGATAACAAGATGGGGGTTATTCCTACATGAATAGATCTTGTCTACATCATGTCATCGTTCTTATTGCATTACTCCGTCTCTCCATGAACTTAATACACTAGATGCATGCTGGATAGCGGTCGATGTCTGGACTAATAGTAGTAGATGCAGGCAGGAGTCACTCTACTAATCTTGGACGTGATTCCCATATAACGATCATTGCCTGGATATCATCATAACTATTCGATTTTCTATCAATTGCCCAACAATAATTTGTTTACCCACCGTGTGATATTTCTTGAGAGAAGCCACTAGTGAAATCTATAGCCCCCGGGTCTATTCTTTATCATATTTGCCTTCCGATCTATTATTTTCCTTTGTGATCTATTTTTATTTTATTTTATTTTTAGATCTATATTATCAAAACCCCAAAAATATCTTGCCGTTCTTTTGTTTGCATCTATCAATCTACACAGCTACCAATCTTTTGCCCGAGAGGGATTCACAACCTCTCTTACACGTCGGCTTGCAAGTATTTGTTCTTTGTGTGCAGGTACTGTTTACATAGTGTTTCTTGAGTCTACTACTGGTTTGATAACCTTGGTTTCACATCTGAGGGAAATACCTACCATAGCTGTGCTGCATCATCCCTTCCTCTTTGGGAAAATAACGACGTAGTTCAAGCGACATCAGGTAACCCCTCACACCAAAGCAATAATTCCTACTAATTCCTCCTTTATGGATTGTGTGGGAGATAGTGAGGAAGTGAAGGAAGAGGAAAAATAATTTGACAAATCATGTGCAAGCTCAAAGGTGAGACCAAGAAGCACTTTGTTGCTCTCTTAGAACAACTTGGTGAAGCCAATGCGCACACTGAATCTCAAGAGGAAACCATCACTAAGATGAAAGGGCATAGTTGAGTATGTTGAAGATCTTCCTCTTGCTATCGGGGAAGAGGAAGATCTTCGAGTGGCTCTTGAGGAGTCAAAAAATGTGGACCTTGCTAAATTAATGAAAGATCATGATCATGCTCAAGTTCTTGCCGAAGTGCTTAAATCTCAAAATGATGAACTTGGGGTTGTCCATGCCAGACTTAAAGAGGAGTTTAAGTTACTTGACAAGGCTCACAAGGCCTTGAAGGGTGCTCCTGCTACACCCAAGGAGTCTCATGATCAACTCCAAGTGAAGTTAACTAAAGAGAACACATAGTATCCTCCTTTTGTATTAATTGATAATGCTTGTGCAACCAACCCTTCTTGTGAGCATGCTCACCTTGTTGAGGAGAACACTAAGTTGAAGGAGCAACTTGAGAAAGGCATTGTCTCATGCACACAGGGTGAGAAGAACCTCAAGGAACTTATGAGCAATTGAAAGGAAATTGTGGCTAAGGAGGGTGCATTGATTTGCACCCAACTCAATGAAGAATAAGAAAAGCAAGAAGAGCAAGATCAAGCGATCTCTTCCTCTCAAAGTGTCGGAAATATGCCCTAGAGGCAATAATAAAATGGTTATTATCATATTTCCTGTTCATGGTAAATGATTATTACTCATGCTAGAATTGCATTGATCGGAAACATAAATACATGTGTGAATACACACTACAAAAAAAGACACATCCGTGACATTTTGGGTCGAACAATTTTTTTCCTGTCATTCTTATGACACTTCTATGACGATAATTGTGACAAACCCGTATCATCATAGATGTGGTGGGCTCCTACTTCTATGACAAAAAATCATGACAGAAAATGGGATTTTTGTCCTGGGCGGTCCGGAGACGCAGCTGCATGACATTCTTTGGGCCGTCCATGACGGAAAAAACCGTGGTAGAAGCGAGGGCGATGAAAATATCGGGGAGTTCCCGGTTACGGTGAGTGGTCAGGGCCGAGCAACGCACAGAGGGATTGCACGTTTCTCTCGCACACGTACACGTGTGTGTGCAAGGCGTTGGGCTCTAACTGAACCCGCGCGATTGCACTGCAGGCTACGCGTTACAGAATCCGAGTGATCGATCGATCTGGCTGTTAACTGAACCCGATCGAGCGATTTCTTTGCTACTGATGCTAACTGAAGGCGATCAAACCTGCTGCCTCTTGATGAACAGTGAGCGTTGCTGGGGGTTGGATGAACAGGACCCCGTGGTAGTAGCTAGAGGTCGTTGCCGCTGGATGAACAGGACCCTGATCGAGCCGATTGGGGGTGGACGAACATGACCCCATGGAGGGCTGGTTAAACAGTAGCCACTGGAGGGCTGGACGAATAGTAGCCGGTGGAGGGGTGGTTGAACAGTAGCCGGTGGAGGGGTGGTGGAGGCTGGATGAACAGGAGCCCGTGGAGGTAGGAGGGAGACGCCGTGGATGAACAGTCGGAGGTGGAGGCCGGAGGAGGTCGACGGTGGATGAACATTTGCCCATGGAGGCTGGAGCAAGGTAGTAAACGGTGAATGAACAGTAGCCCGTGGAGTCCCATTTTGCGGTACGCCACACCCCACCCGATGAACAGGACCCCCGTTTCGACCGTAGGAGGTCGAAGAGAAGTCTGTTTCCTCCGTTTTGCAGTACGCCACACCCCTCCTGATCAACAGGACCCCATTTCGACCATAGGAGCTCGAACACATGTCTGTTTCCTCCATTCTGCGGTACGCCAGGCCCTTCCCGATGAACAGGACCCCATTTCGACCGTACGCGCTCAAACATAAGGCCGTTTCCTCCGTTTTGCGGTATGCCAGACCCCGTTCCGACTGTTCCATCCAAGCCGGTTGGCTCCCGTTGAACATGATGCATTCCGACCTAGTGGCTTCGCTCCTGATGAACAGGATGCTGTTTCTCCGTTCCGACCCAGCAGCTTGGCTGCCGATGAACAGGACATCGTTGCTGCCATCTGTTGCCTCTCCATGTACATGTGCCATGGCCGTACGTATGCACGAGTAGCTAGGCATTTGAGACCCCACCCATATATACGTATGTGGTCATATTTTTTGGCATCTCGTTGTACGTACATGTACCTAGTTTAGTCTGGACTGCCTGAACTACTACTACACGTGCCGTTGCTTGCTCGATCATGTTTCATCGTTGCAGAGAGACCGATCGACTACTATATATGTACACGTTTGCGACCAGAATGACAACGCTACGTACGCTTCGACCAGGTTGGTCCCGACTGTTAGGGAGGATAAGGAGGCACTTCCTTATGTGCGAAATTATTGATGGTGGGTCCCAGCGGTCAGGGGGAGAATCATTTTTTTGCCCGTAATATGGACACACTTCCTTGCATGCGAAGACATAGCTGGTGGGTCCCACCTGTTAGAGGGGAAACGTTTTTTAGGCCCCTTCGGTAGGTCCCGCTGTCAGGTGGAGGAATCATTATTTTGCGCGTAATAAGGAGGAACTTCCTTCTGCGACCATGGACCCAGCTTTCAGCCTCTCCACGTACAGTCCTCTTCCGATGGAAGTCGTTCCTTGACCACGTTGACCACGCCGCGCCGAGAGCACTAAGGCAATGGACGACGGCGAGGCCTAAGATGGCAACGATCTGGAGTCATGGAACAAGCGGCACTAGAGTCCCTGGCGGAGGGGAGTACGAGGGACTGGTTCGACTACCTTCGTCGGAGAATAACAGAAGGTGTGGGTGAGTACAAGTATGACCTAGCCACCGCTGGGAGTAGGGTGGGGCGGCGAGGCCTGCGTGGTAGCACAGCCAGCCACGGGAGGCAGGAGCAGGCGGCACGATCGGTGCTGGTTTGAGTGGCTAGAGCAAGAATACCATAGGTTGGAGAAGCACTACGGTCGTTGGATGGACATCGTACGGTCACTGCTGCTAGAATCGTTCATATTGACTAAGCTCACAAAGCCCTCCGTCCGCGTCAGTAGGCCCACAAGTCAGCCTCCAACTATGGTGGGTCCCAGATAGCAGGGGGAGTATTCATTTTTTTGTGCGTAATAAGGAGGCACTTCCTTCCGTGCGAAGATATAGCTGGTGGGTCCGAGCTGTCAGTGGGAGGAACATTTTTTTCATGAAATACAGAGGCCCTTCCGGTGGATCCCTATTGTCAGGTGGAGGAATCATTATTTTGCGCGTAATAAGGAGGCACTTCCTTGCGTGCGGCCGTGGACCCAGCTGTCAGCCTCTCCACGTATAGTCCTCTTCCGATGGATGTCGTTCGTTGACCACGTTGACCATGCCGCACCGAGAGCACCAGGACGGTGGACGACAGGGAGGCCTAGGAAGGGAAGGGCTCGGAGCTGGGGAAGACTCGGCAGTGGTTGCCAATGCGGTGGGGAGTACGAGGGGTTTACTGGTTCGACTGCCGTCACTGGAAAATAACAGGAGGTGTGGGTGATCAGAGGAATGGCCTGGCCAGCGATGGAGTAGGTTGGGGCGGTGCGGCCTGTCCGGCAGCACAACCTGCCACGGGAGGCGGGAGTAGGCAGTCCCACCGGCACTGGTTTGGGCGGCTAGAGCAAGAAGATCAGATAATGAAGAAGCACCACCGCCATTAGATGGACATCCGACGGCCACTGCTAATAGAACCGTGTGTTGACTATAAGTTGACAAAGCCTTGCGTATGTGTCAACCTAGTAGACCCACAAGTTAGCCTCCAAATCTGTCCCAAACAGCATACAACCCAAATTTTTTTGCCAGATTCAAATTAATTTAAAAACTAAACATACCTTAATTTAAATCCAATGAATTTTTTTGCACAAAACCAATGAAATTTAAAATATCAAAATCCAAAAGGAAAAAGTATTTTGGAACTAATTGCGTGCTTGCTATATTTTTTCATTTTACAGCCCATTTATTATTACTTATAGCCCATTTATTATTACTTATAGCCCGTTTTCTGGGCAAGCCAGAATGCATCCCACCTTGTCTTGAAAGATTTCCGGCCCAGCACGGCGTAGTAAAGCAAGTAGGCCTACGTTGGTTATTCTGCAAAAAACAAAATAGCTGGGCTAGCCATTTTCAGAAAGGAAAATAACACTAGGCTGGTCATGTGGTAAACATATGAAATAAAAGCCTGAGTTAGACGGGCCACACCCCCCACACAACCCAGTTGATACCCTTCTCCATCCCCCAAAAAATACTACTTGCGCTGCCGGGTCCCGGGTGTCTGCCCCTCCTTGTGCAGTTATCTCGCTTATTGACTACATTGACAGTGGCGTGCGACCCAGATGTCAGGAAACCATCAGGATGAAGCCTTTTTTTCTTGTAATAAAGGAGGCACTTTCTTGCCTACTGTCATGATCCTGGTGGGTCCCTACTGTCATCCTCACCATGTATAGTAATCTCCTTATTTCTCTCGATTGTTGACCATGTTGACAACACCGGAGGGCGGCACCGCAGCGAGCGAACCAAGGCGGAGGGCGATGGTGAGGCCTCGGACAGGAACGAACAAGAGCCAGGGAAGATGTGTAGAGTTTTAGGGTGCGATGTGGCCACGATGCATGCGCAGTAGCACAGCCAACCATGGGAGGCGGGAGCATGCGGTCCCGTCGGCGCTGGTTTGGCTTTCGCGGCTGGAGTAAGAAGAGACTGTAGAAACACAACAGACATTGAATGTCAATCCAACGGCCAATGTTGGCACAATCATTTGTTGACTAAGCCGACACCTAGCATACTTTTTCATATATAGGAAGAAAAGAAAATTTGGGCTCGTTCGCCTGATAACATTCCCGAAACTGCCACTGTTCGATCTTGCGTCACAACTAAAACTACGAGGAAAATGCGTTTGTCTGTCGTCCTCCTCCCAGGGAACGTTCACCACATAAGTGACTAGCACCCTTGGTTTTTAACTGAGAGGTCTTGGGTTCGAGTCCCAGGAACCCTCAATTTTGTCCTCCTTCCTTCCTCGCAAAAAGAAGAGAAAGAAATTCAAAGACTTGAGAAGGCGTATAGAACAAGCTAGTGTACCAGTAAAGAGACATTGTTGAGTTTTAGAAAAAAAGAGAAACGTGCTCCTGTAGCTGGTTCGAATCCAAACCTAGACTATGACTATATATGGTGCTATGCTACTCTCCAAGTAATGAAACTGACATATCCAACGTTCGCTTCTCCTCTTCTCTACTTACTCTGGCTAGCATCAGAAGCTCTGGGCGCAGTAATCATGTCCGCTAGCAGCTCGTCCACCTGCTCTTCAGCAGGCAACAACCAGGTATGCACAAAGTCACCACCCGTACCATCGCCTGTGGGTCTCATCACACCCCCACCAGCACACGCACCGCAACCGGTTGCTTATCGCAACCCGCTGCCGTTGGTGAGGTGCCACTGCTACAAATCACGCAGAGTCATCCGTCGCGTCTCAACCACAATCCTCAACCACGACCGAGTCTTCTACAAATGCCCAAATCATGGGGTAATAATATATTTAAGTGTTGTTCTGCCGCTTTCAGTTGCTGATTTTTTAATAGTTTGGTTGATGATCTTCCAATTTGATTCGTGCAGAAAAGGGAAGATTCGTGTGATTTGTATTTATGGGAAGTTGTTGATGTGGGGGGAATGCATCTATGCTAATTATTTGGTTAGTAGAGGAATCCCAATACCAACAGGTTGGGGTGTTGGATAAGTAACTGAAGGAACAGTAGAAGAGGAAGATGCAGAGCAGAAGGTTAAAGATGCAGTTCCTCTGATCATGGCCAAGCAACAGCTGATGAACGGCCTTGACAGCAATTAGATGAAAGAGCTTGTGAAGATTATGGGCAAAATCGATGTGCTCTGTAGGATGATTGTCTCTTTATTTGAAGTGTATGTAGCACTCATGATTTATTCAGTGGCTATGACATGAGCACTTTGCTAAAACTAGTAATGAAGGAAACCTGTTTAGCAGGCCAGGCGTAGTGTTGTGAACATCTAATGATTTCTATTAACAGAAATCGGGGGGTATCCCTTTTTGCTCATAAATAAATAAATAGTAGAGGCCCATTTGCAAATAAATAAATAAATTAGCACAGGCCTTGTCGGGTCAGCTTTGTTCCCATTCGAAGACGTCGAGCAAATTGCAGTCCAACAACAAACTATGTCATCAAATACAAGTTTCACAGCCAAATATGAGTACAACTAAACAATAATGTCATCATGTTTTAGTCATCATACAATCACCACACAAATCAACATACATAATAAGTGATGTTCTCATAGCAAAATACAAAACAACAACTTCATCTGGTTTCAGTCGTCATAGCAAACACAACTTCACATAGTAGATAAAAACGTCTACTGACAGGCAAATACGACAAAAGCAATCTAATCATCATCCCAGCAGCCGCGTCAACATCTTCGCCATGTGTATCAGTCTGAATCGTAATTCCACCAAGTGTCATCTTTTTCTTCATCCTCAATGTCCTCGAACATTGGCTTCTTATTGATCAACTCTCGTATGTCCACAGCCCGACAGGCAATCTTTTCGCCAACGTCATTGAATAATGTCTGTTATGTTCGCATACATTTCAGTTGTCTCTTCGCCGTATGTATCCGTGCTCATGATGGCACGGTTTTGTATCTTCCTGCCTTCGTCGCATGCAAGGGTGTTGTAGCGCACATCTCTAACAACGCAAGATTCATAATGTCTTACCTGAGTATCTGGACCCATTGCTAGTGTGTAAAGGGAATCATTAATTATCTGCCCATCCTCCCACATCTTCTTAACCTATGGTTAGAAAATAGACAAGCCGATCATCTTATGTACTCAGTATATTAAAAAGACTAACAATGCAATTCAAAAGCTTACATGGCTCTTGAACCATTTCGTAAATCCTGCCATAACCAGTTTGTCAACGTTTCTTGGATTTTGCGGCAGTAACTCCTTTTTTAGATGCTACACAACATAGAGATCGCGTCAAACATCTAAATATATAAGAATATGCTGCAAGTTTAGTACATTATGATGTATAAGTTGTAGTACTTAGCACTTACTCGATATAAGGTAGAATCTCAGGATAGTTATTCAACACATACCAAACCATTTTGTCCAAATCTTTAGGTTTGTCGCCTTGTCGACTCTTCCTTGTAACTCGAACAGAACAATCGAAAACATTGAGCTCGGGACTATCTTCACCCACCTCTTTGCTAAGCTGATCAGTTGTTTCAATGTATTTTGAGCAGATTGTCATTGCTTCTGTAGCAATGTAGGCCTCTACAATGGAACTGTGACGCCCTCGATTGGACTGTACACTAATCATGCACGCAAATGTGTACGACCAAGATCAGGGACTCAATGGAAGATATCACAACACAACTCTAGACACAAATTAAAATAATACAAGCTTTATATTACAAGCCAGGGGCCTCGAGGGCTCGAATACATAAGCTCGAAAACATAAGAGTCAGTGGAAACAATAATATCAGAGTACAGACATAAGTTAAACAAGGTGCCATAAGATGGCTAGCACAAAAGTAGCAACGATCGAAAAGGCAAGGCCTCCTGCCTGGGACCTCCTAACTACTCCTCGAAGCCGAACTCCACGGAGAAACATCCTCGAGATCATGTGGCTCCTGGACTCCACCATTTGGTTGCATCATCCAAGAAGAGAGGAAAAAGGGGGAAAAGGGGTAGCAAAGCAACCGTGAGTACTCATCCAAAGTACTCGCAAGCAAGGATCTACACTACATATGCAATGGTATCTGTGTAAAGGGGGGGGGGGGTAATATCTGTGGACTATACTACAGAATGCCAGAATAAGAGGGGGATAGCTAATCCTATCGAAGATTATGCTTCTGACAGCCTCAATCTTGTAGCAGTAGAAGAGAGTAGCTGGAAAGTAACAAGTATCTTCGCTTCTCGTAGCCTCCGTCTTGCAGCAGTAGTATATAATAGATGGTAAGTTCACCGAGTAACATCGCATAGCATAAACCTACTCGGCAATCCTCCCCTTGTCGCCCTGTGGGAAAGCGATCACCGGGTTGTATCTGGCACTTGAAAGGGTGTGTTTTATTAAATATCCAGTTCTAGTTGTCATGAGGTCGGAGTACAATTCCGGCTCATCCTTTTACCGAGGGACACGGCTATTCGAATAGATTAACTTCCCTGCAGGAGTGCACCACATTACCCAACACGCTCGATCCCATTTGGACGGACACACTTTCCTGGGTCATTCCCGACCTCGAAAGATCAACATGTTGCAGCCCTACCTAAGCACAACAGAGAGGTCAGCCCGCCGGTCTATGTCCTAAGCGCACAGGGGTCTGGGCCCATCGCCCATTGCACACCTGCATGTTGCGTGGGCAGCTAGTAAGCAGACCTAGCTGCTCCTAATACCAGAGCAGCGTTCCAGTCCAATCCGATGCGCGCCGCTCAGTCGCTGACATCAAGAAGGCTTCGGCTGATACCATGACGTCGAGAGCCCATAACTATTCCCATGTAGCTGGTTAGTGCATATAGGCCAATGGCCAGACTCAGATCAAATACCAAGATCTCGTTAAGCGTGTTATTTTGAAGTAACCACGGACAATGACTAGGTGCCAGGCCCATCTGTCTCCTAGGTGGTCGCAACCCGCCATGTCGCTCCACCACAAAGTAACCATCAGGGGGCTGCCGGGAAGCCAGGCCCACCACTACCTGTGTGGAACCACCTGCCCCTTCAGCCCCCATCTCTAAATCATCAACATGAGTATGTAATAGTATAGTATATACCCGTGTTCACCTCCCGAAGTGATCACGACCCGATAGAATAGCATGGCAGATAGACAAGGGTGTAGGGCCACTGATGGGATACTAGCATCATATACTAAGCATTTAGGATTGCAGGTAAATGTATTGACAGTTGTAGCAACAACGACAGGCTATGCAGCAGAATAGGATTAATCGAAAGCAGTAACATGCTGCACTACTCTAATGCGAACAGTAGAGAGAGGAATAGGCGATATCAGGTTGATCAAGTGGCGGGGGGCTATCCTAGAAGCTCTACAGACCAGAGGGATCTTCGGAAGCGTAGCCGTAGTCGAGCACCGATGCATCAATGGTCTCGGGGTCTATCGCGGTATTGGAGTCTATCGAAAAGAAGCAGCGAAGGGGAAACAAATAAATAACAGAGCAAACAATAGCATCACAAAATATAACAAGGCAAATACGCGATTCCAAGGGCGAGCTAACGCAGGGATAGGTGATACTGGTGAAGGGCGAAAACATCCGAAAAAGTATTCCCGATGTTTTGCGTTTTCGGACAGACGGACCGAAGGCGGATGGTTGCAAGTTCGCTGTGCTAGGGACGTGCGGTGGACGAACGGACTGTGTATTCGGGTTCGTCTCGTCGTTCTGAGCAACTTTCATGTACAAAGTATTTTCATCCGAGTTACTGATTATTTTATATTAATGTTTAAAGTTTTAAATCATTTTCTAAATTATTAATATTAAATTAATTTGAAATTATTAATATTGCATCAGCATGACATCAGCATGATGTCATTAGTCAATAGAGGTGTTAACTGGGTCAAGCTGACATGTGGGTCCCGCATGTCATTGACTAATTAATTAACTAGCTATTAATTAGGCTAAACAGTAATTAGGTCAATCTAATTGAGAGCGGCGTTACTCAGAGCAGTGGCATCTGAACATGTTATCCTGGTCGTAGGTACATGTCTTGGGATCTAGTCCAGTGGGACCGTTTAACATAATACGGGAGTAAGAAAAACCATTCGTCTGACACTCTACGCATGTGAACAGTTTTGTACGGCAGCCCACAGGCTACGGTGACGAGCCGAACCGTGGCTCGCCTACATTATGACAAGTTGTGCGTGGGATCAAAATCATATGTTCGAGGTCGACTACATACACAGCACCGTCAAGGATTAGTAAATGTTGACCGGTGGACGAAGTGTGCCCCCCATTGCCTTTCTCCCCTTCCCCCCAACCTCCCTATCTGGGCGGCGGAAGGCGAAATCATGGCTATGGCGAATGGTATGGCGGAGTTTGCTGGCCTACGCCGCAACGGGCTCAAATTTCTGCTAGATCCGGTAATGTCTGAACTGTATAGATCTGTTCAATTCGATCCGGACACGCCCAAGCACAAATATATGTTTGTATTCGATTTCTTAGATTCGCGCTGACAGAGGTCCACTGCCAGCGATGGGCAGCTAGATCCATTAGTTTTGATGGCTGTTTGGCCGCTGGCGCCGGCAAGAGCCGACTCGCTGTGTGCGGATCTGGCGGGAGAACTCGACGGCATTGATGAGCAGATCAATTCCACCCGGAAGAGGAAGTAGTCCAACTCAGTCCGCCGGGATGGTGAAGCCAGATCTACAGGCTGGACTAGAAGGCATACATAGCAATGAGTGTATTTTCCTCTGGATCCACGGTTCTGATTTTTTATTGACAAAGTATGTGTCTAGTGGGCATGAGTATTATTGTCAACAAGTTGATCCTAGGATTCCGGTAATAAACAACATATATAATTCTTCCTGGTCATAGCATGACATCCATATGTAAATGAAAACAAAAAACACGGTATCACTGTCGTATGAAAAATGATTTCATCATCTTAGAAACTGTTATTTTTATTTTTTTAGAAGGCCAGTGACTGCTCTTTAATTTGTTGAAGTTGCCACAGTCCACATATTCCAGTACAGAGAGGTCGGTGCTGATGTTGAGCAGCTAGATCCATTCGTTTTGATGGTTGTTAGGGCCATTGACACCAACATGCGCTGAGTCATCATGCGCGATTATGCTTGGACAACTCGGCGGCACTGCTGAGCAGATCAATTCCGCCAGCAAGAGGAACGAGTGTCCAACTCGGTCCGCCGAGTCCACCGAGAAGGTGAACCCAGAGGCACCAAGGTGGAACAGAAGGTATACATATAATTGGGTATTTGTTTCTCTGTATATATGGACCTAATTTTTATTATGTTGATAGATGTCCAGTGTGCATTAGTACTACTGCCAAGTAGCTGATCATCTCACTGTGGCAGTCATCCATGCATGCAGTTTAGCTTCCCAAATGGTTTCTGCAGCAGAACATGTCATCATCCCATGGAATTGGCATACATACTGTTTTCTGGGCAGATCAGTGAACGATTGTAATCTGACTCAAAAGAACATGCCCTCCAGGCTGCTGAATAAAATATTATTGCATCATCCGAATGAATGTGAATTTAATTTCTGGTTAAGAGTTGGTCGCGCCCCTCCGGATAGGGCACCCTGTCCAGGCAGAGTGACTCCATTAGAAGAAACAATTAGTAGGTATGCTGATAAATCCTTGAAGAATGTGGTGCAACCAGAGATTGGGATGAGTTTTGACTCACTTGGGGAAGCATATGATTTCTATAACCGATATTCTTGGGAGCTTGGACTTGGTAGACGATATGGAAAGAGCCGTCTGAATGTTGAGTGGACAAAGTGTATGCAGGAGATCATTTGCAGATGCTAGGTTAGCACTTAATACCATAAATAAAAATTAGGCAGGTTTTTTACATATTGCTTGGACTGGATTTTATTTCATATACCTGACAAAGAGGAAAAAACATTTTGCAGGGGAAACATGAACAACAGAATAGCCGGTCTTGTCGGTGTGAGTGTCCTGCAATGATCAGATTGCTTAGAGTTGCGGAGAATGGATGGTACATTGGTAAGCACCGCTCCAGCCACAAATATTCATTGTCTTTGACCTGTGGTGAAAGTGTTATTTGGCTACCGCACAAGCACATATATTTGTACATGAAGGATTTGGTGAAGTAGCTAAGGGCGAACAATGTTAACCTAAACAAGGTGTACAACATAGTTGGCAGCTTCTTCGGTTCAACCCAGAATGTGCCTTTCAAAAAACGGCACTGCGCAATATTTGTCGTCGGATAAGTAGAGACCAGGAAACTATCCGATGGATCAGGCTGGATGAAACATTGTCTCCCTAGAAGACGGTTCCGTCAAAGGAGCAGTAATTACTTCTGCGCCCGATTTAGTGTGGGCCAACTAGAAGTATCTCGACCCACTTGATTCATTTCACATTTCCTACCTGCAAGCCGCATGCCCCCCAATCTCCCTCCCCCGATCCCTCTGGCGCACTGATAGCCATGTCGGCGGTGAGCAACTTTGAAGCAGCCCCTACCATGGCTAACAATGGACTGGAGCTCCTGCTGGATCCGTTAGACATGTACTTGCTCGGACCTACTCTGATGTTGTTTCTCGCCCTATGCTTACGCCCTTCGCTGATGCCGACGGTGGGCTTTGTTTGTCAATCGCGATGCAGGTTCCCACTGAGAGAGGTGATTGTGGACGTTGAGCAGCTAGATCCGTTGGTACCAAGGGGGTTTTTGCCACCAGCTACACCCGGCAGCGACTCTCCATGCGCTGTTATGGTGGGGCACCTCGGCGGCGCTGCTGGCCAGCGTGACACAAACGGAAAGAGGAAGGAGTCTCCGACACAGTCCATGGAATCCACCGGGAAATTGAACCCAGAGGGGCCTCGGTGGACTAGGAGATGAGATTGACTCTGCAATTTACATGCCTATGTCATTTTAGGAGTTTTCTAGATTTGTGCTTACTAGGGTCGATTGGTAGCCCCTTAGAACCCCATGTCTCGGCCAAAAATTAATTTATGTCACTTTAAGCTAATTCCTGGTGAGTTTTTAAATGCTAAACCATGTGACACAGGTAGCTTGGTCTGTTTTGTAGGTAAAAAATCATTAGACAAAATAAAGGAGTTGGGTGCGCTGCTAGAATTGTGATATGAAATTGGATGCCCTGCCATGTCATCCCTCTGTGCCAAAAATATAAGATGTTTTTGCAGTTCAAATTTAAATACAAAAATGTCTTAAATTTTGATACAAAGGTAGTAGTTGTAAAATGCAATGCTGATCCATTTGTCACAGAAAGTATGGTCTGCTCTCTGCTGGGTTGTATCACTAATCAGTAAAATGGGGTTTGGCCATGATAAAAAAAGGTGTTGCTATAAAATGAGGTATTTTCTACAAAACTTGGGATATTTTCTCTTGCAGGTTGAGAGTTGGACATGCACGTGCTGGCAGAAAACCATGTCATGCGGGAGTTACTCCAGTGGAAGAAACAATCAGGAGGTACGCTGATAAATCATCAAAAAGTGTTGTCACGCCAGAAATTAGAATGAGTTTTGACTCTGCTAGGGAAGTACCTGATTTCTAGTTTTCTACTACCTTTAATTATTTGTCGAAACACTACAAGAAATATGTCAACTTATGACCTTCTGTTAGTGACCCTGGAAGAATTGGTCATAAATCTATGACCATTTGAGACCAATTGGTCAAAAGCTGTTCGGGGGGCTCCAAACCCTAAACTATAACGACCATTTTGGTCAGAAAGGTCGTAATTTCCTTACATGAAATGGTCATAAAGCAGATAGCACTGGTCTGCTGCCTTATTTCTAGCTGATCATGACCAATATAGATGGTCATAACCTTGTAAATTGTGGTGGGTTGCTACGACTAGGCGCCACCTCATCAGTTTTGCCTATGTGTCATGTCCATGTGGCAGTTTTTGCCCTAGGTTGTGAAGCAACCTATATTTCTGTCATTCCCAAAATTCCCCAAAAAATCTCATAAATTCTTTGGGTCATATCTTCGTCAAATATGTAAAAAACCTTCCTTGCCTAGTTCAAAAATAATTCAAAAAATATTCATTTTCCTATTCTGTTCAAAAAAACACTTTGTGAAGGAAGTACCACTTTGGCATGTGCAAATGGTATCCATTTTCTATAGTGCTTTCCTATGCCCAAATAACTATCCTCCACCAAATGCCAGCTCAATCCATTCATTATTTTGAGCCCAGCTTCAACATTCGTATTTATGTCCAGTGTGGTACTTTGCAAAGCAAGTACCACCTAGACTCCTCCTTTTGAGCTGAAAATTTGTGAAGACGGTCTTCTTAGTAACTGATCATCGTCAACCAAAACTCACGCCCATTAGCCATGTGCATTTCCCGTACCGCTAATCAAACACTTGGCTGCTAATTCATGTTTGAGCATCGATCGGTCTCCTCGTGAGAATCTTATGTTGTAATTTTCTTCCTAGCACCTACGTGGGGAGTGCCCAACCCACTAGACATGCCTAGGCCTCCCAGAACACATGGCAACGCCACAATCACGCGGTGACCACGCGGCGGGCATGCGAGTTTACGCGCTCTAGAGTTGGGGCCCTCGACCACTGCCCAAACCTTGACGTATCGCCACCAAACCATGTATTTATGATTAAATAGGTACTTATGTAACTAGAAATGATTTTTGGAAAAAATAAATAGCAAACTATGAGGCAGCTGCAGTTCAAATTTGACCCGCTTCTAGCTGAATAGGCGGAAATTTGTCTTTTTCACGAGAGGTGGATTAAAACTTTTTACACCCAACCATTTTGTCAATTGTGCATTAAATATATCCTAGTATTTTAGAAAATTGATTTGGTCCAATTTTGCAACAATTATTTGGGAGGTGCTTCACAAAAAAATCTCCTTTTGGGCACTCGAAAAATGGAAAATGAAATTTTCGTCCAAAGAAAGTGAAAACTCCCTTAGGCAACATTGTTTGCCATTCCAAGATGCACCCTTGTGAACAATATGAGATCGTTTGAACAACCTATGCCATGAATGTGGCCATAGGATTGATCATTTGGCTTGAAAGCCATGAATCTTCACGCACGATAGGTCATTTCTGAGAAGACTTTTTTAAAATAATTGCCGTATTACAAGTTTATTATTTTTCCTGGTAACTTGGTCATATATAATGACACAATGCGAAGGTTTTCCAATTTTTTGAATTTTTTTGAATTTTTTATGCCCGTTTCAAAATGCGGTCAAAACGGCGGGAATGACCGTTCCTAGCTAGTGGTTGAATCTTGGTATTTTTTTGGTGTTTCTCTGATTAAATAGATACTTATGTAACCAGAAATGATTTTTGGAAAAAATAAATAGCAAACTATGAGGCAGCTGCAGTTCAAATTTGACCCGCTTCGAACTGAATCGCTAGAAATTTGTCTTTTTCACGAGAGGTGGATCAAAACTTTTTACACCCAACCATTTTGTCAATTGTGCATTAAATATATCCTATTAGTTTATAAAATTGATTTGGTCCAATTTTGCAACAATTATTTGGGAGGTCCTTCACAAAAAAAAACCTCCTTTTGGGCACTCAAAAAATGGAAAATGAATTTTTCGTCCAAAGAAAATGAAACCTTCCTTAGGCAACATTGTTTGCCATTCCAAGATGCACCCTTTTGCACAATAAGAGATCATTTGAACAAACTATGCCATGAATGTGGCCATAGGATTGATCATTTGGCTTTGAAGCCATGAATCTTCACGCATGATAGCTCGTTTCTAAGAACATTTTTTTTAAAATAATTATCGTATTACAAGTTTATTATTTTTCCTGGTAACTTGGCCACATATAATGACACAATGTGAAGCTTTTCTAATTTTTTGATTTTTTTTAAATTTTCATGCTCGTTTCAAAATGCGGTCAAAACGGCGGGCATGATCGTGCATAGCTAGTGGTTGAATCTTGAAAAACTTTTGGTGTTTTTCTGATGAAATAGATACTTATGTACCTACAAATGATTTTTTGAAAAAATAAAGAGCAAACTGTGAGGCAGCTGCAGTTCAAATTTGACCCGCTTCCAGCTGGATCGGCGAAAATTTATCTTTCTCACAAGAGGTGGATAAAAGCTTTCAAAACCCAACCATTTGGTCAATTGTGCATTAAATATGTCCTAGTATTTAAAAAAAATGTTTGGTCCAATTTCGCAACAATTATTTGTAGGTTCTTCACAAAACAATTTATTGTAGGCACTCGAAAAATGGAAAATGAATTTTTCGTGCAAAGAAAATGAAAAATTCCTTAGTCAACATTGTTTGTCATTCCAAGCTGCAAATTTATGCAAAATATGAGATCATTTGGACAAAATTTGCCATGAATTTTGACATAATGTTAGGCATTTGCCTTATAAGAGAAACAAGGAAAAAAAAACTACAGAAGCTTAATTCTGATTGGTGGAGTCACTTGTGGCTTGGATCGATGACATGGCATCGATCTGACCATCCATCCGTCCGTCCATCCAACCCACAGTAGCAAACTCCCCTATCTCTCGAACCCCACCCAACCCCACCCCTCGTGACCTCCTCTCTCTCGCGCGAACCCTAGCGCTGCACTCCTCCCTTGCCGCCGCCACCTCCGGTGCCCGATCCTCGCAACCTCAGGCGGGAATCCTGTCGTCCTCCTCTCACCCCCACCTACGTCAATCCTTCCCCGGCCACCTCTCCCTCTCTTCCATGGCACCAGATCAAGCCGACAAGGCCAGTCCTCAGCCAGATCTGCCACCGCCACAACGGGTCTTCCGGATCCTCACCGTCGTCGAGCTGGATCCGCGCCTCGTCGCGCGGCCTCGTCTCCCTGCGCCGCTACTCCGCTCTCCTTCCACAACCGCCTCCCTTCCGCGCCGCCACTCCACTCCGCTCTCGATGAAGGGGAGAGATGCAGCCATGCGCGCCTCACAAGCTCTCCCGTCCGTCCAGTGGCTGCCACTCCAGACCAGAGAGGCCGCGCGTGATGCTCCTCCTCGCCCCCTCCGCCGCCGGCCAGACGTGGGCGCCCCGTCCAGCAGTCGCCCCGCCACTCTAGCGCCGCCTCCTCGTGGTGCGGCGCGGTCGCGTGTGCGCGCCCCGGTGTCGGGGAAACTGGTCGCCCACGAACACCTATGGGACCGGAGCCCCTTCTACGGTACGGCAAGGGTGCGGAGGGAGCACAAAGAGCAGATCGAGGGGCACACGCGGGCAGTTTACCCAGGTTCGGGCTGCGCGGACGCGTAAAACCCTACTCCTGCCTTGGTTGTATTGAGTTCTTGAGCTCGGGAGCTTGAAGATCTACAGTACTAGCTACGCTGAGCGTAGGAGTGATTGAATTTCTGGAGTCCAACAACCCCTCTACGTTGTGCATGGGCCTCCTTTTATAGCTCAAAGGGGTCACCGACACGTGTCAACGTAGCTGAGGGTAAAAGTGTAAAATCGGTGGTAGATGGAACAGTGCATGAACAGTGTATGCACAGTGGTCTATACCTAACCCTGACGGTGGGGGACAAGGGCATTGAATGCCCGTCGCTGTCACCCCAAAAGCGTCCGCCCGGGCGTCTCCGTTCGCCACGACGGTGGCCCCGTCACTGTGGCTCGCCACCGTGTACCCCGGGCTGCACAGCCATCTGCCACGTGCCCCTGGAAGGGTCCCAGGGCGACGCGTGGCCAGATGAGCTGGAGCGCAGGCACACAGTGTAAGCCTCCCCCGGCAAGCACCTTGCCGGGGTTGCTATCTTGCCGGGCCCGGAAGCTTGTCGCTCTCCGGGTCCCGCCGGGGCGCATGATGCGCCACGATAAATCTTCTGAGGTGTTGTTCTCTGGCCTTCCTGGCAAGCTCCTCTTGCCAGGGCCTTGTGCTGGAATGATAACCTTGAGCCTGGTGCGGCCTTCCCGGCAAGCTCCTCTTGCCGGGGTCTTGTCTCTTAACTTGAATACTTTGTTCTTGAATGGCTCTAAAGGATACAGAGCGGGCCTTGGCGGGCGCGTGGTAAGCCCGACCGCGGGACGCTGCTACTGCCCGTGCACAAGTCGGGATACTAAGGTACCCCTACTTTAGTACACCGACAGGAGCCCCCGGGCCTGGGCCACACACGGTGCCGAGCGCTGTTGGGCCAGGCCCAAAACAGTGCACGGGCACACGCGGCCCACGGCGCACCGTATCCCTCTCCGTATCCGCCGCATCTCTCCCTAACGGCACGCGTCGATTGCGGCGTCGTGGGAGAGATCGTGGCCTGTTTCTTTAATGGGAAAATGCGGAACGTCCCCCACTTCCCCCTTAAAAGCAGAGGAAGCAGGGGCAGTTTCCCCCATTGCTTTCATTGTGTCTTGAATCTCTAGAAACCCCCGCCGCCCTCCGCCTCCCCAGAGTCGACAGAGAGCCGAGCTCCACCCCTCCTCCGCCGTTTCCAACATCCGCAGCGACGTCGACCCCCCTCGCCGCCCCCGCCATGGCCCCGAAGAGCGACAAGGCGAAGAGCGACAAGGCGAAGAAAGAGAAGTCCGACAAGGCGGCGAAGCTGGCAGCCATGCGGAGGAGGATGGTGGTCTTCCCGCTGAGGCTCGGCGCGAGGGAGCTGCGGGACAAGTATTACTTGTTCTGGGCGAGGGAGACGAAGGCTCACCCGCGCACCAGAGTCCTCCCCGCCGAAGCCATCGACCTGTACCCGGGAGGTTACCACTACTTTGCTTTGTTCTTCCACTGTGGTCTTTGTCCTCCATACTCCGAGTTTTTCTGTGATGTGATGAACACATACGGATTCCACCTCTTAGATTTCACCCCGAATGCCGTCCTCACTTTGGCCGTTTTCGCACATCTGTGTGAAAACTATGTCGGGGTCCATCCAAACGTAGCTCTCTTCCGCCACTTCTTCACACCTAGAGTAGAGTCCGGATCCCCACTCTCCGGCGGTATCTCCTGGATCTTCAGGCTCGGCAAGAAGGAGGCGTACTTGATTGGCGAGCTCCGCGGCAAGTGGCAGGAGTGGAGGGCTGATTGGTGCTGGGTTATGGAAGAAGAACCCCAGCAGTTTACCTCGCCGCGCCGGACTGCAATAGTGCGCGGCAAGGATTGGAGTGACTTGGCCCCGGAGGACGACAAGTTGCAGATTGCCCTCACTAGGATCCTTCGCCTCCGGGCCACCAACCTTACTGTAGGCGAGGTCGGGGCGGATTTCCTTCGCCGCCGCATTGCCCCCTTGCAGGACAGGAAAAGGCCCGCTTGGGAGTTCGGCAACGCGGCAGACCGCATGAGGCTGCGCCCCGGACTGAATTATAACTTCACCGTCTTGGAACTCAAGGGGATGGTTCGGGAGCTGTTCAAACACGACCCCAAGCACAAGGAGTGGTTCACCCCATCCCGGGGAGTAGTTCCATTGTGCAACAACACTGCTCTTAGTGCCATCCGTGCGGCAATGCCTGAGTGTGACTCTCACGGGGTTGTTCCTACTTGGCTGACGCCTTCAGAGGAGACCGTGCAGACCTTCTTCGACAGCCTGGTTGAACGACCACGCAACCCCGAGGAAAAAAAGGGCCTCACCCGAGCGACCACCGACCGGGATGTGGCATATATAGCCAACAGGATGGAGGAGGCCGCCGCAGCGGAGGCCGCGGGTGAGTTTGGGTACACCATGGAGGAAGCGGAAGCGGCGGACGCGGTGAGCCAAGCCGAGGAGGAAGAGATCCTCAAGCTGTTGAAGATTGCGCCCGAGGAGTTCGCCGGGGAGCCTGCCGGGACGAGCGAAGCTGCCGGGCAGGGCTCCGAGTCCAGTGAGCCCGCCGAGGAGGACACCGAATCGGGCGATTCCGACGAAGACTCGGGCGGGTCACTGAACCTTGATGACGCCTCCTCATCCTCAGAGAACTCTCCGCCACCACCAAGTCCTCCGCCACAGCCGAAGAAGCGCCTCCGCAAGGCCACTGAGACGGCGAGGCAGCCAGCACCTCGACAGCAGCCGCAGCGTCGCTTGACGCGTACACTGAGCAAGGTTGTCAAGGAGGCGCCCCGTGTCCCAGCGGCAAGCGGAGGGGGATCTTCCCAGAGCGGTTCCGGTGTTCCTTCAGCCCCTCGGTCCTCGGCGACGACCGGAGCGGGGTCTTCGCAGCCCACAACTCCGGAGCCCGCCAAGCGCCCGAGGGAGCCTTCTCCTCCAGCTCCTCGTGCTGGGACACGCGAGGCGGAATTTGACTTCTCCACCCTTAGCTCCGACGAGGAGGAGGAAGAGTAAGCACTTGCATCTTTTATTTCTTTTTGATTCTTGTTGTCCTTGTCTTGATTTCTCTTGCTTGGTTCTGATCTTGTTTGGCTTCCAGGACCTTGACCCAGAGGATGGCGAAGAGGGCCAAGATCCCTGTGGTTGACCTCGAGGACGACGAGCCCGTCGCGGCGGCGGGTGACGCGCCAGCGACAAGCTTGTCGGACCAGCCTGCTGCTCCGGAGAGCAGCCCCCAGCGCAGCCCCCCATCGTAAGTCCTTTGTGCACTTTTCTGCTTGATGGGCGCGCTTAAGATTATCCTTGCTAACGTCTCGTTTGCTTGTTGTCTTGTGCAGGAATGGAGCCGCAGCCGCAGGAGCACCAAGAGACCGCCCCCGACGAGCCGCTTGTTCCACCTTCCCCGCCAAGGAGGAGCTCCCCGGCGAGGGACAGTGCTCCGCCAAGGATGGGTACTCCGCCAAGGGCGAGTACCCCGCCAAGGGCGAGCACCCCGACGAGGGTGAGCACCCCACCAAGGGAAGGCGCCAGCGGCCCTCCGCCGGCGGGGGCTTCTACTACGCCGCCAAGGGAGAACTCCCCGGCGAGGGACCCCGTTATGGAAGAGGCCCGCGCAGGTAACCTTTGTAATTTCTTCTTCTTGGATTCTTCTTTTTGGATATTTGCTTGATGATTCTTTCTTTTCTTTTTCTTCTGTTAGATCCGCCCGCCCCGGAGTCGATGGATACGGAGACCATCGCCGGGGAGGAAGTGCGTGACGATGCTGGCGACGCCACCACCACTGAAGGAATGGCCGGCGCCGACGAGCCAGCCGCCGAGGAGACTGCCCCGACCGCCGACGCGGCAGCTGGGGAAGGGACCGGCGACCGTACTGCTGGCCCTGAGGCCGCAGGAGCGCCGGACGCTGTGCCGGCCGCCGACCCCTCCGCCCCCGCAACTGGGTTGGGCGTCTATCTGGAGGCCGCCAACGGGGTCTTTATCCAAGTCCCGTGGGCGTCCTCATCAAGGGCACCCGCGGAGGGGGAGATCTTCGACGGAGAAGTTCTCGCCTCCGCCGGGCTGAGGGTTGTCGACGCGCCCGGCAGCAGCAACGAGCCCGAAGAGGAGCAACTCCTTCATCGACTCCTGGGCTTGTACCGGGCCAGGCAAGCCAAGCTGGAGTCCCGAGAGGCTCTAGCTGCCAAGGCCGGTGCTGATCTGGATAAGCGCGCCGCGGAGCTCCGTGCCGCCAACCAGGCGGCCCTCAGGAACTTGGCGGAGGAGCGCGAAGAGCTTGCCGGAGCACACAAAGCGTTCCTCCTCGAGAAGGCCGAGGTGGAAGAGCAGCAGCGACTGGCCGCCGAGGATCTGTCTCGGCGGGAGGGAGAGCTCAACCAGTGGAAGGTCGACCTCGATAGCCACGAGGACGACCTCACCGCTCGCGAGCAGGCCATTGGCGGGGCTCTGCAGGAGGCGAGGGACGCCGCTGCTGCCGTAGAGACCGCCAAGAGGGATCTGGAGACCAGGGTGGCGCAGTTGGAGACGGGCTTGAAGGCGAGCGAGGATAGGGTTGCCGCGCTCAACGTGGCGCGGGAGAAGGACGCCCACACCAACTCGGAGCTACAAGTCCGTCTCTCCGAGAAGGGGAAAGAGCTCAACAACGCCAAGGACTCCATCGCAGACTTGGAGCTGAAGGTTTCTACCCTCAGCGACTCGCTTGACGCCGCCCGGGACCGTGAGACGAAGCTGAAGGACGATCTCCGTGCCGAGAGGGCCTTGCTG
Source organism: Secale cereale (assembly GCA_902687465.1). Lineage (NCBI taxonomy): Eukaryota > Viridiplantae > Streptophyta > Magnoliopsida > Poales > Poaceae > Secale > Secale cereale. The sequence continues at coordinate 415,748,382 of LR738709.1, forward strand.
GACAGCACCGCTGTCTCGCAAAACAACTTCCAGCGGACGGTGGAGCAATGGACCGAGGAGCTCGTCGCCTCCGCCGCCAACATTGACAGGGAGATGGTGGCGCTGAGGGCGGAGCACCTCGTGTACTCCCCCGACAAGAGCCTCCCCCACAGCGCCAAGCTAAGCCTGTTCTTCAGAGGAGTGGCGCCGGCTCTCGCGCAGCTACGGGAGAAGATCCCCACGCAGCTGGCTGACGAGGCGCGCCGGCTTTGCATGGGTACTATGGAGCGGGTGTTGTCGAAGATCGTCTACCGCAACCCCAGGATCAACCTCGACAACGTCCTCCGGACCCGCCGCCCGAAGCTGACCAGGAGGCGTTGAAGGCACGAGTTGCCCACATCGTAGCCAAGGCGGGCAAGATCAAGCGGGTTGACGGAGACTGTGTAGACTAGGCTCCCTTCTTTCTGCTTCCCTTGCCACTGTCGATTAAGTCATGGGTAGTAGTTGGTTAGAACAGCGGCAAGTTATCTTGTAATATAACTTTATTTTGGATAGTCAATGCAGTGTTATCCCCCTTGCTTTGTTCCTTTACTTTGTATGCTTTCCACCCTACGCTTTTAGGGAACTTGCCGGCAAAGGGACCCTTGCCGCGAGCGCTGAGTGCGGTACTCTTAGCAGCCTGCTGGCAATGTCCTTGCCGGCAAGAAACCTTGCCGCAGCTAGTCGCAGCACACTTAGATTGTTGAGTGAACTCGAAAACGAAGTAAGGGCGCGACACTTGTCGCAGCTCACTTAAGTCGTTGAGCGTGCTCGAAACAAAGTAAGGGTGCGGCTAGCCACGGGTAGGTTCCTCTGCGCACAGGTTTTCCATACAAAGTGTGGTTGTTCAAGGAAGACAACTAAAATTTTTAAAAATTTGAATTGCTCAAACTCTGGCAACTTATCTTTTGTGTTCTGTTTGCTTCTCGGCAAGGCTTTCCTTCCTTGAACATCACTTGGTCCATACCACTGTCTCCTTCCCCCCGGCAAACTTGTGCGCGAGGGACACTTCTTCTGCTTGAGAGAAAAAGGAAGAGGGGGGAAACACAAATATGGAGCCTTGCGGCTTGTTATTGCTTACCGGGATCGTGTGCTGCACAAAGTGTCAGATAATACATGCAATGAAAACAAGAATGCATGAACGAAAAGTTGTGCGAAGCACAAAAGTTTTACTGATGCACGGGGTCTGCGCCCGGCTTTGTACAAAGGTTTATATGCAACAGCGGCAAGACTTGTACAAAAGGTGGTTGCCGGAGCGGGTCACGGCAACCGCGCCTCATGGGTGAAACTTGCGAAGATGCTCAATGTTCCAGGAGTTGCTCACCGGTAAGCCTTCTTCGGTCTCATGGCGGACAGCGCCGGGCCTTGTGACTTGTCTCACCCGATAAGGGCCTTCCCACTTCGGCGTCAACTTGTTGGAGTTCTTGGCGGACTGAACGCGCCGAAGAACAAGGTCGCCTTCCTCGAGACTCTTGGCCTTGACTTTGCGGCTATGATAGCGACGCAAAGCTTGCTGGTATCGAGCAGCTCGTACAGCAGCCTGGAGACGGTCCTCCTCGAGGAGCAATGCATCATCTTGCCGCAGTTGCTCTTGCTCGAGCTCGTCGTAAGCGAGCACTCGAGGAGATCCGTATACGAGTTCCGTGGGGAGAACTGCCTCTGCTCCATAGACAAGAGCAAAGGGTGTCTGTCCGGTGGCTCGATTTGGTGTCTTCCTGATTGACCAAAGAGCCGCCGGTGAAAGCACATTTGCTCCTCGGGTGGTTTTGGTAATTAATGACAACATACATTGTGGTTGGACTAATGCTTTTATCAAGTATGTTTCAGGAAATTCAATCACATTGGCATGGCAAAAGAACTGAAGAAGTGGACCCCTCAAAATGCTAAGGCAAGCATTGGCAAAAGCTCAAGACTCCATTTTTGGTTTAGTGATCCAAGATCACATTGAGTCCATAGGAAAAGCCAATACTATTAAAAGGGGATGAGGTTATGATGATGATCTGGTTGCTCAAGTGCTTAGTGATACATCTCCTAAACTATCAGCAACTTTCACTGCCATATACACTCATAAGTAATCTCGGTCCCACCGATATTCCAAACTCAGTCACACCGAGATGAACCACCTCAGCCATAAGCCAAACCCTAGAAAAATCGGATTTTCCGATTCTGAAATCGGTTTCACCGAAACATGAGTTGCCAAGCTTCTGTAACCTTCTGTCATCAAATCGGTGTCACCGAGATGATGAAGTCGGTCCCACCGAAACTGGCATGCTCTTGTCTTTGCAAGAATCGGACTAACCAAGATTGTATTTTCGGTCCCACCGAAAACCCCAACGTTCACATTATTTGAACTCTCGGTCTCACCGAGTTGTCCACTTCGGTCCCACCGAGTTTGCTCAAATGTGTGTAACGGTTGGATTTTGTGTGGAGGCTATTTATACCCTCCACCCCCTCTTCATTCGTGGAGAGAGCCATCAGAAAGAACTACCACTCCTACCTTACATTTCTGAGAAGAGAACTACCTACCCTTGTGTTGAGATCAAGTTGCTCCACTCCCACCATATGAAGCTTGATCTCTAACCTTCCCAAGTTGCTTTCCACTCAATCCTTTCTTCCACCATAGCCAAATCAGTGAGGAGAGTTGAGTGTTGGGGAGATTATAATTTGAAGCACAAGAGCAAGGAGTTCATCATCATCTACAACATCTATTACCTTTTGGAGGGTGGTGCCTCCTAGATTGGTTAGGTGTCGCTTGGGAGCCTCCGTCATCGAGATGTGGAGTTGAACCAAGAAGTTTGTAAGGGCAAGGAGATCGCCTACTTCGTGAAGATCTACCCCGAGTAAGGCTAGCCCTCCGTGGGCGTAGGCCATGATGGAATAGACAAGGTTGCTTCTTCGTGGACCCTTCGTGGGTGGAGCCCTTCGTGGACTCGCGCAGCCGTTACCCTCCGTGGGTTGAAGTCTCCATCAACGTGGATGTACGATAGCACCACCTATCGGAACCACGGGAAAAATCATTGCATCTCCAAATTGCGTTTGATCTTCTCCACTTCTCTTTACTACTTATGCAATTTACTTTCCGCTGCCCATACTCTAGAATTGCATGTGTAGTGTGCTACTTGACTTGTGTGTTATGCAAAATCTGCCAAAATCTGTCCTTGATAAAAGACAGAATTTTTATCTTGTCGAGTAGTCTAATCACCCCCCCTCTAGACACTCTCACCTTCAACGATCCCTCAATTGGTATCAGAGCATTGGTCTCCATTGCTTTGGTTTACACACCATTGGAGGAAGATGGACGTGTCTACGTTTGGGAGCGTTAGCCATAGAGTGCCTATTCTTAATGGAGTGTCCTATAACTCGTGGAGGTCTGAAATGCTTATTATCTTTAAGACGTACAATTTGCGCAAATATGTTGAGACCCCCTATGTGCCTCCATTTGACCCCTTGCACCCTACCATGGATGAAGAGCTTGATATGCTTCGTAACCTTAGGACTGTAAATCTTATCATTAGAGGGTTACCCGATAACTTGCTTAAGCTCGTTACAAACTTTGAGTGCGCCTATGCTATGTGGAAGTTCTTGGAAGAACTTTATCCGGACTACTCTTTGAGAGGTCTTGATGAAATTCTATACAAGACTATTGCATTTGATATGATGCGCCCCAATGATCCCAACTTTGATAAATGCTTCTTTGAGCTTCGTGATCTTATGAAAAAGAAGGGTGATCCCGGTCTTATCAATGTTTTAATTAGAAATGCTCTTGTATTGCATTCCGAAGATTATTGTCACATTGACAAAACTAATGCAAGTAGTTATCAAATTGACCTAGGTGTTGATGATGAACAATCTATGGGTCAATATGATGATGAGCATGAGCATGATGATGATTACTCCGATTCGGACACCGAGCTAGACAAGATCATGAAGAGTCTCAATCTTATGGCAAACCTGAGAGACTACATGTCCGGCGGAAAAGAGTGGATTCTTGATAGTGGATGCACCGATCACATGACCGGAGACAACTCCAAGGTTAAGGTACTTGGCCTTGGTAAGGTGGCCATATCTCATGATAGCTCTATTCAAAATGTCATGCTTGTAGAATCTCTTGGATACAATTTACTTTCCGTGTCTAGATTAGCTGACTTTGGATTCAATGTGCTATTCACCAAAGTAGATTGCCAAGTCTTTCGTCGTGACAATCAAAACATGGCATTTACCGGTATCCATAGAGGTGATCTATATATTGTTGATTTCACTAAGAAAGCCCAACCTAGAGCTTGCTTCATTGCTAAATCCTCTAAAGGTTGGTTATGGCATAGAAGGCTTGGACATGTTGGTATGCGTAATCTAGACAAGCTGATTAAAGGTGATCATATTCTTGGCGTTAAAGATGTTTTCTTTGACAAAGATAGACTTTGTAGTGCTTGTCAAGCAGGAAAACAAGTAGGTGGAAGTCATCCCGTGAAGAACATCATGACCACAAGGAGACCGCTTGAGCTTCTTCATATGGATCTCTTCGGACCCAATGCTTACAAAAGCCTTGGTGGTAACTCCTTTGGTCTAGTTATAGTTGATGATTATTCCAGATTTACGTGGGCATTTTTCCTTGATGACAAATCGCAGGTTCAGAGAATCTTCAAAACCTTTGCCAAAAAGGCCCAAAATCAATTTGAGGTGAAGATCAAGAAAGTTCGGAGTGACAATGGAACGGAGTTCAAGAACGCCAATGTAGACTCTTTTCTCGATGAGGAAGGGATTCTACATGAGTTCTCAGCTACGTACACTCCTCAACAAAATGGAGTTGTTGAGAGGAAGAACCGAACGCTCATAGAGATGGCGAGAACGATGCTTGATGAATACAAGACACCGAAGCATTTTTGGGGAGAAGCGGTCGAGACAGCTTGTCATGCTATCAACAGGCTTTATCTTCATAAGCTCCTCGGCAAGACATCATACGAGCTCCTCATCGGTAACAAACCCCAAGTGGGATACTTTCGTGTCTTTGGTTCAAAATGCTATATCCTTGATAAGCATCGTCGGTCTAAATTTGCTCCTAAATCACATGAAGGCTTTCTTCTTGGTTATGGATCAAACTCCCACACCTACCGTGTCTACAATAATTTCACCTGAAAGGTTGAAGAGACGGTAGACGTGAAGTTTGATGAATCTAATGGCTCACAAGTAGAGCAAATGCCTATTGATGTAGGAGACAAGGATCCATCGGAAGCTATCCAAGATTTATCTATTGGAAAGATCCGTCCCATGGAAGTGAAGGAGAGTACCTCATCTACATATGTGGAGCCCCCTACCTCACGGAGAGATGAACCTCAAGGCAACATGGAGGCCTCCACAAGTGGAACTCACCAAGATGAGGAAGTGCAACAAGAAGATCCACCACAACCTCCTTCTCCACCGCCTCAAGACAACACCAACAACAATGAAGAAGAAGAAGAGGAAGATGAAGATGATGAGGAAGCTCAGCCACAACCTCAACAAAAGCTATCCCGAGTCCGAGCAAGAGTCAAGAAAAATCATCCCGTGGAACAAATGATGAACGACATCAACTCCGGGAGAATTACTCGCTCTAAAACTCGCTTAGCTAACTTTTGTGAGCATTACTCATTTATCTCTAGTATTGAACCTATGAAGGTAGAAGAAGCACTTGAAGACCCGGATTGGGTGAACGCTATGCACGAAGAACTACACAACTTCGAGAGGAACAAGGTATGGACTTTGGTAGAGAAGCCCAAGGATGATCAAAACGTCATTGGAACCAAATGGGTGTTTCGGAACAAGCAAGATGAAGATGGACAAGTCATCCGCAACAAGGATCGTCTTGTAGCTTAAGGTTACACACAAGTCGAAGGTATGGACTATGGTGAGACCTATGCCCCCGTTGCTAGACTTGAGTCCATTCGCATTCTTCTTGCTTATGCCAATCACCATGATATTACTCTCTATCAAATGGATATCAAAAGTGCTTTCCTAAATGGTGAAATTGAGGAGGAAGTATTTGTGAAACAACCTCCCGGATTTGTGAATCCCAAAAAGCCTAATCATGTTTACAAGTTGCACAAAGCTCTTTATGGTCTTAAACAAGCTCCTAGAGCTTGGTACAAATGCTTGACTAGCTTTCTTCTTAAAAAAGGGTTTGAGATTGGAAAGATAGACTCAACGCTGTTCACGAAAAGGGTTAATGGTGAACTATTTGTGTGCCAAATATATGTTGATGATATTATCTTTGGTTCAACTAACCCTCATTTTAGCAAGAAGTTTGGACAGCTCATGTCGGAGAAGTATGAGATGTCCATGATGAGTGAACTCAAATTCTTCCTTGGGTTGCAAATCAAGCAATCTAAGGAGGGTACCTTTGTCTCACAAACAAAGTACACCAAGGATCTCTTCAAGAAGTTCAACATGCAAGAAAGCAAAGGTATGAGAACCCCCATGCCTACAAGTGGACATAATGACTTGACAAAAGATGGAGAACCCGTTGATCAAAGGGTTTACCGATCTATGATAGGTTCTCTACTATATCTTTGTGCTTCTCGTCCTGACATAATGTTGAGTGTTTGTATGTGTGCTCGATATCAAGCAGCCCCTAAAGAGTGTCATCTTAAAGCTGTTAAAAGGATTGTGAGATACTTGATACATACACCAAACTTTGGCATTTGGTATCCTAAGAGGGCCTCTTTCGACCTTGTTGGCTATTCCGACTCGGACTATGCCGGTGACAAGGTTGATAGAAAGTCAACTTCGGGTACGTGTCAATTCCTTGGCCGATCCCTTGTATCTTGGTCCTCCAAGAAACAAAATTCGGTATCATTATCCACTGCCGAAGCGGAATATATTGCTGCTGGTTCGTGTTGTGCTCAATTGCTATGGATGACACAAATGCTTAAGGATTATGGGATACATGTGAGACATGTTCCCTTGCTTTGTGACAATGAGAGTGCGATTAAAATTGGACACAATCCCGTGCAACACTCTCGAACAAAGCATATTGAAGTTCGTCACCATTTTATTCGTGATCATATTGCCAAGGGTGACATCAATCTTAAGCATGTTCGTACTGACAAACAACTCGCTGATATCTTTACAAAACCTCTTGATGAGAAGGTGTTTTGTCGCTTAAGGAGTGAGTTGAACATCATTGATGCTTCAAACTTGGAGTGAGAACTCCATTGATGCATGCAAGGCATGAGCCCTCTTGACTAATCCTTGATATTTCTCTTATGATGGTGATCATATGTCTTGGACACATTTGCCTCCTTGTATTGCATCTAACTCCTTGCAGGTACTTGGATGATCTACATTCCACAAGATTACCACACACTCAAATCATGAGTAATCTTGTCATTGACCAAGTATCTAGCCCTTTGGGATGTTGAGTTCAAGGAACAAAATTCCACATATCCTTTTTGACATCTTATACATCTAGTATTTCACTCTTGTCATCTTGGATATCCTTGAGTATTTCCTTGCTTGCCTAACCCATGTAGGAAGATGAACTACACAAGTGGAAATGGCGCTCCAACTTCACATTCAATGAGCACCTACATCAAGTTTACCTACATGAGCAAAGCAACAACAAGCCCAAGGTATGTTCTTCACATCTTTAAGGAGCTTTGCTCAAAGTCATGAGTACAAGCAGCTTCATAAGATGTGATCACATCGAATGCTTAATCGAAAAATGGCAACCCCATTTTGAGCTTAAATGATGAGTATGACCTATGATCAAATGTCCTCATTTGACTCCTAAGTCAATATACTCAAACATAGGTGACCTTGTCGCCGACCTTTATCTAGATGAAGTACATATGTTTTGAGTCTTTCTATTTTCTCTTATGTTCTCTCATTGAGTTTTCAAAAAAAAAACTTCATCTAGGAATCTTTTTCATTTCTATTCTTCTGTCTTTGTGAATATCCTTCTGGCTCTGATCAATTCCTCGAAAATCTTTCACAAATTCAGTGCAAATCCTTTGAAACATTCCTCGCAAAGTGAGCTGAATTATTTCTGTATTTCCTTGGAATTAAACTCGGCGTCCCCGATTTAAATATTTCGGTCTAACCGAAAAAGGATCTTCCCTAAGTCCCTGACTTTCGGACCCACCGATCCATCTCAATTCGGTGTCACCGATTTATTTCTTCCAGGACATCATCTTCTGCAGCTCCACTCGATGATTCTCTATGCATGTTCCTATTTGCCCTGTTGTGATTCTTAAGGATCCCACTCCTTTCTTTCCATCTTCCCTGACCTTCCTAGTTTGCTGTCCTTTTCGTCACTTGATGTCAAAGGGGGAGAAGACTTAGGGGGAGAAGAGAAGATTTAGGGGGAGAAGAAGAGCAATCTTACCTTAAGGGGGAGAGAATCACATCAAAGCTTAGCCGTGGTTTACATTAGATATTACAATTGGCGTCATTCTCATTTGGCATCATTCTTTTGATTTTGCTCTTTCCATCAAACCCCTTGATCTGAGAGAACTCAAAGGGAGAGGAATCTTCACAATTGATATCTTATGGAAAGCAAAATCTCTTAGAATTCATTGAAAATCTTTAGTTTCGGAGACATGTTTGCTGATTCAAGCTTGTGCTCAATATGAGACACTCTTTATACATGTCATCCCTGGCTTGGTACTCTTGATGTTCTTGCAGTTGGTTGAAGAAATACTCTTGTGTTATCTAACCTTGTTTTCCCAGGTTTATCTCTTCAGGTACAATGCCAAGGAACCTCAAGGTAAGTATATGCACTTTGCAGAATGTGCATGATGGTAACTTGCTTGTGAATACTTGTTTGCAAGAAATCACCATGCACATATGAATTATCACTCACTTCTTTTCATCTGCTCTGATGCATATAGCCAAGCTGCATGTAGCACATCTTGCTTATCTCTCTTGTGTGCTTGTGGTAGTCCAAAACCATAATTTATGAAAATCTTGCACACTTGTAGGGGGAGCCTGTGTACTACATGTTTGTCAAAGCTTTCGTGATAATTCTGTCTTTCTTTCAATAAGCTTTGATGTCTTGTTTAGTGTGATTTTAGTGTGTTGCCATCAATTACCAAAAAGGGGGAGATTGAAAGCACATTTGCTCCCCGGGTGGTTTTGGTAATTAATGACAACATACTTTGTGGTTGGACTAATGCTTTTATCAAGTATGTTTCAGGAAATTCAATCACATTGGCATGGCAAAAGAACTGAAGAAGTGGACCCCTCAAAATGCTAAGGCAAGCATTGGCAAAAGCTCAAGACTCCATTTTTGGTTTAGTGATCCAAGATCACATTGAGTCCATAAGAAAAGCCAATACTATTAAAAGGGGATGAGGTTATGATGACGATCTGGTTGCTCAAGTGCTTAGTGATACATCTCCTAAACTATCAGCAACTTTCACTGCCATATACACTCATAAGTAATCTCGGTCCCACCGATATTCCAAACTCAGTCACACCGAGATGAACCACCTCAGCCATAAGCCAAACCCTAGAAAAATCGGATTTTCCGATTCTCAAATCGGTTTCACCGAAACATGAGTTGCCAAGCTTCTGTAACCTTCTGTCATCAAATCGGTGTCACCGAGATGATGAAGTCGGTCCCACCGAAACTGGCATGCTCTTGTCTTTGCAAGAATCGGACTAACCGAGATTGTATTTTCGGTCCCACCGAAAACCCCAACGTTCACATTATTTGAACTTCGGTCTCACCGAGTTGTCCACTTCGGTCCCACCGAGTTTGCTCAAATGTGTGTAACGGTTGGATTTTGTGTGGAGGCTATTTATACCCCTCCACCCCCTCTTCATTCGTGGAGAGAGCCATCAGAAAGAACTACCACTCCTACCTTACATTTCTGAGAAGAGAACTACCTACCCTTGTGTTGAGATCAAGTTGCTCCACTCCCACCATATGAAGCTTGATCTCTAACCTTCCCAAGTTGCTGTCCACTCAATCCTTTCTTCCACCACAGCCAAATCAGTGAGGAGAGTTGAGTGTTGGGGAGATTATCATTTGAAGCACAAGAGCAAGGAGTTCATCATCATCTACAACATCTATTACCTTTTGGAGGGTGGTGCCTCCTAGATTGGTTAGGTTTCGCTTGGGAGCCTCCGTCATCGAGATGTGGAGTTGAACCAAGAAGTTTGTAAGGGCAAGGAGATCGCCTACTTCGTGAAGATCTACCCCGAGTAAGGCTAGCCCTCCGTGGGCGTAGGCCATGATGGAATAGACAAGGTTGCTTCTTCGTGGACCCTTCGTGGGTGGAGCCCTTCGTGGACTCGCGCAGCCGTTACCCTACGTGGGTTGAAGTCTCCATCAATGTGGATGTACGATAGCACCACCTATCGGAACCACGGGAAAAATCATTGCATCTCCAAATTGCGTTTGATCTTCTCCACTTCTCTTTACTACTTATGCAATTTACTTTCCGCTGCCCATACTCTAGAATTGCATGTGTAGTGTGCTACTTGACTTGTGTGTTATGCAAAATCTGCCAAAATCTGTCCTTGATAAAAGACAGAATTTTTATCTTGTCGAGTAGTCTAATCACCCCCCCTCTAGACACTCTCACCTTCAAAGATCCCTCAGCGGGCAACTCCTCTATCCAGTTTCTTCCGCACTTGTGCAGCCTGTCGAAAGTTCTTGTCTTGAGCCCGCGCAGCACTTCAGCATTGGCCCTCTCCGCTTGACCATTGCTCCTCGGGTGAGCAACAGAAGCGAAGCAGACCTTGGCGCCAAGGTCTTGGATGTATTGCATGAAGGTGCGACTTGTGAACTGTGTGCCGTTGTCGGTGATGATCCTGTTAGGGATTCCGAAACGGCAAACGACCTATCTGAAGAACCTGACTGCTGACTGTGCGGTCACCTTTCTCACTGGTTCCACTTCTGGCCACTTTGTGAACTTGTCGATTGCACCGTACAAGTACTCAAAGCCCCCGACTGCGCGGGGAAAGGGGCCGAGGATGTCGAGCCCCCAGACCGAGAAGGGCCAGGACAAAGGTATTGTCTAGAGAGCTTGAGCTGGCTGGTGTATTTGCTTGGCATGGAACTGGCACGCTTCACACTTGGTTACTTGTGCAGTTGCATCTTGGAGGGCTTCTGGCCAGAAGAAACCTTGCCGGAACGCCTTCCCGGCAAGTGCTCTGGCGCCGATGTGGTGGCCACATATGCCTCCGTGTATCTCTGCCAACAGCTTCTGTCCATCTTCCCGGGAAATGCACTTCAATCTGACACCATTGAGTCTTCTTCTGTATAGCTCGTTGCCAACGAACTGGTACATACTTGACTGCCTGGTAATCCTCTCTATCTCTTCTGGTTCTTCGGGAAGTTCTCCAGTTTGGAGAAAACGGACGATTTGCTATGCCCATGCTGGAGCTTGAGGCTCAACAACAAGGACTAAAGGCATCAGTACTGCTGCGGGAACATCAGCTTCTACGGCAAGAACCTGTGGCTCTGCCGGAGCTGAACGTCCCCCGGCAAGCCTGCCGGGGCAAGACTTGTCGGGAACGCCTGCTTCAACTGTACAGACCCTTGGGTCTGCAGGAGCAGACTGTTCCTCAGCAACTTGGTTGTTGACCTTGGGGACTTTGGCGCCGGCTTCAGGAAGATCCGCCGGCAAATAGTCGCCGGAGACCAACTTTCTTTTCTTGCTCTGCCCAATTGATGGTGTAACGGATGGTTGAGTTAGCTTGAGCATGAAAGTCCCTGGTTCCACAGGTAACTTCATTGCAGCACACTTTGAGAGGCCATCTGCGATATCATTCTGAGCCCTTGGAACATGCTCCATCTGCAAGCCTTCAAAGTATTCTTCAAGCTTCCTCACTTCATCGACATAAGCCTCCATCAAGGGACTCTGGTAGCTCTTAGTTACTTGTCGGACCACCAACTGTGAATCTCCCCGCACGATCAGCTTCTTGATCCCAAATTCGGCCGCAATTCTGAGACCGGCAAGCAAACCTTCATACTCAGCAGTATTGTTTGTCGCTTGCTCCTTGGGAAAGTGCATTTGGACAACATACTTGAGGTGCTCCCCGGTGGGTGCGACAAGCAGCACACCAGCACCGGCGCCTTGCAGCGAGAAGGCACCATCGAAGTACATTATCCATTCCTTGCTCGCTTCCTCGACGGGGATGCTTGTCTCTGGGACTTCTTCGTCTGGTGTTGGTGTCCACTCTGCTATGAACTCTGCCAATGCTCGGCTCTGGATAGTTGAAGTACTCTCAAACTTGAGACCAAAGCTTGACAGCTCTAGTGCCCACTCGACGATCCTGCCTGTTGCTTCTGGATTTTGCAATATCCTCTTCAACGGAAAGCGAGTGACCACCGATATCTCGTGCGCTTGGATGTAATGGCGCAGCTTTCTCGAGGCCATGAGGAGGCCTAAAAGCAACTTCTGCACCCCAGAGTATCTTGACCTAGCCCCCTGCAAAAGGGAACTTACAAAATAAACTGGGCGCTGCACCATCTTCTTTCGCACTTCTCCTTGTATCTGTGCAGACTCATCTTTGTCGGGGCCGAAGCTTGTCGGAGGAGCCCCCTGCTTGTCGCTGGAGGTGCTTGCCGGAGCTGTGGGCTCTTCCTCTGCCTCCCTTTCCGCTACCAACGCAGCACTAACCACTTGATTGGTTGCTGCTAAGTATAGCAACAACTTCTCTTGTGGCTTAGGTGCGACAAGTATTGGAGTAGAGGACAGGTATCCTTTCAAGTCTTGTAGCGCTGCCTCCGCTTCCGGAGTCCATTTCATAGGACCTGCCTTTTTCAAGATTTTGAAGAAAGGCAGGGCGCGTTCTGCAGACTTTGAAATGAACCTGCTGAGGGCAGCCACACAACCAGCAAGCCTCCTTACGTCCTTGACACGCTTTGGGGCTTCGATCTGCTCGATGGCTTTTATCTTGTCGGGATTGGCTTCAATCCCTCTCTGGGACACAAAGAACCCGAGAAGCTTGCCGGAGGGGACTCCGAAAACGCACTTCTCGGGGTTCAACTTGAGTTGTATCTTGCGCAGATTCTCAAAGGTTTCTTCTAGGTCTTGAATCAGGGTATCCTTGTTCTTGCTCTTGACCACTATGTCATCCATGTAGGACTCTACATTCCTGTGTATCTGTGGCTCAAAAGCAGCGTGGACCACCCTTGCAAATGTTGAGCCCGCATTCTTCAATCCAAAGGGCATACGTATGAAACAGTAAGTGCCACATGGAGTAATGAATGCGGTCTTCTCTTCGTCTTCCTCAGCCATGAATATCTGGTGGTATCCGGAGTATGCATCGAGAAATGAAAGCAACTCACATCTAGCCGTGGAGTCAACAATCTGGTCAATGCGCGGCAAGGGAAATGGATCCTTGGGACAAGCTTTATTCACATCAGTGAAGTCTATACAAAGTCTCCACTTCCCATTAGCTTTGCGCACGACAACTGGATTGGCCAGCCACGTGGGATGAAGTACACCTCTAACAAGGCCTGCTGCTTCCAACTTCTTGATCTCTTCAGCTATGAACCTTTGGCGCTCCACAACTTGCTTCCTGACCTTCTGCTTGACGGGCCGCGCGTGAGGACAAACATCAAGCTTGTGCTCAATTACCTTCCTGGGAACGCCGGGGATGTCAGACGGTTGCCATGCAAACACGTCGACATTCGCCCGCAGGAAGGCAACGAGCGCGCTTTCCTATTTGGGGTCGAGCGTAGCACTGATGGTGAAAGTACCACCAGTGTCGTCCTCCTTGGCGGCCACCTTCTTGGTTGCCGGTGGAGCTGCCATTCCTTTCTTGCACTTGCCGGTGGAGCTCGACGGTGCGTCCTCGACGGCAGCGCAGCACTCTGAAAAGGTGCGTTTGCCGGAGTAGGCTCCAGAGCTCTTGCCGGACTTGGTCTTGGTCTTCGTCCCGGGAGCTTCAGCGGCAAGTGTCTTGCTGTCTGCCACGGCTGCTGCGTCCCGGTAGATCTTGTCGGCGCAAATGAGCGCGTCCTTCTTGTCGCCGGGGACAAAGATGACGCTTATTGGCCCTGGCATCTTGAGCATGTTGTAAGCATAGTGGAAGGCTGCCATGAACTTGGCGAGCGCAGGACGGCCAAGTATCCCATTGTATGGTAATGGGATATCAGCAACGTCAAACGTGATCCTCTCCGTCCTGAAGTTAAGCTCTCCACCAAAGGTCACCGGCAGCGTGATCTTCCCCTTTGGCTTGCTCCTTCCCGGGTTGATTCCTTGAAAAGTCCCGGTCTCCTCGAGCTCGCTGTCGGGGATCTGCAGCTTCTTGATCACAGCGGAGGAGATCAAGTTGAGGCCGGCCCCGCCGTCAACCAACATCTTGGTGACCTTGAGGTTGCGGATAGTTGGTGAAACCAACATCGGCAAGCACCCGACCGCAGTTGTGCGGTCAGGGTGGTCCTCAAGGTCGAAGATGATGGGCGTGCCGGACCATTTCAGCAGCCTGCGCGACTCGACGGGTGGCTCAGCTGCATTCACTTCCCGCACCCATTGCTTGAGTTGGCGGTGGGAAGCATGCAGGGAGGCACCTCCGTCGACGCACAGAACTTTTGTGGCCTTCTGGAACTCCTGCTCGCTGTTATCTCCGTCATCCATGTCCTCGTCATCGTCTTCATCTTCATCCTTGTCGCGGCCCCGGGGAGGTCTGTCCCCTTGCCGCTGCTTGGCCTTGCCGCGGCGTCCTCCCCGGCCATTGAACGGCCGCTTCTTGCTGGGCTCTCCTCCGCCTCCTTGGGCCTTCTCCTTGTCGCGTCGCTCGTATTCAACCTTCTGCTGCTCTACGAGGTACTCTACTCTCTTGCAGTTCTGGAGATCGTGGCCCTTGGTGCGGTGGATCTTGCAGTACTGCTTGTCGGAGCCGTCCTGCTTGTCGGCTGCTGCTACAGGGGTGGCCTCCTTGCCGGAGCCACCAGCCTGTGTCTTCTTAGCGGCAGCCTCCTTGCCGGACTGCTCGACAACCAGTACCTCCTTGTTCTTCTTCTTCTTATTGTTCCGCCGCCGGTTTTTCCTTGCCGGGGCGGCATCCTCGCTGTCCGTTCCTCCTGCCCCAGTATCCTCTCCGGGGAGTCTCCTCCCCTCTTCAGCGCGCGCACACTTATCAGCCAGAGCGTAAAGCTCGCTGACGTCCCGGATCTTGGTCATCGCCATCTCTTCCCTCATCCGGCGGTTACGCACGTTCTGGTGGAACACGCTGATAACCGCGGCAGGATGGACATCGGGGATATTGTGCTGAACGCGGCTGAACCTCTGGATATACTTGCGCAAGGACTCTCCCTCCTTCTGGGCAAGAATGTGGAGATCGCTCTCCTGGCCGTGGGGTTTGTGGCCGCCCGTGAAGGCGCCGACAAACTGGTGGCACATATCTGCCCACGAAGAGATGGAGTTCTCCGGCAAGTGCATAAGCCAAGACCTGACGTTTGGCTTAAGCACGAGCGGGAAGTAGTTCGCTAAGATCTTCTCGTCGCGTCCCCCGGCAGCCTGCACCGCAATGGTGTAGATGCCGAGGAACTCCGAGGGGTGTGTCTTGCCGTCGTACTTCTCGGGTACGTCGGGCTTAAAGTTCTTCATGCTGGGCCACTGGACTTGCCGCAGCTCTCGGGTTAACGCAGGGCAGCATGCCGCGTACGGCAAGTCGCCTGGTTCACCGGGCGCGTGCATGTCGACAGCGGTCCCAGCGCGCTGATCGGACTGTCTTCGGGCTTCTCTTCGACGCTCGATACGAGTTCGAGCGTCCTCTTGTCGCCTATCGTCAAGGACTTGGCGCTGATCGCGGCGAGCCCGCGGATCTGACGACGCTGTGGAGTCATCGTTGACGTTGATCCGGCGGGTCGGCGATTTCTGCTTCCGCGGCGGGGAGTGCATGGTAGTTGCACCCCCGGCGGTCTTGTCTCCATCGGCCTTCGCTTGGTCGACTTGCCGCGACCGTGATGTTGCCGGCTGCTGCGGCGTGTCGTTGTTGGCGAAGGCGATGAGGCTTTGGATTGTAGCCCTCCAGTCTTCGGCCTTGTCCGCCGCTGGAGGGAAGTCGAGGAGCAGCTGTGCTCTAGCGAGAGCTTCTGCTGGAGAGGAGGGAAGCGGTGGGGAGCGGTGCGAGGAGCGAGATATGCTCGGACTTCTAACAGCGTTAGAAGGAGCAGGATCCCGCCCCGGCGACCGCGCCTTGCTCGTGCCGGCGCGCTGGCCTTGAGCGTCCCGCGACCCGCCGGCTTGGCCACGTCCCAGCAAGCGTATGGTACCCCCGGAACCACGCCGCTGCTGGTCCGGCACCTCCTGAGAGGGACGGGGAGCATGCACGGACGCCGAGGCTTTGGAGTTCGCCCGGTCGTCCGTCTTGTCCTTGGACTTGGCGACGCCGTGAGTGTCCTCGCCGGCGTCCGCCCCTCCGCCGGCGTCCACCCCACCAACCGTTGGTTCTGGTGGTGGCGGGATCGACGCAGACGAGCCTCCGACCTCCGAAGCCTTCTTCTTCGGAGGCATGCCGATGTAGTCGATGAAGCTGGCGAAGTTGGTGAAGCTGCTAAAGGTTGCGCCCGCGTGAGCGCCGGATCAGGTTCGCACAACCTCGACGCCCCTTACCTGGCGCGCCAAAAATGTCGGGGAAACTGGTCGCCCACGAACACCTATGGGACCGGAGCCCCTTCTACGGTACGGCAAGGGTGCGGAGGGAGCACAAAGAGCAGATCGAGGGGCACACGCGGACAGTTTACCTAGGTTCGGGCCGCGCGGACGCGTAAAACCCTACTCCTGCCTTGGTTGTATTGAGTTCTTGAGCTCGGGAGCTTGAAGATATACAGTACTAGCTACGCTGAGCGTATGAGTGATTGAATTTCTGGAGTCCAACAACCCCTCTACGTTGTGCATGGGCCTCCTTTTATAGCTCAAAGGGGTCACCGACATGTGTCAACGTAGCTGAGGGTAAAAGTGTAAAATCGGTGGTAGATGGAACAATGCATGAACAGTGTATGCACAGTGGTCTATACCTAACCCTGACGGTGGGGGACAAGGGCATTGAATGCCCATCGCCGTCAACCCAAAAGCGTCCGCCCGGGCGTCTCCGTTCGCCACGACGGTGGCCCCGTCACCGCGGCTCGCCACCGTGTACCCCGGGCTGCACAGCCATCTGCCACGTGCCCCTGGAAGGGTCCCAGGGCGACGCGTGGCCAGATGAGCTGGAGCGCAGGCACACAGTGTAAGCCTCCCCCGGCAAGCACCTTGCCGGGGTTGCTATCTTGTCGGGCCCGGAAGCTTGTAGCTCTCCGGGTCCCGCCGGGGCGCATGATGCGCCATGATATATCTTCTGAGGTGCTGTTCTCTGGCCTTCCTGGCAAGCTCCTCTTGCCAGGGCCTTGTGCTGGAATGATAACCTTGAGCCTAGTGCGGCCTTCCCGGCAAGCTCCTCTTGCCGGGGTCTTGTCTCTTAACTTGAATACTTTGTTCTTGAATGGCTCTACAGGATCCAGAGCGGGCCTTGGCGGGCGCGTGGTAAGCCCGACCGCGGGACACTGCTACTGCCCGTGCACAAGTCGGGATACTAAGGTACCCCTACTTTAGTACACCGACACCCGGTGCGCCGGAGGCGCTCCTCCTCCTCGCCCCGGCGCCACGGTGAGTACTCCGTCGCCCCGCCTCCCGGTTTTACAGGGCAGCCCCGTCCTGTCGCGTGTCCACTTTCCGAGTTCAAGACTAGTCTCCGTGTTAATAAAGTTCGGACTTCACAGTTGTGCCGAAGTACAGAAGAGTATTATACGTAACTAGTCTTGTGCCTGCAATATTAACAACTCGTTAAGCCTTTGGGTGAGATTCACATTTGCCAACAAAGGAGTATAATTGATTGAAATTGTCAGACTTTTACCTTGAGCCTGATGAGTCTTTCAGCGTTGTGACACAGGCAGATAACAGTTTTATAGAGTAGGCATGGTTTGCGTCAGGATGATGTCTAGCTTTTTTATTTTTGCCTGATATCTTCATGAAATCCAGTCCAGCGAGATCAAGGACAAGAAGGTGACCCCTTTGTAAACAGATCAAGGACCATGATCTGTTTGGTGCTGTTTTTGGCGACGATTTGGTCCTTGGAAATGCCCTCCTTGTAGATTTAGCTTAGTACACTATGATCATGTAGTCTGTGTAGGATTATTACTCTGTGTGGTTTTATCTTGCCACTGCAGTGAAGATCAGGGATTCATCGGCAACAGAGTTAGTTCTGATATTTCTGTTGTAACAGTTGTTACATTTCTCATGTTTGTTTCCTGTTCTGGAAGTCCAAGTAACTTACAATGTACGTCCTATCATGATACATATTGCGTGCATATTTGGTTTCCGGTTCATGCATGGTTGGTGTGCTAGCTGTTCGTTAGTACCTGCTGGTTATTACTATTGCTCTTTTTTCTGAAGGCAGTTAGTGTTTAACATCTATCGCTTTCGCGCCTAGCGACTAAACAATGTTTTGTTTCTGGTTAGTTAGGATAATTCATCCGCTTGTATACATTTTCCTGAACTAATTCTGTGTATTAGTTCGTTTTAGGTTAATTTTATACTATCTAGGACCATGTGTTTTTTGGTTAATTTTACTGTGTTGGATTTGGAAGCGCAGGCGACCTCCATGGACGACATCGACGATGAAGAGGAGGACAAGGAGGATGACATTGACGATGAAGAGGAGGACAAGGAGGACGACCAGGACATGCGCGACCTCACCCCCGAGCCCAACGAGCTCGATGAGGACATAGTTGAGTCCGACCTCGAGCTCGATGAGGAGGGCATCGTCGAGTCCGACCACGACGGCGTGCCACAAAAGGTCCTGTGCTCTGCTCTGCCTGCCTTGTTTACTGCCTCGCCACCGCAATAGATGTTGTTTTTTCTTTTGTAATTTGGCTGGATTTGTGCGTCTCCGATCTGATGCGTAAAGCGTGCGTGTGTTGAATAGTGACCTCGGATCTGGTGAAGGGCGCCAAGGAGAAGCAGCTCAAGGTCAAGGGCCCCGTCAGGATGCTGCTCAACATAACCACCAGGAAGTTCCCCTGTGGAGTAGGTAGCCACCTCCCTCTCTTTGCCCTTCCGCCTGATCCCATTTTCTTAGTAGCACTGCATAGTATCTGGTCCTTACATGCTCACAGTAGCTCGTTGGTGATGTGGGTCACTATGTTTTTGTGGATAGCTGACTGTTTAGGGAATTTCCGTGACGATGATGATGTTGTGCTGGGCAGAGAATGTGAAACATTTAGACCTCAGCGGCCTTTTCGGTCTTTGATGATCTAAAATTGAGCTTTTTAAAACTGATGCCTAGCATGCCGTCAACTTTTTTAATACTCCAAGAGAACCACAGTAACAAAAATACCACTGTTTATGAAACTGCAGTTTTTGGTATAGCCAAACGCCTCAAAGTATTCAAAACTACAGTTTTTCAAAATCTATGGTATTCTAGTAATGCTTTGAAAATACTTTGCATCCAAACGGGGCCGGCAATTAGCACATAGCTGCATTGTACAGTTGCTTATATAATCAGATGTTGTATGTAGTCACGTACGCTTTCCAATTTTGATCCAATGCTTGCTTCCTAGCTCACGCGTGTCAGTTTTTCAGATACTTGCGACTCCTTGTGCATCACCCCTCAACTGACAAGTAAAAGTAAATAAAATCGCTGTTTATGCTCACTCCTTGTCTTCATATACCTTTTCAGTTGGCTGTTACTTCTCTTGTTTTATATTGAGTTTGGGAATTTGGTATTGATGATAGTCCAGCGACTCTGTCATCTGATGCGCAAGTCCATCCTCTGTGATAAAAAAACCCACAACAGTTTTCCAATGTCAGTAGCAGCAAACTAAATTTTATAATTATATCTTCTGTGAAGTTTAGGTGCAATGTGTGGCAGTGAAGTATTTTACATGACCTGCACTTGTGCAATGAATTTTCATATTGTGTCTCTGTTTTCTTGTATGAATGAGTATCTCATTTTAACTAGTTGGAGAACAAAAAGCATGGTACTACCTGAATTTGTGTTGGCATTCCTAATAACTGTCCTTTTTTTAAAGGTCTGCTCATAATATATTGGCTCCAGTTTTGTTGATTATTTTCTGTCGATTCATGTAACAGGTTGTCCAGTAAAGCTGTCGAAGGAGCTCCATGCTGAAGAACATAACACTTGTAGAGCTTGTAAAATACTATATCTCATTATTGAACTTGTGGAGCTTGTAGCTGTGACTAGCATACTGTTATTACACTTGCAGAGCTTGCAAAGTGTATGTTAGAGCTTATTACGTGATTGTACAGCAGGAGCTTTGTATTGAATCTGGTTAATAATATTTAAAGTGTTACTTGTAGAATTGTTTTGTCCGGTGACTCTGCCATACTGGGTATTTATTTATGTTAAATTGAAAAAAGTGAAGAATATGATCCTGACAGCTAGGACCCAGTCACCGGAACCTCAAAACGGGGACCCATTTTATAAAAAAGAAAAATGAAACTGTTGAGACAAAAAGGCCACAACCCAAAAATAAAAATGCTAAAATGTTGGGCCTGGCCCATGAAGCCTATCAAAAATTGACAGAAAATTATATATAAAAAGACTGAATTGTTGGGCCTAGCCCATGTAATGCGTCGAATCGGACCGGGCTGAATCTTGTGCCACATCAGCTTGCCACGCTGGATGCCTACGTGGCCTGGGGAGGCTGCTAGTGACCAAAACACGACAGTAGGCATATTTTGGTCATAAACGTCTATGACCTTCTCACAGAGAAGGTCGTTAATTTCAGTTTATGACCCTCAGCTTTTGACCATCTGTTTTTCGTCTAAAAAAGGTCACAAATGAAAAACTATGACCTTTCAGTAACCAATAGTCAATGTCACAAGTTGACATATTTCTTGTAGTGAAGGTCGAATTTGGTATAAGATATGGCAAGAGTCATCTGAATGTCGAGCAGACAAAGTGTATGTAGGAAATTCTGCGTGGATGCTTGGTCAGTACATATGACTCAACACTCGCAAGCACTTACATTTTTTAAACTCACTTTATCATTGGATATGCGATTGTCTTACCTACAGCTGGTAAATTCCTTTTTTTTACAGGGAAACTGTAGTCGCAAAACAGCCGGTCCTGCCGGTGCGAATGTCTGCGATGATTAGGCTTCTAAGAGCATCTGACAATGGATGGTTCATTGTTGAGCACCAGGCCAGCCATAAACATTAATTGTCACTGACTTGTGATGAAAAGGTTTACTGTCCATCGCACAAGCACTTAGATATCTACACAAAAAAATCTAGTGAAGTAACTTAGGGGAAATAACATGAATCTCAACAAGGTGTACAACATAGTAGGAAGCTTCTTCGGTTCATCTCAAAATATGCCTTTGACGAAGACGTCACTCCAGAACCTTTCTGCACAGCATAGTAAGAAGCTTCTTTGGTTCATCTCACAATGTGCCTTTCACAAGGAGGTCAACCCCTGATGCATGTGTTTGTGCGTAAGTACATGAAGCTGCAATTCGATTGTGAGTCGAATGAGAGCTACCAGGAGAAGAGATTGTAAGCAATTTCATTTAGATTTTTTTGTACCCCTTTCCTAATTGTTGTGCCATCATAAAAAATTCTAATGGTGAATCTTTTTGTGAGAAATACAGAGTAGAACAGTCATGAGAGCAAATATTGCCATTGAACAACATGCAAATAAAGGTTACTCCAGGAAAATGTTTGAACAATTTGGTGAGAACCTTTTTGAGGGTCGGGCTTACCATGTCAAGGAAATTTAGAAGAAGTACATTGCAAGACACAATGATGTCGTGAAATGCAAGAAGTGGAGCATGGTTGATTACGAGGTGACCATGTTGGACGATGGCGAGTTGTTCGAGTGTGTATGCGGGCAATTCACCCACATGGGGATGCTTTCTTGCCATGCTTTGAAGGTATTTTTGGATCTCAATATTGCTCATTCCTCATCTATTTGTGAAAAATCAAATTTTAATTTCCAATGTTTTAGGTGATGGACTCTGTTGGCATGAATGAGATTCTGAAGCGGCACAACCTCAAGAGATGGACAAAAGATGCCAGGGACATCCTGCCCCAGCATCTTGTTCACTTCAAAAGAGACCGGATCGTGAACAAATCTTTCACCTGCCGGAGCTCAACTCTCTACCTACACGCCATGGAGCTGGTTAGGCTTGGGGATGCATCCGCCACGAAGTATGAACTTGTGCTTGGTCGCTTGAAGGATATGATTGCCGAGGTAGCACTGCTAGCTGAAACAAGAGATGGGCTAGGGTTTGAGGATAGACAAGCAGAAGAAGCGAATCACAACAACATTGCATTAGCGGGCGCATTTGTCAGCATTGAGGGGGGGGGGGTGGGTGGGTGGCTAACAATGAGAACAATCTGACCCTTTCTGGTAACTTGGATGCACTTGTTGTCTGGACTGTCTCCGCCGAGCAAGAAACGTCGTGCCGGGCGACCATGCTTCAGGAGGAAGAAGGCACCGTATGAAGGACTGAGTAAAAGGACAAAAGATTTGTAGCATTTGCAAATTGCCAGGACATGAGAAGACTACCTGCCCGGACAGGGGTGAACCTGGAACCTGCAAGAATTGTGGCATCGCTGGACACCGTCGCACTTTGTGCACAAGCCACCAGGCCGCTGGGCGCTGCTGCTTCTTAATAAACTTAGAGAAACATCTATGATAACACTGAATTTTAAGTTTTGAGGATTTTCTAGTGCGTGATTTCTACATGGACCCCCACGCTCGTTCCTCCCTGAGGTAAACTAGCTGTATTTGTAACTATGCTAAAGTGTCTGGATTCATAATATTTGGTTTATGTACTTTTTAAGTTGTTTGAGACAAGTGTGAGTTTTTCCAATTTGCACCTCCAGGTGTCCGGATGACAAATAGTTTTTCAAGTTGTCACTGAGCATGACTGAAAACTGCCATGGTTGCTGACCCTATGCATTACTGAAATTGGCTTGGATGCTTCCCCTGAGCGTGACTAAAACTCGTTTGTGTGTGCTAGTTTGTTGCTAGCGGTGTACATCTACAGTCAACTACTCCATGACACGTGCTTGTGTTTTGTCCATAGTGTCGCTCGTGTGCGCCGAATGTATTCAAGTTCGTAAGCTACTGGGAAGCAACCCTGTGAGGTCGAGGCAGGGTGGAGGTTAATCTGGGACGGCACAGGTAGGCCCAGGAAAATGGCTGATCCATCTAACCTCCTCTTGTACCGGTGCCGCAGGGTTGCTGGGTCGCATAATAAATGTGGCGGGCCCATCTTAGAATACATCTACAATACACAGCATTCTACTGACCAGAATACGAGTAAACACTAGGATCCCGAGAAGAGCGGGCGGATGAGATATCAGGCTCAGTTGTGCCCATGACCAGAAACGAATTTTCCAATCTAATTAAGTTAATTAATTCTTTTAATTAAGTAACTAATTAATATATTATTATTATTATTATTATTATTATTATTATTATTATTTAATTCCTTTTTTTGTAAATTCGTTTTGGGGCCTGGGGCCCGTTTGGCAGTGGCCCAGAAGGGGCCTAGCGGGCATACGGTAGGAAGGTGCGGGCGAAGCCGCAACCCGCCCGATAGGGAGGTGGCCAGCGCAGCCGACCGGTGCGGTCGGCGGCAGCCGCCAGAGGTGGGCGGTCGGTGGCGACCGGGCGTAGCGGTGAGGGAGCAGGCGCGCGGGGTGGCGCGGTCACAGCAGCAGCTGAAGCCTGGGTTGGCCGGTGGGCGGTAGAGCAGTGGGAGGCACGGAGGCCGCGGGTAGCAAAGGCGAAGGTGCAGCGAGGTCAGGCGGCGCGGACCGTGGCGGAGCGGCACCAGCAGGCTGCGCAAGCGGGCAGCAGCGAGCGGGGCATCGAGGCTTAGTGTGCGCAGGAGCCAGCCGAGCCGGGTCGCGGCAAGGCGCGGGTGTGGGTGGCGATGCATGGAACACCAGCGCGGGGATGGTGACCATAGCCACTGTCAGGAGCACGGGTGACGCGGCCTACGGCCTACTGCGGTGAATCGAGGAGGGGGAGAGGAAGAACATGGACGGCGGCTCACAGTGGAGCTGTAGGGATGGCAACGGGCTCGTGGTGATGCTTGAGGCAGCGAGGCCAGGGCGGAAGTGGCGACGGCGGTGCGAATCCCGACGAGGTCGGGGAGGCGGCTACAGCGAGCTCCGGGACGGAGCTCCAGGCGGCGGTTTGGTGCTCCTCGGGCAGCGAGGTGGCACAGGTGGACGGACTTGGCGTCGGGGACGACGTGGCTGCAGGCAGATCCATCCGGGAACGGGAAGGGACGGCGAAGGTCGGCCGGACCTGGTCGTTGGGCGGCGGAGGTCGTGGCTCTCGCCTCCCACTGTGGGTGGCGGCGCACGGGAAGACGAGAGGGAGTGGAGGGATTCAGGAGCGAGGGAGGCTACGGGCTAGGTTATGGGGGGAGTTGAGCTGGGCCTGGCGACGGGGTGGGCCGGCCAGTTCGGCGGCCAGCTGGGCCGAGGCGGCCGAGGGGAGTTTGTCCTTTTTCTTTTATATTTTCAGTCTTCTAATTTCTTTATTGTTTTACATTTTTCTTCTATACTAATTTCAATTACCTGCTTATGAAATTTGGTCCAAAATTAGTAGGCAAAGTTTTAAGCTAGCGCACAGAGTTTCAATTATATTGAAAAGTTTGCATATTTATTTAAACCTAAAAGTTCCATTTAATTGCTCCTGGGCTAGTTTTAAATGGCTTAGGGGCATTTAAGCTTTTGAAAAATGTTGATCCTCGCATGAAAATTGGTTAGTGAATATTTGGAACCCAACGAACATTTTTGTTTGACAGTTCGAAGAAATATGAGTTTGACTTTATTTTAAATTTGAATTTGAATTTGGTTTGGATCAAAATGAAGTTTTAGGAAATTAATTGCGATGACATGGCACATTAGGGTCAGGTTACTGTAGCTTGATTATTCGGGCGTCACAATTCTCCTCCACTACAAGAAATCTCGTCCTGAGATTTAAGCGGTGGAGTAGGGGGGGCGAGTGCTGGTAGCGAAAACCTAACAAGTCTTCTCGGTCTTGGCTGCCCTTTCGAAGAGGTTGATCCCTTTCGTTGATGTCCTCATTTCTCATCTTCAAGTCATCGTGATCAAGCCGTCATCCTTTCTTCGGGATCTCCATCGTCCTACGAACGCGACCAGGGGGGAAAACTCCGAAAGAACGCATCTCCACAAAGCTGGGCATTTGACGGTGAACTCAATGGGAAATACGCGAGGTACCCCACGAGTTGTATTTCAGTGAATTCGTTGAGTGCAATATACGATGGTACCAAAGTTTTGAATGGGTAGGGAATCATTCGATGCCTAGACAGAAGCTGGAATGGAGGCTTGAACAACGAGAATAACATGGTGTTTGATTCCAGGATGAATAATGGTATCAAATTTAGCTCGTGAATCACATACGAAGCGAGGTGCAAAGGATACATTAGAATCCAGGTTGTAAAGAAGAGTCAGGTTTCGACCCAGTGGACCTATGGGTTATGGGCCCACCATGTGGGTTGAAAATAGAAAGGGTGGTGATATCTTGCATAGCCGCGACATGCAGGCATGTCAGTGGATAGCTTGTCAGCTATGTCGGCAACAATGTAGGTACCAAGGACGGGGAACGAAGAGAACCATTTTCCCGCTCATTGAAACGAGTCAGACCGATAAGAAAAGTTCTCGTCCACCGGCAGTACCAGAATGTTATTAACAATAGAATCAAGGTCTTACTGACAGAGTTGTACAACGAGGTGTTTTCATAAGCAGAGAATTATTACTGCTTAGATCATATAGATCAAGAAGGTTAAATAGAACAATGGAAAGGAAAACTGTGATTACACATAGTTATTAGGAGTATATCCTTCCCATGAACAAGCAGAACATGGCATACAGGGTAGGAGAGCAAGTACCCAACCATTCAGATAAAGAGGCAAGCATTAATCAAGATGTTACCCATACAACGGTGTTTGGATAACTGACCAAGAAACACTTAGCATCTGATACGTCCAAAACGTATCTATAATTTCTGCTCTCCATGCCTCTTTTGGGTGATATTGCTATGATATTTATACACTTCCATACACTTTTGATCATATTTGGACTAACCTATTAACTCAGTGCACCCCAGTGCCAGTTTCTGTTTTCGGCTATTTTTGTATTTCAGGTTTTCACATTACGAGAACTGCCAGGAAAAATCCAGAAAAATTATATAAAAAAATCAGCGTTCCGGAAACTACCGTGCGTCTGAAGGACAGCTGGGGGGGGGGGCACCAGGGCTCCAGGCGCCCTGGCGGCGCGCCCCCCCTGGGCCGCGCCGGGGGGGGCGCCTGGGCCCCCCGAGGCTCCTCCGATGCCCCCTTTGGCATATATTTAAAGCGTCTCGAGAAACCCTCGGGACAAAAACTCTTTTCGCGATCTCATCTCTGTTCCGCCGCCGCCGCCGCTTCCAAGATCGGGAGCACCAGGAGAACTCTTCCCGGCACCCTGCCGGAGGGGAGGATCACCACCGGGAGCCTCTCCACCACCATGGACGCCTCCCGGATGAGTTGTGAGTAGTCTCCCTTGGACCATGAGTCCATGACCAGTAGCTATGTGATGTTCTCCTCCCGTTCTTGTGCTTCACTAATTAGTCCTCGTGAGCTGCCCTACATGATCGAGGCACATACGTAATCCTTATGCTGTTGCTATGATGAGTTTGCTGGGATCCGATGGATTATGAGATTATGTTCAGATTGTGCTTGAGTAATATATTTGATCTACCTCTTTTATATTTATGTTCATAAGTAATTCTTGCATGTTCTCCGTTGTTATTTATTGCTTTGGCCAAGTAGTAGGTAGTGACTCCTAGAGGGAACGTTATGCTCGATTGTGGGTTCATGCCCCTCGATGACTAGTTTGAGTGACAGAAACATGAGTCTAGGGGATGTGTTGTTCCCACAAGGGGGAAAACAACGGTGCTTGTGCCCGCGGGTGCAAGGATTGTTTACTTTACACAAAGTTCTTTTAATGCAGTTGTCTGTTGCTTTGAGTTTACACTATGGGTGGGGCTCGCAACTTAATACCAGCGAGATGTTTGGATAGATATCTCAAGGTGGATGATTAGTAGTAGATATTGATGGATTTCGGTCTACTTACTTTGGCGTACCGCCCATGCTTCGAACCTCAACCTTTCTTGCAATGTAGTCAGCATTGGTTTGCGCACATGGTCATGTCAATTGCCCAGCTGTAATTCGTTTACCTCACATAGCTGTTTTATCGTCTTTTGGGAGAGAGACATCACTAGTGAACATCACGAGACTCCGGTCCATATTACCATCATTGATCACATCCGATATTTACTTTTCGCTATTATTTACTATTGCAAACATTATCTATCCCTACTATCACTTGCGTTTAATCCTTTGTGAACTACAAGGCCGGAGGGATTGACAACCTCTCTGTACTCGTTGGGAGCAAAGTTATTTGTATCTGTGTGCAGGTCCACGTTGATTGCTAATATCTGGCGCCGTTAGCAGTTGACACCTTCTTGTTGAACCTAGGAGTCTCTGGGGATTCGATCCTTGGTATCTTTGCCAAGGGAAAAACTTCCGCAACACTACATCTCACACCTTCCACTTGGGGTAACCAACGAGGGGCGAGAAGCCTAGCAAGAGTTTTTCTGGCGCCGTTGCCGGGGGCTCCACTCTTCAGGATAGGGGAGTTGCACGCTATCTTTTACCTTTGCTTTTTAGTCTTGTTAGTTTACCTTTCAGTTTTTGCTTTAGTACCTTTTTATCGAAAATCACAAAAATAGTTATCTTGCTTGCTTGCTACTATGGGTTCCACCGAGAACACCAAGTTGTGTGACTTCACTAGTCACAACAACGATGACTTTATCAGCACACCTACAACTACACCTGCCACTTCAGCACCTTCATATGAAGTTAAACCTGCTTTACTGAACTTAGTCATGAAATTTCAATTCTCCGGTGCTGGAGATGATGCTGCTTTACACTTAAACAACTTTGTTGAACTTTGTGATATGAAAAAGTACCAAGAAATAGATGGTAATATTGTTAAGCTTAAGCTTTTTCCTTTCTCCTTGAGAGGAGGAGCTAAAATTTGGTTTCAGTCTTTGCCTAGAAATAGCATAGATTCATGGGACAAGTGCAAAGATGCTTTTATTGGAAAATACTATCCACCTGCTAAGATTATCCAACTAAGAAGTAACATAATGAATTTTAAACAATTGGATAATGAACATGTTGCCCAAGCTTGGGAACGTATGAAATCTCTTATCAAGAACTGCCCTACTCATGGTTTGACTACTTGGATGGTTATCCAAACCTTTTATGCAGGCTTGAACTTTACCTCGCGGAACTTGTTAGATTCGGCTGCGGGAGGAACCTTTATGTCAACTACACTTGGTGTTGCCACAAAACTTCTCGATGAGATGATGACAAATTATTCCCAATGGCACACCGAACGCGCTCCAATAGGTAGGAAGGTAAACTTTGTCGAGGAGATTTCCTCCCTAAATGAAAAAGCTGACTTGATCATGTCTCTACTCTCGAAGCAATCTTCTGTTGATCCTCGTTATGATCCTTTAGAGTCTGTGATTGCTCATGCTTATAGGAGTAACTTTGGTAGCAATCCTAGACCGCCCCCCTCTAATTCTTATGGGAACGACAATGCTTATCCTAGCACCAAGAACTCCACCCAAAAATATAGAGATCTGCCTGGTTACGAGAAACTTCTAGAAATAGAGAAGGCTACTAAGAATTACATGCACACTCAATATGAACAAAACAAAACCTTCTCGAGGCAATTAAATGAGCATACTGCTATCTTGCAAAACTTTAGTAGACAATTAGAGAGCATAAATATTGAGATTTCTAACCTCCAGACTAGGCTCACTATCACTGAGACCCAAGTTTCCAATATGTCACACACACAAGCCACTTTGCTAAACCAAATGGCAGCAAAACCCGAAGTGGTTGCATCCCTAAGGGAGGAAGAGGATAGAATTAAGAACCTTCCTACCCACCACACTGTTGCTACTATCCAAGTTGTTGAGGATATCCAAACTCTTAGCACCCAATGTACTCCTGGTCCCGATGGACCTATTAATGGTGATGCTATGACTATAGAAACTACCAAACAAGTGAACCTTAAGGACACCACTACCACTTTACTTGATGCTGGTGACCTGGATTTTGATAATTGCACTCTTACCGAAGTTATTGATTTCCTTCACAAGATGTCTAGAGATCCCCGCACTAGCACGCTTAACCTTGCCTTCACAGAGCATATCCCTAATGCTCTCATCAAAGCTAGGGAGGAGAAACTTAGAGTAGAAGCCTCCATACCTAGAAAGCTAGAAGATGGTTGGGATCCTATGATAAAAATTAAATTGAATGACTTCTCTTGCTATGCATTATGTGATGTTGGAGCTAGTACCTCTGTTATGCCCAAAAGAATATATGATATGCTTAAATTGAAACCTTTTGATTCTTGTTCTTTTGGTGTTCGTCTCGTTGATTCTTCCATAAAGAAACCTTTGGGGAGGATCGACGATGTTCTTATCATTGTCAATGATAATTATGTTCCCGTTGATTTCACTATTATGGATATTGAATGTGATCCTTCTTGTCCAATTATTTTGGGACGTCCCTTCCTACGCACCGTTGGTGCCATCATTGACATGAAAGAGGGTAATATAAAATTTCAGTTTCCTCTCAAGAAAGGGATGGAACACTTCCCTCGAAAGAAGATCAAGTTACCTTTTGAGTCCGTTGTACGGGCTAGCTATTATTTTACTCTTGATAAAACTTGATCTATATGCATTATGCCTAGCTTAAAGGCATAAAAGAAAGCGCTTTTGGGAGGCAGCCCACATGAATAAAAATTTTATTTTTATTTTTGCTTTTGTTGTGTCTTGATGTTCTTTACTACAGTAGCATCATCATTGTATCTTTACTTTTCAATTTTGTGCCAAGTATAGCCTCTGATTGCTAGAAAGTTCAAAAGTTGTGAGGTGCTGTCCAGGAAACAGATTCTGTCCTTGGATAGAAAAATTCTTATAAAATCACCAGATCATCTTTTTGGTCTGAATTTTTTCGACAGCGCTCTCTATATAATTGTCTTTCGTGCGTCTATTCTGAGTTTTTTTATTTCAGTTGCAGAAGTATCCCGAACAAATCAATTACTACCTGCTGTTCTGTTTTTCACAGATTCTGTCCTGTTTTGCCTCTCCTTCATTTTGCAAACCAAGAGCTTGCTTTTTCTTTGCAAAAACCTTTTGGCAATCTTGAGAAACAGTAGAACTTAAAGAATATCTTTATTTCCAGCAAGGTATAATTATTTTATTATGGGTACTAACCTCGCTAATCAGATTATGATGAGTTATGTATGAAGGGAGTTTTCAAGTGTGCGAGGGAAGATGATAAAAAGATTCAGGAGTGTCAAGCGCTCAAGCTTGGGGATGCCCCCATGCACCCCCAAGAAATATTCAAGGAGACTCAAGCGTCTAATCTTGGGGATGCCCCCGTGCATCCCCTTCTCCATCAACATTATCAGTTCGTCTTTCGTTCCACTATATTTTAATCACTTCATGTGTTATGTGCTATGCTTGGAGCGTCTTGCTTCTAGTTTCCTTTTTAGTTTTCCATAACGAGTCGGAACTCAGCTTTCTTTATGTGGGAGAGAAACACGCTCCACTTCTACCTAGAACATAACATAGAATTTTCATGTCTATCTTTGCTGTGTGTGTTCTTTGTCTTTTAATAGCTACTATCATGTTCTGCTCTTAGTATTCATGCTTATCTTTTCAAAGAGCTTTTTAGTTGGTTGCTTGAACTCTCTTTAATTACCATGCTTATCTTATTAAGAGAGTTTGCTTCTGTTGCATTGGTTAATATGTCTATGATAAAGATGCTACGTGCATGATGGCGCTTAGTAGTTCATGTTTTCTTATGGTTAGTCTCAAATAGCTGGGGGATTCCCAATGTGTTATTGGAGTACCAACATGATTTGTTTGCCAATGATGTGGTATGGTTTAGTAATATCTTCCCTCAAGAATTTATTTTGATTGACTTGGCGTATGCTCACGCATATTTAAGACTGTAAAGAAAGTCTGTCAAGCCTTGATGATCTTTTATTTCTGAGTAGCGATATAACTTCCATGCCTGATTCAATGTTGCTTTGTCGCTCTGCATGATTATGACCGTCATTGCTCTCTTAGTTGGTCGCTCCCAGTCTTTTGCTAACCTCCACCTGTACTAAGCGGACTGACTGCTTGTGCATCCACATCCTTTTAAACCAGTTATGCCATATGAGTCCACCATACCTACCTATATGAGGTATTTCACCGCCACTCCAAGTAAATTTACATGTGCTACCTTTAAAACCTTCAAAATAATTCCTTGTCTTTGCAATACATAGCTCATGGGAAAATAGCTTAAAAACTATTGTGGTAAAGAATATGTCGCTTATGTATCTTATTCTTATAAGTTGCTTGCTGAGCGGTATCCATGTTTCTGGGGACGCCATCAACTGTTACACTTTTGTTGAATATCATGTGAGTTGCTATGCATGTTCGCCTTGTATGAAGTAAGGGTGATTTGCCATGGGTTGAATGGTTTGAGTATGCATATTGTTAGAGAAGAACATCGGGCCGCCAACCAAAGCCATGTATCATGGTGGAAGTTTTAGCTTGGACATTAATCCTCAATCTCTTATGAGAATATGCTTAAGCATTAAAGAGGAGTCCATTATCTATTTTCTATGTTGTCCCGGTATGGATGTCCTCAAGTTGAGATCTATCAAAAACAAGAAATCAAATGCGATCTATCTCCTTGGACCTTTGTACAGGTGACATAGAGGTACCCCTTTGTGACACTTGGTTGAAACATATGTAATGCAATGACAATCCATGGAAATCCGAGCTAATTAGGACAAGGTGCGAGCACTATTGGTATTCGATGCATGAGGCTTGCAACTTATAGGATGTCTTATGCATAACACATATGAAGTACTACTACCGTTGACAAAATTGTTTCTATGTTTTCAAAATAAAAAGCTCTAGCACATGATTAATCCCTGCTTCCCTCTGCGAAGGGCCATTCTTTTACTTTTATGTTGAGTCTCCACCTTCTTTTAAAAGCACCAACTACTGAGAGCATGATTGTCATTCTGAGTGTAATGTGCATTGTCCCAAAGTAGCATTGTCTTTTGCATGATTGTGATATCGTTTATTTTGAAATCATTGTATCTAGTCATCACTTAAACCTTGGAGGTGCCCCTGCATTTACGTTTTGCTTCACTAAAGGGGGCAAGCTAGATATCACTTTATCATATTTGCACATCATGTTCATTGCAAATCTATTTGATGTTTCAATATTCTAAAACTTTCAGTTGTTTGTGATTTTCTCATGAGGTAACTCAATTACTACAGATTCATTGTCTCAGTAAGCTTTTGTCATATGACTATGAAAAAGTCCTATATGGTTAATAGCATGTCACCACAGAAATTATTCTTGTTATCATTTACCTACTCGAGGACGAGCAGGAATTAAGCTTGGGGATGTTGATACGTCCAAAACGTATATATAATTTCTGCTTGCTACATGCCTCTTTTGGGTGCTATTGCTATGATATTTATACACTTCCATACACTTTTGATCATATTTGGACTAACCTATTAACTCAGTGCACCCCAGTGCCAGTTTCTGTTTTCGGCTGTTTTTGTATTTCAGGTTTTCACATTATGAGAACTGCCAGGAAAAATCCAGAAAAATTATATAAAAAATCAGCGTTCCGGAAACTACCGTGCGTCCGAAGGACAGCCGGGGGGGGGGGCACCAGGGCTCCAGGCGCCCTGGCGGTGCGCCCCCACTGGGCCGCGCCGGGGGGGGGGGCGCCTGGGCCCCCCGAGGCTCCTCTGATGCCCCCCTTTGGCATATATTTAAAGTGTCTCGAGAAACCCTCGGGACAGAAACTCTTTTCGCGATCTCATCTCTGTTCCGCCGCCGCCGCCGCTTCCAAGATCGGGAGCACCAGGAGAACTCTTCCCGGCACCCTGCCGGAGGGGAGGATCACCACCGGGAGCCTCTCCACCACCATTGACGCCTCCCGGATGAGTTGTGAGTAGTCTCCCTTGGACCATGAGTCCATGACCAGTAGCTATGAGATGTTCTCCTCCCGTTCTTGTGCTTCACTAATTAGTCCTCGTGAGCTGCCCTACATGATCGAGGCACATATGTAATCCTTATGCTGTTGCTAGTATGAGTTTGCTGGGATCCGATGGGTTATGAGATTATGTTCAGATTGTGCTTGAGTAATATATTTGATCTACCTCTTTTATATTTATGTTCATAAGTAATTCTTGCATGTTCTCCGTTGTTATTTATTGCTTTGGCCAAGTAGTAGGTAGTGACTCCAAGAGGGAATGTTATGCTCGATTGTGGGTTCATGCCCCTCGATGACTAGTTTGAGTGACAGAAACATGAGTCTAGGGGATGTGCTGTTGCCACAAGGGGGAAAACAACGGTGCTTGTGCCCGCGGGTGCAAGGATTGTTTACTTTACGCAAAGTTCTTTTAATGCAGTTGTCTGTTGCTTTGAGTTTACACTATGGGTGGGGCTCGCAACTTAATACCAGCGAGATGTTCTGGATAAATATCTCAAGGTGGATGATTAGTAGTAGATATTGATGGATTTCGGTCTACTTACTTTGGCGTACCGCCCATGCTTCGAACCTCAACCTGTTGGGGAACGTAGTATTTTAAAATTTTCCTACGATCACGCAAGATCTATCTACCAGATGCATAGCAACGAGAGGGGAGAGTGTGTCTACGTACCCTCGTAGACCGGGAGCGGAAGCGTCAAGTGACGCGGTTGATGTTGTCGAACTTCTTCGCGATCCAACCGATCAAGCACCGAACGTACGGCACTTCCGCGTTCAGCACACGTTCAGCTTGATGACGTCCCACGAGCTCTTGATCCAGTTGAGCTTCACGGGAGAGTTTCGTCAGCACGACGGCGTGGTGACGGATATGATGTGTTCACCGGCGCAGGGCTTCTCCTAAGCTTCGCGACGGTACGACCGAGGTGTGATTCTGTGGAGGGGGGCACCGCACACGGCTAAAACAATTCAACTTGTGAGTCTTTTGGGTGCCCCCTGCCCCCGTATATAAAGGAGCAAGGGAGGAGGGGCCGGCCAACCTCTATGGTGCGGCTAGGGAGGGGACTCCTACTAGGAATAGGATTGCAATCCTATTCCTAGTAGGATTCACCGAAAGGAAGAAGGGGGAAAGGATTAGGAGAGGTGGCGCCCCCCCAATCCTAGTCCAACTAGGATTCCTAGGTGGGGGCGCTGGCCAGCCCTATGGGCTGCCTCTCTCTCACCCTTTAGGCCCAGTATGGACCATCCCCTCTCGTAGGGGGTTCCGGTAACCCCCTCCGGCATTCCCGATAAATCCGAAACTTTTCCCGTATACTTCCGGTGTCCGAATATAGCCGTCCAATATATCAATCTTTATGTCTCGGACATTCCGAGACTCCTCGTCATGTCCGTGATCTCATCCGGGACTCCGAACTACCTTCGGTACATCAATACTCAAAAACTCATAATACCGATCGTCATCAAACGTTAAGCGTGCGGACCCTACGGGTTCGAGAACTATGTAGACATGACCGAGACTCATCTCTGGTCAATAACCAATAGCGGAACCTGGATGTTCATATTGGCTCCTACATATTCTACGAAGATCTTTTATCGGTCAGAACCGCATAACAACATACGTTGTTCCTTTTGTCAAACGGAATGTTACTTGCCCGAGATTCGATCGTCGGTATCTTTATACCTAGTTCAATCTCGTTGCCGGCAAGTCTCTTTACTCGTTCCGTAACACATCATCTCGTGACTAACTCATTAGTCTTTTGCTTGCAAGGCTTATTGTGATGTGTGTTACCGAGAGGGCCCAGAGATACCTCTCCGACACTCGGAGTGACGAATCCTAATCTTGATCTATGCCAACACCACGAATACTTTCGGAGACACCTGTAGAGCATCTTTATGATCACCCAGTTACGTTGTGACGTTTGATAGCACACAAGGTGTTCCTACGGTATTCGGGAGTTGCATAATCTCATAGTCATAGGAACATGTATAAGTCATGAAGAAAGCAATAGCAGTTAAACTAAACGATCATATTGCTATGCTAACGGATGGTTCTTGTCCATCACATCATTCTCCTAATGATGTGATCCCGTTGATCAAATGACAACTCATGTCTATGGCTAGGAAACATAACCATCTTTGATCAATGAGCTAGTCTAGTAGAGGCATACTAGGGACATACTGTTTTGTCTATGTATCCACACATGTACTAAGTTTCCGGTTAATACAATTCTAGCATGAATAAAAGACATTTATCATGATATAAGGAAATACAAATAACATCTTTATTATTGCCTCTAGGGCATATTTCCTTCAGTCTCCCACTTGAACTAGAGTCAATAATCTAGATTACAAAGTGATGATCCTCACACCCATGGAGTCTTGGTGCTGATCATGTTTTGCCCGTGGAAGAGGCTTAGTCAACGGGTCTGCAACATTCAGATCCGTATGTATTTTGCAAATCTCTATGTCTCCCTCCTTGACTAGATCGCGGATGGAATTGAAGCGTCTTTTGATGTGCTTTGTTCTCTTGTGAAACTTGGATTCCTTCGCCAAGGCTATGGCTCCAGTGTTGTCACAAAAGATTTTCATTGGACCCGATGCACTAGGTACTACACCTAGATCGGATATGAACTCCTTCATCCAGACTCCTTCATTTGCTGCTTCCGAAGCAGCTATGTATTCCGCTTCACACGTAGATCCCGCCACGACGCTTTGCTTGGAACTGCACCAGCTGACAGCTCCACCGTTCAATAAAAATACATATCCGGTTTGTGACTTAGAGTCATCCGGATCAGTGTCAAAGCTAGAATCGACGTAACCGTTTACGACGAGCTCTTTGTCACCTCCATATACGAGAAACATATCCTTTGTTCTTTTCAGATACTTTAGGATGTTTTTGACCGCTGTCCAGTGATCCACTCCTGGATTACTTTGGTACCTCCCTGCTAGACTTATAGCAAGGCACACATCAGGTCTGGTACACAGCATTGCATACATGATAGATCCTATGGCTGAGGCATAGGGAATGACTTTCATTTTCTCTCTATCTTCTGCAGTGGTCGGGCATTGAGTCTTACTCAACTTTATACCTTGTAAAACAGGCAAGAAACCTTTCTTTGACTGATCCATTTTGAACCTTTTCAAAATCTTATCAAGGTATGTGCTTTGTGAAAGTCCAATTAAGCGTCTTGATCTATCTCTATAGATCTTGATGCCTAATATGTAAGCAGCTTCTCCGAGGTCTTTCATTGAAAAACTTTTATTCAAGTATCCTTTTATGCTATTCAGAAATTCTATATCATTTCCAATTAACAATATGTCATCTACATATAATATTAGAAATGCTACAGAGCTCCCACTCACTTTCTTGTAAATACAGGCTTCTCCAAAAGTCTGTATAAAACCATATGCTTTGATCACCTCATCAAAGCGTATATTCCAACTCCGAGATGCTTGCACCAGTCCATAGATGGATCGCTGGAGTTTGCATACTTTGTTAGCACCTTTTGGATCGACAAAACCTTCTGGTTGCATCATATACAACTCTTCTTTGAGATATCCATTTAGGAATACAGTTTTGACATCCATTTGCTAGATTTCATAATCATAAAATGCGGCAATTGCTAACATGATTCGGACAGACTTAAGCATCGCTACAGGTGAGAAAGTCTGATCGTAGTCAACTCCTTGAACTTGTCGAAAACCTTTCACAACAAGTCGAGCTTTGTAAACAGTAATATTACCGTCTGCGTCGGTCTTCCTCTTGAAGATCCATTTATTTTCGATGGCCTGCCGATCATCGGGCAATTAACCAAAGTCCATACTTTGTTCTCATACATGGATCCCATCTCAGATTTCATGGCTTCAAGCCATTTTGCGGAATCTGGGCTCATCATCGCTTCCTCATAGTTCGTAGGTTCATCATGGTCTAGTAACATGATTTCCAGAACTGGGTTGCCGTACCACTCTGGTGCGGAACGTACTCTGGTTGATCTACGACGTTCAGTAGAAACTTGATCCGAAGTTTCATGATCATTATCATCAACTTCCTCACTAATTGGTGTAGGAATCACTGGAACAATTTCCTGTGATGTACTACTTTCCAATATGGGAGAAGGTACAATTACCTCATCTAGTTCTACTTTCCTCCCACTCACTTCTTTCGAGAGAAACTCTTTTTCTAGAAAGGATCCGTTCTTAGCAACGAATATTTTGCCTTCGGATCTGTGATAGAAGGTGTACCCAACAGTCTCTTTTGGGTATCCTATGAAGACACATTTTTCCGACTTGGGATCGAGCTTATCAGGTTGAAGTGTTTTCACATAAGCATCGCAGCCCCAAATTTTAAGAAACGACAACTTTGGTTTCTTGCCAAACCATAGTTCATAAGGCGTCATATCAACGGATTTAGATGGTGCCCTATTTAACGTGAATGCAGCTGTCTCTAAAGCATAACCCCAAAGCGATAGTGGTAAATCGGTAAGAGACATCATAGATCGCACCATATCCAATAAAGTACGGTTACGACGTTCGGACACACCATTACGTTGTGGTGTTCCAGGTGGCGTGAGTTGTGAAACTATTCCACATTGTTTCAAATGAAGACCAAACTCGTAACTCAAATATTCTCCTCCACGATCAGATCGTAGGAACTTTATTTTCTTGTTACGATGATTCTCTACTTCACTCTGAAATTCTTTGAACTTTTCAATTGTTTCAGACTTGTGTTTCATTAAGTAGATATACCCATATCTGCTCAAATCATCAGTGAAGGTCAGAAAATAACGATACCCGCCGCGAGCATCAACGCTCATTGGTCCACATACATCAGTATGTATGATTTCCAACAAATCTGTTGCTCGCTCCATAGTTCCGGAGAACGGAGTTTTAGTCATCTTGCCCATTGAGGCATGGTTCGCAAGCACCAAGTGATTCATAATCAAGTGATTCCAAAAGTCCATCCTTATGGAGTTTCTTCATGCGTTTTACACCAATATGACCCAAACGGCAGTGCCACAAATAAGTTGCACTATCATTATTAACCTTGCATCTTTTGGTTTCAATATTATGAATATGTGTATCACTACAATCGAGATCCAGTAAGAATAGACCACTCTTTAAGGGTGCATGACCATAAAAGATATTATTCATCAAAATGGAACAACCATTATTCTCTGATTTAAATGAATAACCGTCTCGCAATAAACAAGATCCAGATATAATGTTCATGCTCAACGCTGGCACCAAATAACAATTATTTAGGTCTAAAACTAATCCCGAAGGTAGATGTAGAAGTAGCATGCCGACGGCGATCACATCGACTTTGGAACCGTTTCCCACGCGCATCGTCACCTCGTCCTTAGCTAATCTTCGTTTAATCCGTAGTCCCTGTTTCGAGTTACAAATATTAGCAACCGAACCGGTATCAAATACCCAGGTACTACTACGAGCATTAGTAAGGTACACATCAATAACATGTATATCACATATACCTTTGTTCATCTTGCCATCCTTCTTATCCGCCAAATACTTGGGGCAGTTCCGCTTCCAGTGTCTAGTTCCCTTGCAGTAGAAGCACTCAGTTTCAGGCTTGGCTCCAGATTTGGGTTTCTTCGTTGAAGTAGCAACTGACTTGCTATTCTTTTTGAAGTTCCCTTTCTTTCCCTTGCCCTTTTTCCTGAAACTAGTGGTCTTGTTAACCATCAACACTTGATGCTCCTTTTTGATTTCTACCTCCGCAGCTTTGAGCATAGCGAAGAGCTCGGGAATTGTCTTTTGCATCCCTTGCATGTTATAGTTCATCACGAAGCCTTTATAGCTTGGTGGCAGTGATTGAAGAACTCTATCAATAACACTATCCTCGTCAACATTGCAACCAAGTTGAGTCATATGATTGTAGTACCCAGACATTCTGAGCAAGTGTTCACTGATAGAACTATTCTCCTCCATTTTGCAGCTGTAGAACTTATTGGAAATATCATATTTCTCAATTCGGGCATTTGCTTGAAATATTAACTTCAACTCCTGGAACATTTCATATGCTCCATGACGTTCAAAACGTCGTTGAAGTCCCGGTTCTAAGCCGTAAAGCATGGCACACTGAACTATCGTGTAGTCATCAGACCGCGACTCCCAGACGTTCAAAGCGTCTGCATTAGGGGAAGGGGGCTTGTCACCTAGCGGTGCTTCAAGGACATAATTCTTCTGTGCAGCAATGAGGATAATCCTCAGGTTACGGACTCAGTCCGTGTAATTGCTACCATCATCTTTCAATTTAGCTTTCTCTAGGAATGCATTAAAATTCAAAGGAATGGTAGCACGGGCCATTGATCTACAACGACATAGATATGCAAAACTATCAGGACTAAGTTCATGATAAATTAAAGTTCAATTTAATCATATTAATTTAAAGAACTCCCACTTAGATAGACATCCCTCTGGTTATCTAAATGATCACGTGATCCAAATCAACTAAACCATGTCCGATCATCACGTGAGATGGAGTAGTTTTCAATGGTGAACATCTTATGTTGATCATATCTACTATATGATTCACGCTCGACCTTTCGGTCTCCAGTGTTCCGAGGCCATATCTGTATATGCTAGGCTCGTCAAGTTTAACCCGAGTATTCTGCGTGTGCAAAACTGGCTTACACCCGTTGTATTTGAACGTAGAGCTTATCACACCCGATCATCACGTGGTGTCTCGGCACGACGAACTTTCGCAACGGTGCATACTCAGGGAGAACACTTATACCTTGAAATTTAGTAAGGGATCATCTTATAATGCTACCGTCGTTCTAAGCAAAATAAGAAGCATAATAAGATAAACATCACATGCAATCAAAATATGTGACATGATATGGCCATCATCATCTTGTGCTTTTGATCTCCATCTCCAAAGCACTGTCATGATCACCTTCGTCACCGGCTTGACACCTTGATTTTCATCGTAGTATCGTTGTCGTCTCGCCAACTATTGCTTCCACGACTATCGCTATCGTTTTAGTGATAAAGTAAAGCAATTACATGGCGATTGCATTTCATACAATAATGCGACAACCATATGGCTCCTGCCAGTTGCTGATAACTTTACAAAACATGATCATCTCATACAAAACCGTATAACTCATCATGTCTTGACCATATCACATCACAACATGCCCTGCAAAAACAAGTTAGACGTCCTCTACTTTGTTTGTTGCAAGTTTTACGTGGCTGCTACGGGCTTAGCAAGAACCGTTCTTACCTACGCATACAAAACCACAACGATGTTTCGTCAAGTATGTGCTGTTTTAACCTTCACAAGGACCGGGCGTAGCCACACTTGATTCAGCTAAAGTGAGAGAGACAGACACCCGCCAGTCACCTTTAAGCAACGAGTGCTCGTAACGGTGAAACCAGTCTCGCGTAAGCGTACGCGTAATGTCGGTCCGGGCCGCTTCATCTCACAATACCGCCGAAGCAAAGTATGACATGCTGGTAAGCAGTATGACTAGTATCGTCCACAATCTCATTGTGTTCTACTCGTGCATATCATCTACGCATAGACCTGGCTCATGATGCCACTGTTGGGGAACGTAGTATTTTAAAATTTTCCTACGATCACGCAAGATCTATCTACCAGATGCATAGCAACGAGAGGGGAGAGTGTGTCTACGTACCCTCGTAGACCGGGAGCGGAAGCGTCAAGTGACGCGGTTGATGTTGTCGAACTTCTTCGCAATCCAACCGATCAAGCACCGAACGTACGGCACCTCCGTGTTCAGCACACGTTCAGCTTGATGACGTCCCACGAGCTCTTGATCCAGTTGAGCTTCACGGGAGAGTTTCGTCAGCACGACGGCGTGGTGACGGATATGATGTGTTCACCAGCGCAGGGCTTCTCCCAAGCTTCGCGACGGTACGACCGAGGTGTGATTCTGTGGAGGGGGGTACCGCACACGGCTAAAACAATTCAACTTGTGTGTCTTTTGGGTGCCCCCCTGCCCCCGTATATAAAGGAGCAAGGGAGGAGGGGCCGGCCAACCTCTATGGTGCGGCTAGGGAGGGGACTCCTACTAGGAATAGGATTGCAATCCTATTCCTAGTAGGATTCACCGAAAGGAAGAAGGGGGAAAGGATTAGGAGAGGTGGCGCCCCCCCCAATCCTAGTCCAACTAGGACTCCTAGGTGGGGGTGCCGGCCAGCCCTATGGGCTGCCTCTCTCTCACCCTTTAGGCCCACTATGGACCATCCCCTCTCGTAGGGGGTTCCGGTAACCCCCTCCGGCATTCCCGATAAATCCGAAACTTTTCCGGTATACTTCCGGTGTCCGAATATAGCCGTCCAATATATCAATCTTTATGTCTCGGACATTCCGAGACTCCTCGTCATGTCCGTGATCTCATCCGGGACTCCGAACTACCTTCGGTACATCAATACTCAAAAACTCATAATATCGATCGTCATCAAACGTTAAGCGTGCGGACCCTACGGGTTCGAGAACTATGTAGACATGACCGAGACTCATCTCTGGTCAATAACCAATAGCGGAACCCGGATGTTCATATTGGCTCCTACATATTCTACGAAGATCTTTTATCGGTCAGAACCGCATAACAACATACGTTGTTCCTTTTGTCAAACGGTATGTTACTTGCCCGAGTTTCGATCGTCGGTATCTTTATACCTAGTTCAATCTCGTTGCCGGCAAGTCTCTTTACTCGTTCCGT
The DNA here is from genome assembly GCA_902687465.1 of Secale cereale. Classification (NCBI taxonomy): domain Eukaryota; kingdom Viridiplantae; phylum Streptophyta; class Magnoliopsida; order Poales; family Poaceae; genus Secale; species Secale cereale. Next base: position 415,790,245 of record LR738709.1, read on the forward strand.
AACACATCATCTCGTGACTAACTCATTAGTCTTTTGCTTGCAAGGCTTATTGTGATGTGTGTTACCGAGAGGGCCCAGAGATACCTCTCCGACACTCGGAGTGACAAATCCTAATCTTGATCTATGCCAACACCACGAATACTTTCGGAGACACCTGTAGAGCATCTTTATGATCACCCAGTTACGTTTTGACGTTTGATAGCACACAAGGTGTTCCTACGGTATTCGGGAGTTGCATAATCTCATAGTCATAGGAACATGTATAAGTCATGAAGAAAGCAATAGCAGAAAAAACTAAACGATCATAGTGCTATGCTAACGGATGGGTCTTGTCCATCACATCATTCTCCTAATGATGTGATCCCGTTGATCAAATGACAACTCATGTCTATGGTTAGGAAACATAACCATCTTTGATCAATGAGCTAGTCTAGTAGAGGCATACTAGGGACATACTGTTTTGTCTATGTATCCACACATGTACTAAGTTTCCAGTTAATACAATTCTAGCATGAATAAAAGACATTTATCATGATATAAGGAAATACAAATAACATCTTTATTATTGCCTCTAGGGCATATTTCCTTCAGTCTCCCACTTGAACTAGAGTCAATAATCTAGATTACAAAGTGATGATCCTCACACCCATGGAGTCTTGGTGCTGATCATGTTTTGCCCGTGGAAGAGGCTTAGTCAACGGGTCTGCAATATTCAGATCCGTATGTATTTTGCAAATCTCTATGTCTCCCTCCTTGACTAGATCGCGGATGGAATTGAAGCGTCTTTTGATGTGCTTTGTTCTCTTGTGAAACCTAGATTCCTTCGCCAAGGCTATGGCTCCAGTGTTGTCACAAAAGATTTTCATTGGACCCGATGCACTAGGTACTACACCTAGATCGGATATGAACTCCTTCATCCAGACTCCTTCATTTGCTGCTTCCGAAGCAGCTATGTATTCCGCTTCACACGTAGATCCCGCCACGACGCTCTGCTTGGAACTGCACCAACTGACAGCTCCACCGTTCAATAAAAATACATATCCGGTTTGTGACTTTGAGTCATCCGGATCAGTGTCAAAGCTAGAATCGACGTAACCGTTTACGACGAGCTCTTTGTCACCTCCATATACGAGAAACATATCCTTTGTTCTTTTCAGATACTTTAGGATGTTTTTGACCGATGTCCAGTGATCCACTCCTGGATTACTTTGGTACCTCCCTGCTAGACTTATAGCAAGGCACACATCAGGTCTGGTACACAGCATTGCATACATGATAGATCCTATGGCTGAGGCATAGGGAATGACTTTCATTTTCTCTCTATCTTCTGCAGTGGTCGTGTTGGGGAACGTAGTATTTTAAAATTTTCCTACGATCACGCAAGATCTATCTACCAGATGCATAGCAACGAGAGGGGAGAGTGTGTCTACGTACCCTCGTAGACCGGGAGCGGAAGCGTCAAGTGACGCGGTTGATGTTGTCGAACTTCTTCGCGATCCAACCGATCAAGCACCGAACGTACGGCACCTCCGCGTTCAGCACACGTTCAGCTTGATGACGTCCCACGAGCTCTTGATCCAGTTGAGCTTCACGGGAGAGTTTCGTCAGCACGACGGCGTGGTGACAGATATGATGTGTTCACCGGCGCAGGGCTTCGCCTAAGCTCCGCGACGGTACGACCGAGGTGTGATTCTGTGGAGGGGGGCACCGCACACGGCTAAAACAATTCAACTTGTGTGTCTTTGGGTGCCCCCCTGCCCCCGTATATAAAGGAGCAGGGGAGGGAGGCCGGCCAACCTCTCCTGGTGCGGCTAGGGAGGGAGTCCTACTAGGAATAGGATTGCAATCCTATTCCTAGTAGGATTCACCGAAAGGAAGAAGGGGGAAAGGAATAGGAGAGGTGGCGCCCCCCCAATCCTAGTCCAACTAGGATTCCTAGGTGTGGGCGCCGGCCAGCCCTATGGGCTGCCTCTCTCTCACCCTTTAGGCCCACTATGGACCATCCCCTCTCGTAGGGGGTTCCGGTAACCCCTTCCGGCATTCCCGATAAATCCGAAACTTTTCCGGTATACTTCCGGTGTCCGAATATAGCCGTCCAATATATCAATCTTTATGTCTCGGACATTCCGAGACTCCTCGTCATGTCCGTGATCTCATCCGGGACTCCGAACTACCTTCGGTACATCAATACTCAAAAACTCATAATACCGATCGTCATCAAACGTTAAGCGTGCGGACCCTACGGGTTCGAGAACTATGTAGACATGACCGAGACTCATCTCTGGTCAATAACCAATAGCGGAACCTGGATGTTCATATTGGCTCCTACATATTCTACGAAGATCTTTTATCGGTTAGAACCGCATAACAACATACGTTGTTCCTTTTGTCAAACGGTATGTTACTTGCCCGAGATTCGATCGTCGGTATCTTTATACCTAGTTCAATCTCGTTGCCGGCAAGTCTCTTTACTCGTTCCGTAACACATCATCTCGTGACTAACTCATTAGTCTTTTTGCTTGCAAGGCTTATTATGATGTGTGTTACCGAGAGGGCCCAGAGATACCTCTCCGACACTCGGAGTGACAAATCCTAATCTTGATCTATGCCAACACCACGAATACTTTCGGAGACACCTGTAGAGCATCTTTATGATCACCCAGTTACGTTGTGACGTTTGATAGCACACAAGGTGTTCCTACGGTATTCGGGAGTTGCATAATCTCATAGTCATAGGAACATGTATAAGTCATGAAGAAAGCAATAGCAGTTAAACTAAACGATCATATTGCTATGCTAACGGATGGGTCTTGTCCATCACATCATTCTCCTAATGATGTGATCCCGTTGATCAAATGACAACTCATGTCTATGGCTAGGAAACATAACCATCTTTGATCAATGAGCTAGTCTAGTAGAGGCATACTAGGGACATACTGTTTTGTCTATGTATCCACACATGTACTAAGTTTCCGGTTAATACAATTCTAGCATGAATAAAAGACATTTATCATGATATAAGGAAATACAAATAACATCTTTATTATTGCCTCTAGGGCATATTTCCTTCACAACCTTTCTTGCAATGTAGTCAGCATTGGTTTGCGCACATGGTCCTGTCAATTGCCCAGCTGTAATTCGTTTACCTCACATAGCTGCTTTATCGTCTTTTGGGAGAGAGACATCACTAGTGAACATCATGAGACTCCGGTCCATATTACCATCATTGATCACATCCGCTATTTACTTTTTGCTATTATTTACTATTGCAAACATTATCTATCACTACTATCACTTGCGTTTAATCCTTTGTGAACTACAAGGCCGGAGGGATTGACAACCTCTCTGTACTCGTTGGGAGCAAAGTTATTTGTATCTGTGTGCAGGTCCACGTTGACTGCTAATATCTGGCAGCGTTAGTAGTTGACACCTTCTTGTTGAACCTAGGAGTCTCTGGGGATTCGATCCTTGGTATCTTTGCCAAGGGAAAAACTTCCGCAACACTACATCTCACACCTTCCACTTGGGGTAACCAACGAGGGGCGAGAAGCCTAGCAGCATCACACCTCCAATGTTCTTGTTAATGAGCGGGGTATCATTGTCATGCTTCGAGGTAGCAATGATATGATGTTTCAATCAAGGGCCATACTTTGGATACACGAATGATCCAACAGGAGCAACTTATAAAATACGTCTTACAATTTCCTCCTGGAAGAATGGTTATCCTTGCAAAGAAATTATAATGATAGGTCCTCCAGCCAGGGGTGCTAGGCATGACATCATATTACCGGGTCATGAAAGGACCAACATTATAACTCCTGGAAAGTTGTCCCAACCATCATATCTGACCGAGATTCAGATCCGATTGGTGTCATGATACCTCAGACTCGGGATGTTTGAGAAGAAAAGGTGCAACACAAATCGACGAAATGACATTACCAGATTATCGGGAAATGAACTATGGGAGCGGGTTCCCAAAACAACAGTTCATCATTAAAAAAAGGAGAGGATGAGGAGGTGGCTGATGGGCTCAGCGACAATTCCTCGAGAATTCCAAACAGGTGGATTTCCACAATAATGTGAACAAGAAGATGACACTTGTCAATTCAAATGATATAATGTTGCATGCTCGAGGAAAACATACACCATTAATCATTAGTTGAAAGGTGTGCCCCGAAATATGACCTTAGGCAGCAAGATCAATGTTAGAGTGACGATTCAATAACCAACATTCTAAGAACGAATTGTCGATCGTTAACTTCAAAGCAATAGGGTTGCTAGCAGTACAGAACTCAAGCATCATCGTTAGCATATTGGTATCCCGGTTAAAAACTGCACGGGGACCAAGGAAGAATGGTGATGGTGAGAAGTATCATCATATCGAGAATTTCTAAGAGGCGGAGCAATCCCCACAACATTCTCGACATAAAAGACAGTAATACTTCAAGGCAGGACACAACACTAGCTGGAGAGCAAGTTGTATTCATAATGTGGACAAGTTCGTGATGAAAGGAAGTCAAGGGTGTTGTTGATGATAATAAAAATCATCGAGGGCAAGGAGGGTATTTCTCATCATGAACACAGTTGACATCTTGGAAGAAGTCAAAGTGTTGAAGGTGATCCGACACATTTGCCGGGAGGTTTCAAGAGGATGCAATCAAACAACAACGGCAACAAGCAAGTGAATGTCGGAGTGGCAAGTTATAGGATCAATATATAAGATGCAAACTCGGAACCAATATTGCCTTTCAAGACAAGCAACATGATGTTGAAAGCTCGACGTAAGTCGTGCTCACACACTGAAGAATTCGTACACCAGAGAAGGACGAGGTAGCACAGTCAAAGATAGCAAGACCAGGATGGAGCCGATAGTCTAGGAATGACCAGATTGAGTTCAAAATTTTCCTAGTAAAAATACTAGGGGTATTTGATTTGTAGTGCGGAATAATTTCACTAGTCGGTGTCCTCGGTTGACAACAACCCAGAATCCGTAGAGTGATTACGATAAGGAAAGACATTACTTCAACAAAGTTAGTAAGAGGTGGTGCAATGGCAAGACATCTTCGAGATACCAGGGGGTAATACTCGAAGGTAGAACATGATAGAAGTAGAACCGGGGCATTGACCTATGACAGTAGATACTTCAACCTTGCCAAAAATAGACGAGGCACTAGAATGAATTCCCATCAAATATATTAGATCAAGACAGCATGGTTCGAACCATAACTGTAAGGAATCAATTCAAGAATACCGAAAGAATCATACTGCTGGATAATCATTTTGCAAGAAGCTTCCGAGACGGTCTACATCATTTTCATGGGCATGAACACAAAGTTCAAGGTCAACTCCCACTTCTTTAATGCATATCATTTCATTCACCTCTCTCTTTGATAAAACTGTAGTGTTGGAATTTTATCTGGTAGAACACCAGAAGAGTATGACTTGTGAAATCTTTCGGGTTCTCACTGATTAGGGGAAGGCATAGGTTCAACCCATCAGACATCTTAGTAACATATACCACAAGTTTCAAAAGTAAATACACAAGCTCAAAAGCACAACATGGTTGGCCAAGCAGAGGATACAATTTACCAAACGCATTATGTATCAGGGGGAGAACTCACAAGGTGATTGAACATGAAGGACACTGTCGGATAACAATCCAACAATGGATCAGGGGATCCACAACAGAGCTGATGTGAGTAGTGGTACTCACTCAGAGGAAGAAAGAATGCAGAGGCATCAGATTCAAGAATCACCTGATTAGTCTGATGCTTAAATAGAAAGAAATTATGGTTTCCAAAACAAAGGATCAGAAGCAGACGCTCTAATCAAGGATGGATAAGTTGAAAGCACTTAGTTGGACAATCAATAAAGGTTTGATTTGCCGAGAACCAACTCATGTCCGGAATGATGTTTGAGCCAGAAATATAATTTTAAAAGGATAACCTGATGACTGTGTGCATACACACACATTGAATCAATAGGCTCAAAATGGCTAAGACAAGGGATTTTAACGAAGACTACTAGTCATTTGGAATTAACCATAAAGCAAGCAGGCAAGAATTTCAAGAGTAACAGGCAGTAAAAACTGTAAGGAAATAACTGTAAGGGTTTTCATGTGAAATAACAACTGCAAGGCAGTAAACCCAAAGGATTCTTGGGACAACAAAGAATATTTCGAGGCATCTTGTAACAACAAGAGCGAGGAGGAATGATCATGAGAATGACAAGTGCATGCAGATATCCATAGGGATATATCGGTAGCAGTGAATTGCAAAGGCGATGAGCACAAGGGTCTCGGGAAAATATCGAGGGATATCCTCAGAATCTTCTGACGAAGCAGGTGATCTTTCGGAATGAGGGCTCTCCGGGAGGAATAGTTACGAGAACCTAGAGTCAGAGTTAGTAAAATCTTTTAACCCGAATAGAAGAGAGATGAGAGTCCTAGAGTATAGATCAAGGAATAAAAGATCCTAATACCACCCAATGGCGATGTGGGCCCGTAAGACACATAGCCATGTTAGTAAAAAATATTTAATGACTAGACTCAACTTCGGCCAAGGAGTTGGAAAGGGGGATTCCTACAGGCAGTCGGCTATGATACCAACTTGTGACGCCCCCGATTTGACCGTACACTAATCATGCACGCAAATGTGTACGACCAAGATCAGGGACTCACTGGAAGATATCACAACACAACTCTAGATACAAATTAAAATAATACAAGCTTTATATTACAATGCAGGAGCCTCGAGGGCTCGAATACATAAGCTCGAAAACACAAGAGTCAGCGGAAACAATAATATCTAAGTACAGACATAAGTTAAACAAGGTGCCATAAGATGGCTAGCACAAAAGTAGCAACGATCGAAAAGGCAAGGCCTCCTTCCTGGGACCTCCTAACTACTCCTCGAAGCCGAACTCCACGTAGAAACATCCACGCGATCATCTGGCTCCTGGACTCCACCATCTGGTTGCATCATCCGAGAAGAGAGGAAAAAGGGGGAAAAGGGGGAGCAAAGCAACCGTGAGTACTCATCCAAAGTACTCGCAAGCAAGGATCTCCACTACATATGCAATGGTATCAATGTAAAGGGGGGGGGGTAATATCTGTGGACTATACCGCAGAATGCCAGAATAAGAGGGGGATAGCTAATCCTATCAAAGACTACGCTTCTGGCAGCCTCCATCTTGCAGGAGTATAATAGAGTAGCTAGAAAGTAACAAGTATCTTCGCTTGTCGCAACCACTGTCTTGCAGCAGTAGAATAGAATAGATGGTAAGTTCACCGAGTAACATCGTATAACATAAACCTAACCGGCAATCCTCCCCTCATCGCCCTGTGGGAAAGTGATCACTGGGTTGTATCTGGCACTTGAAAGGGTGTGTTTTATTAAGTATCCAGTTCTAGTTGTCGTGAGGTCGGAGTACAACTCCAGGTCATCCTTTTACCGAGGGACACGGCTATTCGAATAGATTAACTTCCCTGCAGGGATGCACCACATTACCCAGCACGCTCGATCCCATTTGACCGGACACACTTTCCTGGGTCATGCCCTGCCTCGGAAGATCAACATGTTGCAACCCTACCTACACACAACAAAGAGGTCAGTCCGCCGGTCTAAGTCCTAAGCGCGCAGGGGTCTGGGCCCATCGCCCATTGCACACCTGCATGTTGCGTGGGTGGCCGGTAAGCAGACCTAGCCGCTCCTAATACCAGAGCGGCGTTCCGGTCCAATCTGATGCACGTCGCTCCATTGCTGACGTCAAGAAGGCTTCGGCTGATACCACAACGTCGAGAGCAGATAACTATTCCCACGTAGCTCGTTAGTGCGTATAGGCCAATGGCCAGACTCAGATCAAATACCAAGATCTCGTTAAGCGTGTTATTTTGAAGTAACCGCAGACAATGTCCAGGGGCCAGGCCCACCTGTCTCCTAGGTGGTCACAATCTGCCCTGTCGCTCAGCCACAAAGTAATCATCAGGGGGCTGCTGGGAACCCAGGCCCACCACTACCTGTGTGGAACCACCTGCCCCTTCAGCCCCCATCTCTGAATCATCAACATGAGTATGTAATAGTATAGTATATACCCGTGATCACCTCCCGAAGTGATCACGACCCGATAGAATAGCATGGCAGGCGGACAAGGGTGTAGGGCCACTAATGGAATACTAGCATCCTATACTAAGCATTTAGGATTGCAGGTAAATGTATCAACAGTTGTACCAACAATGACAGGCTATGCAGCAGAATAGGATTAATCTAAAGCAGTAACATACTACACTACTCTAATGCAAGCAGTAGAGAGAGGAATAGGCGATATCAGGTTGATCAAGGGGGGGGGGGCTTGCCTGGAAGCTCTGTAGATGAAAGGAATCTTCAGAAGCATAGCCTTAGTCGAGCACCGAAGCATCAATGGTCTCCGGGTCTATTGTGGTATCGGAGTCTACCGAAAAGAAGCAGCGAAGGGGAAACAAATAAATAACACATCAAACAATAACATCATGATACGTCTCCAACGTATTTACTTTTCCCAACACTTTTGCCCTTGTTTTGGACTCTAACTTGCATGATTTGAATGGAACTAACATGGACTGGCGCTATTTTCTGCAGAATTGCCATGGTGTCATTTTTGTGCAGAAATAAAAAGTTCTCGGAATGACCTGAAAATCCACGGGGAATTATTTTGGAAAATATAGAAAATACCTGCGGAAAGGTCCAGACCAGGGGGCCCACACCCTGTCCACGAGGGTGGGGGGCGCGCCCCCTCCCCCTGGGCGCGCTCCCTGCCTCGTGGGCCCCCTGTTGCTCCACCGATGTACCCCCGGACTCCATATATTCACTTTCGGGAAAAAAAATAGAGAGAAATAATTATCGTGTTTTATGATACGGAGCCGCCGCCAAGCCCTAATCTCTCTCGGGAGGGCTGATCTGAAGTACGTTCGGGGCTCCGGAGAGTGGAGATCGTCGCCATCGTCATCATCAACCTTCCTCCATCACCAATTCCATGATGCTCACCGTCGTGCGTGAATAATTCCATCGTAGGCTTGCTGGACGGTGATGAGTTGGATGAGATTTACCATGTAATCGAGTTAGTTTTCTTAGGGTTTGATCCCTAGTATCCACTATGTTTTCATGAATATATGTGTGTTCTTGATCCTATCTTGGAAGTCTATAGTCACCAACTATGTGTTATGATCCGGCAACCCTGAAGTGACAACAATCGGGACCACTCCCGGCGATGACCGTAGTTTGAGTAGTTCATGTATTCACTATGTGTTAATGCTTTGGTCCGGTACCCTATTAAAAGGAGGCCTTAATATCCCTTAGTTTCCACTAGGACACCGCTGCCACGGGAGGGTAGGACAAAAGATGTCATGCAAGTTCTTTTCCATAAGCACGTATGACTATATTCAGAATACATGCCTACATTACATTGATGAACTGGAGCTAGTTCTGTGTCACCCTAGGTTATAACTTTTACATGATGAATCGCATCCGACATAATTCCCCATCACCGATCCAATGCCTACAAGCTTTTCACATATTGCTTGTTGCTTATGTACTTTTCCGCTGCTACTGTTACAAAAACTATAAAAACCCTACTGTTACTTTTATTGTTGTTACCACTATTTCCCTATTACCTTGCTACTAAACTACCTTGCTGTAGATACTAAGTTTCCAGGTGTGGTTGAATTGACAACTCAACTGCTAATACTTAAGAGTATTCTTTGGCTCCCCTTGTGTCGAATCAATTAATTTGGGTTGAATACTTTACCCTCGAAAACTGTTGCGATCCCCTACACTTGTGGGTTATCAAGACTATTTTCTGGCGCCGTTGCCGGGGAGCATAACTATATTCTCTAAGTCACTTGGGATTTATATCTGTTGATCACTATGAAGAATTTGAAGGACTCAAAAACCAATATCTTTCCCTCAACTACGAGGGGAGGTAAGGAACTGCCATCTAGCTTTGCACTTGATTCTCCTTCTGTTATGAGTAAATTTGCGCCACCTACTCCTGCTATTGAATCTGATATGTCGCATGTTCTTGATGATGCCACTTCTGCTATGTATGATGAAACTACTTCTATGCTTGACAATACTGTGCCACTAGGTGAATTTCTTGATGAACAAATTGCTAAGGTTAGGGAGAATGCAAATATTGAAACTGATAATATTTATTAAAGTGATGATGAAGCTTCTCCCCCTAGATATGAATTGCCTGTTATTCCAGAGGGTTATGTTATGGATGAAGAAACTGCTAGAGACTTTCTTGCTTGCAACGATAGATATGATCTTAAGAAATTATTAGCTAAGTTGAAAGAAAAGTCTTTGAATGCTAGAATGAAATATGACCCTGCTTTTGCTACTTCACCTATCTTTGTTACTGATAAGGATTATGATTTCTCTGTTGATCTTGAGTTAATTACTTTGGTTGAATCTGATCCTTTCCATGGTTATGAATCTGAAACTGTTGTGGCACATCTTACTAAGTTGAATGATATAGCCACCCTATTTACCAATGATGAAAAGATTCGTTATTACCATATCCTTAAGTTATTTCCTTTCTCGTTAAAGGGTGATGCTAAGACATGGTTTAATTCTCTTGATCCTTGTTGTTTGCATAGTCCCCATGATATGATGCATTACTTTTCTGCTAAATATTTTCCCGCTCATAAGAAACAAGCTGCCTTTCGGGAAATATATAACTTTGTGCTAATTGAAGAAGAGAGTCTCCCACAAGCTTGGGGGAGGCTTCTCCAATTACTTAATGCTTTGCCTGATCATCCTCTTCAGAGGAATAAAATACTTGATGTCTTTTATAATGGACTAATCGATGCTTCCAGAGACCACCCGGATAGTTGTGTTGGTTGTGTTTTCAAGGAAAGAACAGTTGATCAAGCTGAATCACTATTGAATAATATGCTGGCCAATGAAAATAATTGGACATTTCCTGAACCAGCCCCTAAGCCAACTCCGAAGAAAAGGGGAGTTCTGTTTCTCAGTCCTGAAGATATGCAAGAGGCAAAGAAATCTATGAAAGAAAAAGGTATTAAAGCCGAAGATGTTAAGAATTTACCGCCTATTGAAGAAATACATGGTCTTGATAACCTGACACAGGTAGTAAAGGTAAATTCTCTTTATAGATTTGATGAAGGTGATATTCCTCGTTATAAGTCTGCTAGCCAATGATTAGATGAGTTTGATAATTTTATTGTGAAACAAGAAAACTTCAGTGCTTATGTTGGTAGACAATTGCAACGTAATGCTTATATGATTGAACGCTTGAGTGATTATATGTCTAGAGTTAAAGGTGAATTGAAACTCATTAGTAAACATGCTTCTATGGTTACCACTCAAGTAGAACAGGTACTTAAGGCTCAGAATGATTTGCTCAATGAATTAAATAGTAAGAATAATGACTATGCTGTTAGAGTTGCAACTAGAGGTGGTAAAATGACTCAGGAACCTTTGTATCCTAAGGGCCACCCTAAGAGAATTGAGCAAGATTCTCAGAGAGCTAATTTAGATGCACCTAGTTCTTCTAAGAAGAAGAAAAATAAAAATGATAGGACTTTGCATGCTTCTAGTGAACCTGTAGCTAACACACCTAAGAATCCTAATGATATCTCTATCTCTGATGCTGAAACACAACCTGGTAATGAACATGAATCTAGTGATAATGTTAATGATGATGTTCATGATGATGCTCAACCTAGCAATGATAATGACGTAGAGATTGAACCTGCTGTTGATCTTGATAACCCACAATCAAAGAATCAACGTTATGATAAGAGAGACTTTGTTGCTAGGAAGCACGGTAAGGAAAGAGAACCATGGGTTTAGAAACCCATGCCTTTTCCTCCTAAACCATCCAAGAAAAAGGATGATGAGGATTTTGAGCACTTTGCTGAAATGATTAGACCTATCTTTTTGCGTATGCGTTTGACTAATATGCTTAAAACAAATCCTTATGCTAAGTATATGAAAGATATTATTACCAATAAAAGAAAGATACCTGAAGTAGAAATTTCCACCATGGTTGCCAATTACACTTTTAAGGGTGGAATACCTAAGAAACTAGGAGATCCAGGAGTACCTACTATACCTTGCTCCATTAAAAGAAACTATGTTAAAACTGCTTTATGTGATCTTGGAGCCGGTGTTAGTGTTATGCCTCTCTCTTTATATCGTAGACTTGACTTGAGTAAGTTGGCACCTACTGAAATATCCTTGCAAATGGTTGATAAATCAACTGCTATACCTGTTGGTATTTGTGAGGATGTGCTTGTTGTAGTTGCAAATGTTACTATTCTAACAGACTTTGTTATCCTTGATATTCCCGAGGACGATAGTATGTCTATTATCCTTGGTAGACCCTTTTTGAATACTGCATGAGCTATTATAGATTGCAACAAAGGCAATGTCACTTTTCATGTCAATGGTAATGAGCATACTATCGGGGATATACCCCGCGGTATGAACCGGCCGGAATTATAACCCGGCCAGACTTGGCGGTTTACACTTGGTGATTCACTGGCGATCCGTTATCACCAGACGGTTTACAAGCAACCTGCCTAAATAATATTACTCACTGGTAACCCGGCATATGGATCACGGATGACAAGGCCCAAGGCCCAGAAGGCCGGTTCAATATGGTGGGCCGGTTTATGAAGAAAGCATAATGAATATTCTCTTACAAAGGAAGCAAGACTAGGACTCCTTGTAATAAAGCAATCCTAATCCTACTAGGACTCTATATGTAACCTGCCCCTTCAACATATATAAGGAGGGGCAGGGCTCCCCAAAGAGGGACAAGTTTAGACAAGCCACAAGCAGACAAGTTTCTAGGGCTAGACACAAAGAGCCGGTTTACCGGCGACACCATGAGGATCATAATGAGATCTAGCCTCAAACAGCACGTAGGGTTATTACCGGATGATGTTTCCCGGGGCCCGAAGCTGTCTAAATCCGTGTCTTGCATCGCGTCTCTTGATTCCGCTCAACCTCTCTCAAGCTACTACATAGATGCGCGGCCTCACGACTAAGTCCGCTAAACCGAACATCTGACGTGTTAATTCCATGATAGTTGGCGCCCACCGTGGGGCCTGTGCACGGTAGTGTTGAGTTCTTGGAGGGATATATCTTAGGGACCGAGGGACTCGCAATTTTTTCGGATGAAGAAAAGCTGGTTTGAAAGATTTGCATCAGCGACGAATTCATCAGTACGGATTTGAAGATTTGTGAGATATTAAGGTTCAAAGGAATTAAGGTTGCGAGCTGTTCCGCCGCCGTTTATTTGAAAAGTCGCCGAGACTCATGGAATCTCGGATTAGTCAAGCCAGGACGATTGCGTACTGCTCCAAGCTGGATTCGGTTCAGATGCTAAAAAAAGCTTTCAGGTCAGCCACGACCCGGAAGAGGATAGGGTCACGGGCACGGACTCCGACGCGGCTCGGGGACAGCTCTCGCCTTGCGCTTTTGCCGCCGGCTGGCCGTGGCTCCGGGCTGGTTCCAGGGTTATTGGGCCTCGAGCGGCTGCCTCCGCATCTCCGCCTGCCTCTGCCGGTGCGGCTCTTTGAGCCGGCGCCTCACCTGGCCGAAGCTCCATCGCGCTAAGTCGCCCGACCCCGAGTCACCGCCGAGCTCAGCTCCGCCTTGCTGCGGCGAGCCGTTCCTCTGCTCTCGGCCGCGCCTTGGAGGATTCCGCGTTGAAGACCCGGAAAAGACGGCCACGACTTGCGGCTGCTCTGGATTCCGCCCCCCTTCTAAATCGCGGCCGCGCCTTGTCTTTTATCCGAGTTGCGGTCGCGCCTCGCCTCACCCGCACGGGGTTTGCCTTCTCCGACCCATGCCCGGCTGCTTCCAAACTGCCTACGCCGGCCGCCTTCTGCCACTGTGGAGGGCTCGCCTCGGGCCGCGCCTGTTATGGCCGCGGGGGTGCCTTACGCCGCGGTCTACCTGTTTCACCGCACCACCGTTGCCGATAGTTTGCGCCTCCAACTCGCCGGCGCCGTTTCATCGTGCTTCCATCTGCATCCCGGAGCCGCCATCGCCGTTTATGAGCTGCAACTCCGAGCTGCCTTCTCAGTCGCTGCAGGCCGCCTCCACCATAGCCCACCGCATCGCTCCTCTACCGCGGCCTCATCTCGCTGCCAAGACGCCGCTGCGGTGGACATGGCGCTCACAGTTTTTTACCTTTTCCATTGTGTCTTGAGCCGACCCTCTGCTACAGCTTGAATCCGTCTCTGCCGCACATCGCTACAAAAGCAGGCTGGAGAAGAAACATCAAGCAGTTTTCAGGATCAGACGAGGGATCTACTTTGGAGCAATTTTTGATCGTAAAAATGACACAGTACATGAGGCAATGTTTGCTATCGTCATGCTCACAACCGGGCACCGATGAGATGACTAAATTTATGTTGGAATTACTGGAGGATACGCACAGATTATGTATCGTTCATAAACATGAGGTGATATCTTTCCTTTATATTTTATTAGCACATAGTGTTTTCATCAGAGAACAATTACTCTTGCACGTAATATTTTTTACGCAGGACGACTACTAAAAGTGGCAGTAGGATCATCATTGGGGTATGCCACGGATGCACGTTCAGCTGAGTTGCGCGTCTTCACGAGTATGTATGTTGCGGTCCGGTTTACATCAATGCACCGGCCGGCTCGTCTGTCTGCGCCCGCGCGCGCTGGTCTCCAACCTCGCGGCCGACTCCCTCGCCAATGAAACGTGCGCACACCACCACTTCCGTGGTCCGGTCTACATTGACACGACACTGTCCGTGCCTGCGATTAACTCACCTGTACATGCCGGCTTACAAATACTGCGGCCGACTCATCTGTTGTCCGGGTGAATCAGGTGATACCTTTGCTATTTACTTTTTAATACCTATTAATTCATCCGAGCAAAAATACCTCGCCCTGCTGTATTTTATATGCAGGAAAAATCATTCATTACAAAGCGATATTATACTGAGGAGATGGATGCCCGCCAAAAGTGGACGCCGTTACTCAACGGACTCCCGCACCGGTTTACAACGCCGTGGCCGTTTCTCGCGACTGCGCCGGTTTACAACGCCATGGCCGTCTCTTGCAACCGCGCCGGTTTACAACGCCGTGGTCGTCTTTCACAACCACGCTGGTTTACCACCAGGAGGACAACTAACCCGTCGACACCGGCCGACCCATTTGTTGTTCGAGCAATCAGGTGAAATTATTATTCTACTACGGGAATAAAGCACATGCTGGCAATATTCTACAAACGGCGTTTTCGTCTGTGTCACACTACCCGTTGAAAGGACGGCCGGTTTACGCGTCCGCACCGGTTTATAACACAGAGGACAACTTACTCATCTCCGCCGGTTTACAACTGCGGCCGACTCATATGTATGTGCTGCCTCTGATGCTGCGGTCGTTTTACTGTCCGCCCTGCGATCCGGTTTATTCAACATACCGGTTTGGATAACAGACACCGATGAGGATCATAAGGTCCAAATACATCAGGTGATATCCATCTAAGTCTATTTTCTTGATATATATCATTTTCATCAAGAAGAACACGATGCTTTGATCAGTCTATTTTTGTTATACAGGACAACTATTTATTAAGGGACCAAAGAAGGTTTGCCGCACAGTGCAACTCCCATATAGGTACCCTGCTTCTACATTTGCTAGGGGGCTTCCTGTTCAAACATAGGTCGTATTCGAACCAAAGAGAACATAGCCAAATTCATTTGGGGGCTTCCTGTTCAAACATAGGTCGTATTCGAACCAAAGAGAACATAGCCATTTCTGTTCAAACATAGGTCGTATTCGAACCAAAGAGAACATAGCCATTCCTGTTCAAACATAGGTCGTATTCGAACCAAAGAGAACATAGCCATTTCTGTTCAAACATAGGTCGTATTCGAAC
>LR738709.1:415806278-415873129 GCA_902687465.1 Secale cereale
TCGAACTAAAGAGAACATAGCCATTCCTGTTCAAACATAGGTCGTATTCGAACCAAAGAGAACATAGCCATTCCTGTTCAAACATAGGTCGTATTCGAACCAAAGAGAACATAGCCATTTCTGTTCAAACATAGGTCGTATTCGAACCAAAGAGAACATAGCCATTCCTGTTCAAACATAGGTCGTATTCGAACCAAAGAGAACATAGCCAAACTCACTAGGGGGCTTCATGATCGTATTCGAATCATAGCTTAACCCCTTGTGGTCCGAGTTATATGATCGTATTCGAATCATAAGCTCCTTGGATCGTATTCGAATCCATTGATTGGCTAAAGTTTCAAGGCCACTGGGGGCTACACGGTTGTATTCAAATCCTAGCTTAACCCCTTTGGTCCGGTTTACTGATCGTATTCGAATCAGAAGCCTCGATTTGGAGCCTGGCAGCTCGCAAAAAGCCTCGACTACATGGTCTTATTTGCAAACCTGTGTTTTTGGTGTTTATGATTTTTCATGTGTTTTCTATGGTTTTTTGATCTGGAGCTGGGCAACTTCAAAGTTGACCACATATTTACAAAAGTCTGGGTCATAGAACACCAGCATGATTTAAACCGGTGGTTATCATAACCCGGAACAATCATTGGGCAAACGCCAAGAGGGCCAAGAGCCTCATCAGAATCTACACATTCAATTATGCCTACCGGATTAAGGACGTCAGGTACACTTAATCACAGGTTAGATAATGACCGGTGTTTATTAAACCGGCCTGGCTTTGACTATAAGTCGCCAGTAGGAGATAATATAATGACCGATGTTCATTAAACCGGCCTGGCTTTTGAATATAAGTCACCAGTATGAGATAAAATAACGACCGGTGTTTATAAAACCCGGCCTGGTGGTGATCAAATATCACTGGAACCGGTTTTCAAACCGGATTATATTATTCAAACCTTTAATAGCCAACATGGCTGGATTTTTACTATGGTTATCAATATTATGATTGAGGTTTTCAAAGCCGCTTTAAGCGCAATGGATATTATTTCATCGATGGAAGTGATTTATTCTACAAAGGAATAGTCCCGAGTTGCTGCAGGCTTACAACCCGGCACTTGGGGGCTACATTATTCAGATTGAGATTATATTAAATACACAAGTCTCATGTCGCTGCAAGCATGCACCATGACACTTGGGGGCTAATGCAAAGTCATTTTTTACTGGCCTTATTGAAGACCCGACTCATCATATCATAATGAGCCGACCCTTGGGGGCTACCAATCGCTCCTGTCAACAATTCAAGGTACACAAGTTAATCCATTATATTGAAGGGTCCATTGCTCAGTTGGTAAAGCACAAAGCTCTTAAACTTGTGGACGTGGGTTCAAACCCCACGATGGAAGTCACATTATATAATGTTATTTTCAATGATTATATCTACAAAAGTCCCTGTTCATTATTACATAATGACCCGACACTTGGGGGCTACATAATATGGAATATTCAGTTTCATAGTGATTGGGATGAACAATCCGGATTTCTTCAAGATTATACAAATGCTATTTTCAATGAAGTATATACAAAGTCCCTGCTCATTATTACATAACCACCCGGCAATGGTGGTAATCATAAACCAACATCCTCAAGCCGGCTTGATATCAATTGAATATTTGAAAACCAATATTTTTATTAAGTCAGAGCATTGAAGGCCGATTCAAATGGATTCTTGATTTACAATATTTTTTCTGCAAGCAAATTGATTATGAAGCTGGATCATTGACCCGGAGTTTTCAGAAGAAGTGTCTGGATTTTTTGCATTGGTAATATTTGAACATATCTGCTAAGGAGATTCACTATGAGATCATGGATACATATCGAGGAGGAAATGACAAGGATTTAAGGATGATTAAGGCCGGTTCAGGAAAATATTCTTAACCCGGAGCACAACCTGTCAGATTCGCTCTTGTGTTTATTTTGCAGCATAAGTTTACCATGGATAAATCCAAGCTAAACTTGGGGGCTAATGTCGGGGATATACCCCGTGGTATGAACCGGCCGGAATTATAACCCGGCCGGACTTGGCGGTTTACACTTGGTGATTCACTGGCGATCCGTTATCACCAGACGGTTTACAAGCAACCTGCCTAAATAATATTACTCACTGGTAACCCGACGTACGGATCACGGATGACAAGGCCCAAGGCCCAGAAGGCCGGTTCATGTATGGTGGGCCGGTTTATGAAGAAAGCATAAGGAATATTCTCTTACAAAGGAAGCAAGACTAGGACTCCTTGTAATAAAGCAATCCTAATCCTACTAGGACTCTACATGTAACCTGCCCCTTCAACATATATAAGGAGGGGCAGGGCTCCCCAAAGAGGGACAAGTTTAGACAAGCCACAAGCAGACAAGTTTCTAGGGCTAGACACAAAGAGCCGGTTTACCGGCGACACCATGAGGATCATAATGAGATCTAGCCTCAAACAACACGTAGGGTTATTACCGGATGATGTTTCCCGGGGCCCGAAGCTGTCTAAATCCGTGTCTTGCATCACGTCTCTCCATTCCGCCCAACCCCTCTCAAGCTACTACATAGATGCGCAGCCTCACGACTAAGTCCGCTAAACCGGACATCTGACGTGTTAATTCCACGACACATACGGTACACTTTCCAAGGAAACAACCTCAGGTTCACAATATCAATTCTATTGGAAAATTTTCAACTATTACTATTGGAGGTTTTGAATTTCCTCTTCCTACTCTCAAGAAGACATATGATATTCTTATTGTAGGGGACAAACATATCCCCATTGAGGTAACCTAGTGTTATTCGAAAATTCTCTGGTTTCATGTTATTAGGAAAGAGTTTATTAACAAGACCTGATCAACCTTGTTAATGGATTCCTTTTGATGAGCATGAGATGGGTGAATCTAGATAGCACAACCTTCTGTACCCTCCTTTTACTTTTTGTTAATTAGATTAAATAAAGCAAAAATAGTATTTTATGTCTGTTTCCAGACTTATCCGTGCAATAAAAAATACCCGAAAATAAAAGTTCTCCAAATGCCTTGGAAATGAAATATGATTTTTTTAGAATATTTGAGAACGTTTGGCACAGAAAACACAGCGAGGGGAGCCAGCACCGGGCCACGCGGGTCCAGGGCGCGCCCACCCTCACAGGGCACGCCCCCTGCCTTGTGGGCCCCACGTGGCCCCCCTCCACTTATTACTGCACCCACACACTTCTTCTTCCTCCCCAAAAAATCACTATCCAGCTCAAGCACAAGTTCTAGCTCATCTTGCTGCCATTTTCGATCTCCTTGCTCAAAGCTCCATTGACAAAACTGTTTAGGGAGATTGTTCTTTGGTATGTGACTCCTCCATTGGTCCAATTAGTTTTTGTTCTAGTGCTTTATTTGTTGCAAATTTTTACTGCTGTGGAGACCTTATTCTTGAGCTTGCATGTAAAATTTCTTTGGTCCCAAGTAGTTCTAATGCATGATATAGTCTCTAGGCACTTGTAGGAGTTATTGCTATCAATCTTGTTGAGTTTGGTTAACTTTTATTTTGAGTTACTAAAAATTTCGGAAAATTTCAGCAAAATGTATAGGAAAATCTTCCAAGGTGGTTCTTCAAGGAAGCAAGAACCAAGGCTCACGATGCATGAGCCGGACGATGAACTACCGAGGGAAGCTGAAGTGCGGCCTTGTGAATGGTCGTCAAAAGAATTTATGGTTCAAGAAGGCATTAAGGAGGAATTTGACGCATATGTGCATAATGCTGACCTCGAGGGCTTCATGCAAGATAAGTGCCCTCAACACCGTTACTTAACAGATACCTTTGTGAGAAGGTTTAAATTTTCATCTTCATGTAATTCTCACACTGTCCTGTTTGATCTTTAGGACAAATCTTACACCATGGACCTAGAGGATTTTAATGATGCTTGTAAGCTCCCGCAGTGGGGCAGTATGGGTGACCCTTGCAAATCTGAATATAAAGATTTCCTTGCTAGTATCACTGTAGGAGAATCTAGAGAAATCACACAAGCCACCATAGGGAGCATTCATTTTCCTGCTATTCATTACTTTGCTCTCTTTATTGGTAGATGCATAAACGGTAAAGATGAGGCTTGCCATATGTGCGTCCCAGATCTTAGTGTTCTCAAGAGTGATATGTTAGGTGATAGACAATATAACTTGGGAGCTATTGTTGCATGTAGGCTACATCATAATGGTTTGTATGGAGATTTCTTCGGTGGGATCTATGCCACTCGCATAGCCCGCCGTCTTGGTGTGCCTATACATGAAAATGATGAACTATTACCGCCTGCTTATTTGGATTACAATGCTATGGTTAGTCACTGGTTTATAGAGAGGGATGAACAATCCCTCAAGCATCGACTAATCTTTAACAGGCATCACGCCATCCATATTTCTCTTTCTCCTCCTACCTTGTTTGACTACCAGGAAAAAAGGAGATATACTATAACCAGGGAGGAGGCAAATGAGTATCAGGAGATGATGGAAGCAGCCCGTCTCCAAGCTGCAGCTCAGCAGGCAGTAGCTGCTGCATCTCAGTACAACCCCAACTACAATTTTGGATATCCATCAGACCAATATTGGCCATAGACCAACTTAGGCCAAAAGCCTAAGCTTGGGGGAGTACGTGTTTCTCACCGACATTACATTCATGTTCACACACTTATTCTAGTCGTCGGTGCTCACACTCTTTCATTGTACCATCCATGCTTGTTTCAATTCTTTTCTTAGTCTTTTTCTTGCGTGCTAGAAAAACCTTAAGAAAAACAAAAACAAATAGTTGTAGTTTTTAGCTAGTTTACTTTCCATGCTTGTAGCAGTAGTAATTAAAAGAAAACCCAAAAAGATTTCTCGTTCTTCTTTTGCTTGTTGGGAGCTTTCCCGTGTAAATAGTTTCTTTTCTTTTCTTTGGGGGTCAAGAGTAGAACACCATGATTGAAAATGCTTAGTGGCTCTCATATGCTTTATCGTTGATTTAACCTTGAGCCATATTACCCTGTCTTCTCTCTTGTGTTAAAATGCTCGCAGATTCCAGCTTAGTCTAATGCACGTGCACTATTATTATTATCCACACCGTTCGGTTGTGCGAGTGAAAGGCAATAATGATGATATATGATGAACTAATTGAGACGAGAAAAGCTGGTATGAAATCGACCTCTCTTGTTTTTGTAAATATGATAGTTCATTGTTCTTGATTCAGCTTATTATGAATGAAACATGCTTGCAATGACAATTAGAGATCATAGCTACTTATGCCATGCTTAATTAGCTGAGAGTTTATAATGGTCTATCTTACGTGCCAACATGATATTAAGATGGTCGTGATGTGGTATGATAGGGTGGTATCCTCCTTTGAACGATTCAAGTGGTCTGACTTGGCACATGTTCATGAATGTAGTTGAAATAAATCAACATAGCCTCCACGATATTTATGTTCATGGTGATTTATATCCTAGTCATGCTTGCATTCACTGTTGATTAATTTTAATGCATGTTCATGACTGTTGTCGCTCTCTAGCTGGTCGCTTCCAGTCTCTTTCTAGCCTTCACCTGTACTAAATGGGAATACTGCTTGTGCATCCACTTCCATAAACCCCAAAGTTATTCCACATGAGTCCACCATACCTTCCTATATGCGGTATTTACCTGCCGTTCCAAGTAAATTTGTATGTGCCAAACTGTAAACCTTCAAATGAAATTCTGTTTTGTATGCTCGAACAACTCATGTATCAACTAGGGCTGTCTATATCTTCCATGCTAGGTGGATTATCCTCACGATGAGTGGACTCCGCTCATCATTCATGAGAAAATGGCTGGTAACCGGGATGCCCAGTCCCATGCTCAAATCATAATAATTAAACAAAACTCCCCCATGGCTGTTGCTGATTTGGACGGTACCCGTTGTTTTGGGCTAGCCGTGGAGTGTGCTTGTTGGTGGTTGGGGGAGTATAAACTTTACCATTCTGTTTGGGAACCGCCGATAATGTGTGTAGCATGGAAGATATCGAGATTCTTGGTTGTTATGTTGACAATGAGAGTATACCGCTCAAAATGTTATTCATCTCTATTTAAAAATCGAGCTCTGGCACCTCGACAAATTCATGCTTCCCTCTGCGAAGGGCCTATCTATTTACTTTTATGCTCATTCATCATCCTCTTATAAAAGAGCACCAGTTGGAGAGCACCTCTGTCATTTGCATGTATTACTATTAATTTGCATTGAGTATGATTGTGACTGGATCTCTTTTACCATGAATTACAATGTCTAGTCAGCCCTTGATCTTTAAAGGTGCTCTGCATTTATGTTTTGCGGTCTCAGAAAGGGATAGCGAGATACCATCCGGTTGTATCATATTATGATTGTTTTGAGAAAGTGTTGTCATCCGAGGTTTATTATTATTGCTCACTAGTTGATTATGCCATTGATATGAGTAGACATGAGACCTGAAATTTATTGTGAATGTGGTTAGTTCATGATCTTACTGAAAACTTCAATGTTGGCTTTACTTATTTACAATAACAAGAGCAAACAGAGTTTTTCAAAGTTTTTCTTTATCACTTACAGTTTATCAACTAAATTGCTTGAGGACAAGCAAAGGTTTAAGCTTGGGGGAGTTGATACGTCTCCAACGTATCTACTTTTCCAAACACTTTTGCCCTTGTTTTGGACTCTAACTTGCATGATTTGAATGGAACTAACCCGGACTGACGTTGTTTTCAGCAGAATTGCCATGGTGTTGTTTTCGTGTGGAAATAAAAAGTTCTTGGGATGACCTGAAAATCCACGGAGAATTATTTTGGAAAATATAAAAAATATCTGCGGAAAGATCCAGACCAGGGGGTCCATACCCTGTCCACGAGGGTGGGGGGCGCGCCCCCTCCCCCTTGGCGCGCCCCCTCCCCCTTGGCGCGCCCCCTGCCTCGTGGGCCCCCTGTTGCTCCACCGACGTTCCTCCGGACTCCATATATTCACTTTCGGGGAGAAAAAAATCAGAGAGAAAGAATTATCGCGTTTTACGATACGGAGCCGCTACCAAGCCCTAATCTCTCTCGGGAGGGCTGATCTGGAGTCCGTTCGGGGCTCCGGAGAGTGGATATCGTCACCATCGTCATCATCAACCTTCCTCCATCACCAATTCCATGATGCTCACCGCCGTGCGTGAGTAATCCCAACGTAGGCTTGCTGGACGGTGATGAGTTGGATGAGATTTACCATGTAATCGAGTTAGTTTTGTTAGGGTTTGATCCCTAGTATCCACTATGTTCTAAGATTGATGTTGCTATGACTTTGCCATGCTTAATGCTTGTCACTAGGGCCCGAGTGCCATGATTTCAGATCTGAACCTATTATGTTTTCATGAATATATGTGTGTTCTTGATCCTATCTTGCAAGTATATAGTCACCTACTATGTGTTATGATCCGGCAACCCCGAAGTGACAACAATCGGGACCACTCCAGGTGATGACCGTAGTTTGAGGAGTTCATGTATTCACTATGTGTTAATTCTTTGGTCCGGTACTCTATTAAAAGGAGGCCTTAATATCCCTTAGTTTCCACTAGGACCCCGCTGCCACGGGAGGGTAGGACAAAAGATGTCATGCAAGTTCTTTTCCATAAGCACGTATAACTATATTCGGAATACATGCCTACATTACATTGATGAATTGGAGCTAGTTCTGTGTCACCCTAGGTTATAACTTTTACATGATGAATCGCATTCGACATAATTCCCTATCACCGATCCAATGCATACGAGCATTTCACATATTGCTTTTTGCTTATTTACTTTTCCGCTGCTACTGTTACAAAAATTATAAAAACCCTACCGTTACTTTTATTGTTGTTACCACTATTTCCCTATTACCTTGCTACTAAACTACCTTCCTGCAGATACTAAGTTTCCAGGTGTGGTTGAATTGACAACTCAGCTACTAATACTTAAGAGTATTCTTTGGCTCCCCTTGTGTCGAATCAATAAATTTGGATTGAATACTTTACCTTCGAAAACTATTGCGATCCCATACACTTGTGGGTTATCACATCACAAAATATAACAAGGGAAATACGCGGTTCCAGGGATGAGCTAACACAGGGATAGGTGATACTGGCGAAGGGGGAAAACATCCGGGAAAGTATTCCCGATGTTCTGTGTTTTTGGACAAACGGACCGAAGGGGGACGGTTGCAAGTTCGCTGTGCTAGGGATGTGCGGTGGACGAACTGACTATGTATTCGGGTTCGTCTTGTCGTTCTGAGCAACTTTCATGTACAAACTATTTTCATCCGAGTTACGGATTATTTTATATTAATTTTTAAAGTTTTAAATCATTTTCCTAATTATTAATATTAAATTAATTCGAAATTATTAATATTGCATTAGCATGACATCATCATGATGTCATCAATCAACAGAGGTGTTGACTAGGTCAAGCTGACGTGTGGGTCCCGCATGTCATTGACTTATTAATTAACTAGCTATTAATTAGGCTAAACTGTAATTAGGTTAATCTAATTAAGTTAATTAAGGGAATTGATTTTTTAATTAATCAACTAATTAATATTTTATTAGTATTATTATTACTAGTCGACAACTCGTGCATCTGCACGGACTAGCTACATAAATAACAAATAATTTGTTAAAAACTCAAAAAATAATATTATCTTGGTACGTGTTAAACGATGCAAATGTCAACTTTCACGGTGGAGATGAACACATTTTCCTAGGAAATGACTACACTACTTGTTCAGTCTATCTGCTACGAAATATAACATGTGTATTCTGGTTGACAAAAGTTCAATGCGTAAGAAGCATAGATCACGTGCGTCTATTTTGGAGACAGGAGTAAATTCAAAACAAATACAATGGCCTTGTACACACAAATACAATGGTAAATCATCTCTATCTGCAATTGTAGACCTTTTACTATCAACTTTTGCCAGTTCTTCATGCGCTCTCAGATTCAGTCTGTTGCAAATATGAGCATTATGCACACTATAGTGAGGGCAAGTTCGCTATTCAACAAACCAATGGCACACATCATACAGTACATATTGCGCACCTATGTTTAGTATCCCAACTCTATTGGCATCAAAATTGATCTGCTGTGGAATAATAGCTAACCTTGGTTGATATGTATAATTTAACAGTAAGAGTACACATGTTTCGTACCACAGAATACGTTATTTAGGATAGCATACAAACTTGAGAACTTGTGCTTGGATAAATTTAGTCATTAGAAAATGTTTTATGTGGGAGGGAGGGAGCTAGAGCGAGGGCGAGACTGAAGCTGAATGTACCTTTCTATATCTATAAGTAGAAGCTATGACATCTGAATGTTGGAACTACTTGAAAAGAATCAAGCATGTTATTAGAAACGGGCGTGGAAAATATCGACATCATAGTTACAACTGTATGAAAAAATCTTCAAAATGTTTTGGTTTACACTTCGACATCATCAGAACATAGTCCTTTTCGCATTCATAATAGGAAAAATACAAATAAACTTGTAGAACTCAAGTGACCTTTGTTGCTTGTTTATTCCACAAAAACCCTGCCGCAACCAAGCACAACAAAGAGAAGTGTACAGTAACTGACTCGGCCACATCGGAGAAATTTGTATGACCGCGTGTACCAAAGAATCCTAAGTGAGAACCAAAAGAAATGTTAAAACCAAAACTTCAATAAATATCTGATCTCTGAAGAATTTGTATTCACATAAAACCTGCATGCTGCTCCGCCACTCAAATATCTTCACATGTAGAGATTACTGTATTAGACATGATTCTGACTAATTTGTGAACTTAAGTTAAATGTCAAATGGATAGAAAAATATTTAAATTATAGTCATCATACCTTTCCAAAATGCTGCATGGCAGAAAAAGAATATATACCATGCATGTGGATAACAGAAGAATTAGCATGTATTTAGAACAAACGATATGGAACATGTAAATCATATAAACTGAGCCTTTGATAAAAATCTACAACATGCATTGAGCTAAATTGGTTTGCCAATGTTTTAATTACTGCTGTAGCGAACAAAGCCCTACTGTGGGGATTCTATTTATGGTGCTCCTGGAGGTGATGGAGACAAACCTAGCAGGCTTTCATTCATCTCCTACACCCCCATCAGGCTGCTCACATATAGACATCTAAGAGTACAAATTTTTGTTGGCCAAAGAAAGAAATTAAACCAACCTATTGGGTTTTTTTGTAATGAACTTAGCCAGTTAAATAATAGAAAAATGAATTTTCAGGGTATGGTGTTACTTGCCTAAGAAGTCTGGGGCAGGGCCGCAGCCTGCAGGAGTAATGTGCTTCAAACTCGAAGCGGTTTAGATCAGATGAACTGCTGCACCACCAGCCCCCCATAGTTCCTCCGGTCAGCAGCCTGCAGGACATGTGTGGGGTGTGTATCACCATGTACCGCTGGTCCTATGGTTGCATGATTCATCTCATCTTCGTTTGCCGCCTCGATGGATCAGCACCACGGAAGCTCATCTCCTTCCTCTTCCTAACCCATCTCCACTTTATCTACGAAGTAGCGGACCTGCGTTGCCATGAGAAATTCACCATTGTGAGGACACGAAAGAAAGCAGCATCACCTCAGCGGCCGTGTGCTGGCATGAAGAACTCACGGCGACGAGAACCACGATAGATGGGTCTCGTGTGATTATGCAACCGCCACATGATGGGAAACAACGATGCAAAAACTGTGAAAAAATTGTAGAGTTAATCTCGACCGTAATAACTCGGTCCCACCAGATGAATGGCTCGTAAATTCTAATTAACGCAGGAATTTCTAGGGAGTCACAAACTAGTATAGGTATATATTTAACTCCTTTTTGTAAATTCGTTCTGGGGCCTGGGGCCCGTTTGGCAGTGGCCCAGAAGGGGCCTAGCAGGCATCCGGGTAGGCAGGTGCGGGCGAAGCCGCAACCCGCCCGATAGGGAGGCGGCCAGCGCGGCCGACCGGTGTGGCCTGCGGCAGCCGCCAGAGGCGGGCGGTCGGCGCCGGCCGGGCGTAGCGGTGGGGGAGCAGGCGCGCGGGATGGCGCGGTCACAACAGCAGCTGAAGCCGGGGTTGGCCGACGGGCGGCGGAGCAGCGGGCCGTGAGTGGGAGGCACGGAGGCCGCGGGTAGCGAAGGCGAAGGTGCGGCGAGGTCAGGCGGGGCGGACCGGGGCGGAGCGGCACCAGTAGGCTGCGCAAGCGGGCAGTAGCTAGAGGGGCGTCAAGGCTTAGTGCCCGCGGGAGCCAGCCGAGCCGGGTCGCGGCCAAGCGTGGGCGTGGGTGACGACACATGGAACGCCGACGCGAGCATGGTGACCACAGCCACTGTCAGGAGCACGGGCGACACGGCCTACGGCCTACAACGGTGAATCGAGGAGGGGGAGAGGGGGAACACGGACGACGGCTCATAGTGGAGCTATAGGGATGGCAGCGGGATCGTGGTGGTGCTTGAGGCAGCGAGGCCAGGGTGGAAGTGGCGACGACGGTGCGAATCCCGACGAGGTCGGGGAGGCGGCAGCAGCGAGCTCTGGGACGGAGCTCCAGGCGGCGGCTTGGTGCTCCTCGGACAGCGAGGCGGCATAGGCGGACGGACTTGGCGTCGGGGACGACGTGGCTGCAGCCAAATCCATTCGGGAACGGGAAGGGACGGCGAAGGCCGGCCGGACCTGGTCGTTGGGTGGCGGAGGTCGAGGCTCTCGCCTCCCGCTGTGGGTGGCGGCGCACGGGAGGACGAGAGGGAGTGGAGGGATTCAGGAGTGAGGGATGCCGCGGGCTAGGTTATGGGGGGGAGTTGAACTGGGCCTATCGACGGGGTGGGCCGGCCAGTTCGGCGGCCAGCTGGGCCGAGGCGGCCGGCCCAGGGGAGTTTGTCCTTTTTCTTTTATATTTTCAGTCTTCTAATTTCTTTATTGTTTTACATTTTTCTTCTATACTAATTTCAATTATCTGCTTATGAAATTTGGTCCAAAATTAGTACGCAAAGATTTGAGCTAGCGCACAGAGTTTCAATTTATATTGAAAAGTTTGCATATTTTCTTAAACCAAAAAGTTCCATTTAATTGTTGCTGGGCTAGTTTTAAATGGCTTAGGGGCATTTTAAGCTTTTAAAAAATGTTGATCCTCGCATGAAAATTGGTTAGTGAATATTTGGAACCCAACGAACATTTTTATTTGACAGTTTGAAGAAATATGAATTTGACTTTATTTTAAATTTGAATTTGAATTCGGTTTGGATCAAAATGAAGTTTTAGGAAATTAATTGCGATGACATGGCACATTAGGGTCAGCTTACTTAGCTTGATTATCCGGGCGTCACAGGAACCCTCGGGTCTAGCTCTGTTCCTAACATAGCCCTTGAAAGTGCCTAGCCGCCTTTCAATAGGGTACATCCAGCCATACTGTATTGGACCTCTAAGTAGTGCCTCATCAGGTAGATGAACAACCGAATGCACCATCACATCAAAGAAGGCTGGAGGATATATCTTCTCAAGGTTGCATAGGATAGTTGGTATCTTGTCTCTAAGACACTCCAAAGCATCTATCCTGATATTTCTACTGTAGAGTTCCCAAGAATTTTCCCAACTCTGCGACTACTCTGTATAAGTCAGGGCGGCCCCAATCCTCTAAGGATAACAGGTAAAACCCTTTGAAGTAGGACGTGGCAGTCATGAGTTTTCAACCCTTGTACCTTGTTTCCATCTGCACTGACTCTCCTTTCAGGGTTGGAAGCAAATCCATGTGGGAATCTCACACGTGACAGGACCTCACAGAATTTTTTTTACCTTGTCCAAGACATACACAACTAGTGTCATATCCCATAGTTTACCTTCACTAGATGACCCATTGCGCCCGTGGCGCAAAAAGCGAGAGCGAGACGGGTATTTATCACCATGCATATGTGACTGATTTAGAACCAATTTAACAAATACTTATATCACATTACATGGTACTATGATAGACTAAAAAGGAAATAATGAGATCATTTGACAATTCCATACATTTGTTTTATAAAGCAAGCTACGGTAGCAAAGATGCATTGCATAGCTGCCAACTCGAAAGACCGGGACATGGAGGTGAATAGTAACTGCTTTCTAATCTGATGTGTAGTGTTCTCCAAAATCAGATACTGCTTGCACTAGCCCCGAAGTGAATAGTAATAATTTTAAGAGGATAAACCATAAAGAGAATTGGTTCCTAATTAGAGTAACTAAAGAAGAAAGTAGCTAACATTAGTCCATAGTCTTGGAACTGGGCCACAAGATCATGGTAAACTGACAGGACCACGTCATTTCTTGTGGTTTGCATAGTTCTCTCAAATTTTCCATGGCTGATTAGCTACTACTTCCAATTTTTCTTGTCCCTTGGAGTACATCCTTTGATGGCAAAAGAAAAAAGTTCTTGCCCCTTGGAGTACATCCTTTGATGGCAAAAGAAAAAAGTTCTTGCCCCTTGGAGTACATCCTTTGATGGCAAAAGAAAAATGTTCTTGCCCCTTGGAGTACATCCTTTGATGGCAAAAGAAAAAATTCGTGCCCCTTGGAGTGCATCCTTTGATGGCAAAAGAAAAAATGTTCTTGTCCCTTGGAGTACATCCTTTGATGTCAAAAGAAAAAGTTCTTGCCCCTTGGAGTACATCCTTTTATGGCAAAAGAAAAAAGTTCTTGTCCCTTGGAGTACATCCTTTGATGGCAAAAGAAAAAGTTCTTGCCCCTTGGAGTACATCCTTTGATGGCAAAAGAAAAAGTTCTTGCTCCTTGGATTAAATCCATTGATTGGCAAAAGAAATCATTGCTCCTTGGATTGCACCCATTGATTGGCAAAATGAATCATAGACCTTTGGGTCGCATCCATTGATTGGCAAATATGGAGCCTGGCAGCTCGCAAAAAGCCTCGACTACATGGTCTCATTTGCAACGGTGTTTTGTGTTTTGTGATTTTTCAAAGTTTTCTGCGGTTTTTGATCCGGAATTGGGCAACTTCAAAGTTGACCACATATCTACAAAAGTCTGGGTCATAGAACACCAGCATGATTTAAACCGGCGTTTATCATAGCCCAGAACAATCATTGGGCAAATGCCAAGAGAGCCAAGAGCCTCATCAGAATCTACACATTCAATTATGCCTACCGGATTAAGGACGTCAGGTACACTTAATCACAGGTAAGATAATGACCAGTGTTTATTAAACCGGCCTGGCTTTTGACCATAAGTCGCCAATATGAGATAAGATAATGACCGGTGTTTATTAAACCGGCCTGGCTTTTGACTATAAGTCGCCAGTATGAGATAAAATAATGACCGGTGTTTATTAAACCGGCCTGGCTTTTGACTATAAGTCGCCAGTATAAGATCATGGTAAATTTTACTTACCGTGCATCAACTCCGCCTTGGTGAAGGCCGCCGGTCGTCTCGCCTCTATGGTGAGTCGCCGAGCTGGCCTCGCATCTCTTCTACCTTGAGTCGCCACAGTTCCGAGTCACCTCGCCGCCTTGCTGCTCCGCCTCAAGTCATCGTCGCCTTCATCGCCTTCACCTCGAGCCACCCCGGGCCGGCCCCGCCGCACATGATGACCGTCGCTTCCTTCTTGCGGGTGTTCTTCTGCCGCGGCCGTGGCCTTGCATCGCCGGGCGCCCGTCCGAGTCGCCTGCCGCTCTGACTCTGCTACCATGGTGTGTTCGCCTCAAACGAGCCGCCGCCTACACTCCGCGATTTTCCAGTGCCTACGCCGACGAGCCGCTGCAGCATCTTGCCTCCATTGGCCGTTCTACTGGTCTGCGCCTGCGCGGCCTCAAGAGCTGGCCCTGCCAAGGACCGCTGGACGATGGGTCAACAGTCTCCACCTCCGCCGCTGGAGTCTTTGCCAAATAGCCTTGAGCCGCCGCTACTAAGCTGGCTCGGCCGCCGCTGTGGATGCTTTGCCTCCGCGCTGCTTTTCCGCAGGCTCAAAGCCACATGACAGCGGTGTTCCTCTTAGCTGCTCTGCGCGGCCCGCCCCTCATTCGGCCCTGAGTGGCCGCTCTTCAAAATTACCTCCGCGGTGCTGGCTTCCACTCCGACCCTGCGGCTAGTGTCGAGTCGCCCGGCCTCAAGTGGTTGCCTCCGCTGACACGATGGCCTCGATCTGCTGCCTTTCCCTGCAAGCCGCCCTTGCCGGAGCGGCATCAAGCCACCCGCTTCTGCCTGGACATCCGCCGTTCTCGCCCACACACCGTGCTGAGCTACCACAGTTTCTTATTGCCAGTGTGCTTACTCGAGGGGACTCACTTAAAAGCTGGATAGATGCGTGGTTATTTGCTTGGATGTGAAGGCCATTGTTTGGTCGAATTGCGGTGCAGCCACCTCTTCCGAAAGACACATCAGGTGATATCTATCTAAGTTTGTTCCTTTAGCACATATTATTTTTTATCAAAAAACAGTTTTTTGCCTTGGTATGCAATATTGTTTATGCAGGGCAACTGTTCACTGCGAGAGCGATGACCATGCATTGATGAATATATGTGCAAATCGTCGCTTTACGGCCCAATTTACATCAACATGGAACAACTCGCCCGTCCGCGCCACTTTACAACGCCATGGACGATTCGCCTGTCCGCCCTCGCGACCGGTTCATGCGTCCGCGCCAGCTTACAATGCGGAGGACAACTTGCTCGTCTGCATCGTTTGCAATGCCGTGGCAAACTGTACCTACCGACTAATTTTTATGGTCGCTTTGTTATCAAAGCTGGGCTGACCTCCGAAAAATACCAGGTGCTATTTACCTTCTTTTTTAAAGCACATATTAATTCATCCGAGCAAAACTACTTTGCACTGCTGTATTTTATATGCACGAGAATTATTCATTACAAAGTGGTATTATACCGCGGAGATGGAGGCACGCCAACATCATTTGGCACAAGTGGTCATCGTTATTCAACGGACTCCGAAACGGTTTACAACGCCGTGGCCGTCTCTCGCGACCGCGCCGGTTTACAACGCCGTGGTCGCCTTTCGCAACCGCGCCGGCTTACAACGAGGAGGGCAACTAGCCCGTCGGTGCCGACTAACCCATCTGTTGTTCAAGAAAATGAGGTGTTATCCCTCCTATACATTTTATCAGCATATTTTAATTCTTCTGAGCACCATTACACTGTCCTATTGGTGTTTTTTACATACAAGTAAAATTATTGTTATACTGGGGGTACGAAGCACGTGCTGGCAACGTCCTGCCCGGCGTTCGTCTGTGCCATATTACCCGGTGAATGGACGCGTGTAAGACGCCGCCCTTACGGCCCGGTTTACATCAACTTGCCGGGACCGCGCCTATGATTGACTTGCCCGTCCGCGCCGGCTTATAATGCCTATGAAGCTGCGATCGTCTTTGCCATCCGTCTCTTGCGGCCTGGTCTACATCAACATACTGGGCCGCACCTATTTGCATGAGCTGTTTACTGAGTATGAGCAAGTCACAGCTTGGGTAGCCCGGTTTTCTTTCAACAAAATGGAGGTAAATTATCATATACTATCAACCGCCGTCTGCACTGGGTGGCTCAATGGGCGGGCGTACAAGTCGCCGCCACTACAGTTTGGTTAACTTCAAAATGCCAGTTGGAAGGAACCATTGGCCGAGTTGCTAACACGGCCCATACGGGATCATTTATAACCCGCTACAGTCACCTCAACCTTCTGTGGATTCACATCATGCTATATACAACTTATGACGGTTTATGTCACGGACAAATATGGAGAATCTCAAGCCAACTCCTCGAGTCACCTTGAGACTTGGGGGCTACAATGATATGACTCAGCAAATGCTGCCGGTTTTCAATGAATTCAAGAACCCCAGGACGATGGAGGGAAAGATAACCCTGTCCCGGAGGCAACTGCTAAATTGATGAAAAATTCAAAGGACATCAGTCTTACTGAAGCTCTCAAATCCGGTTTAAGAATCTCCGGTTCAAAAAGAATTAATCTCTCGCAAGCTCGAGTTTAAAGGCCGTGAGAAAAATTCCGGCTGAAAATGAAGATTCCGGTTTTAGATCCGGCTCAAGGGAAAGATGTCTCCCACAAAGCTTTGAAGCTCTCAAATATCCGGTTTAAGAATTTCCGGTTCAAGAAGAATAATCTCTCGCAAGTTCGAGTTCCCAGGAAAAATTAATGTGACCAAAGAGAGTTTGTTGCACAGCACAACTCAAACATAGGTACCTGGTGAGCACAACTCAGAAATATGTCACATGGGGGCTTCTGTTTATAAAGTGCAGTCCTGACTACCCTCCTGACTCCGGCGACCAAACCAAGACCATCATAAGAGTTTGTCACATGGGGGCTTCTGTGTGCAAGGGAGTTCCTATGGCCTCTTAAACCGACAACCACGTCAAGGCCATCATAAGAGCATAGCTCTGGTTGTTTCGCCAATTCCCACATGATGATAAGGGGCAAAAGAGAGTTTTGATGCCTAGCACAACTCAAACATAGGCCCGACGAGCATAGCTCAAATGCTACCTTGGGGCTCCTGATGCAAAGCATCCGAGTTAACAACCCTTGTAGTAGTCACGGCTTGGCAGCCTGGTGTATACACCTAAAACCCCGGATTAGCTTGCCTGCATTAAGTAAGTCACTCCGCCCAGGTAAACCTGGTACGACCCATCGAACGTATACACAAGTCAATCTTTACAGACCCTGAACTTGGGAACGTTAAATTGACGATCATCAAGTGATTACACAAGTCAATCTTTACAGATTTTGAACTTGGTAGCATTAAACATTGATGATTTGGTTAAGGATTGAGGACCATCTTAACAGGCTTTGCAAAATGGTTAATGACAGTAGCTTGACAGCTCATAAAAAGCCTCGAATTTGGAGCATGGCGGCTCATAAAAAGCCTCGACTACATGGTCTTATTTGCCCAAAAAATTATTATTTTTTATTATGTTTTATAAAATCTTTATCTTCAAGGTCATTGGTATTCATCCAAATCCATTGATTCAAGGAGTGGATGACTATAAGTTGCCACTACAACTGCGTTTACAGAGCCTGGTCTGGTTTGATTATAAATCGCCAGTACTATCTACATATAATGACTGGTGTTTATTAACCCGGCCTGGCTTTTGACTATGAGTCGCCAGTATGAGATAAGATAATGACCGGTGTTTATTAACCCGACATGGCTTTCGATTATAAATCGCCAGTATCATATACGAGTAATCCGATGTTTATCACAACCCGGTACGGTTTTATTGTAAACCGGCAAAATATTACATGAGTTATCAATACCCAAGATTGGGATTATCACCCTTACTACATTGGCTTGATAAAACCAACAATGTGATCAAATATCAATGGAACTGGTTTTCGAACCGGGTTATATTATTCAAATCTTTAAATAGCCAACAAGGCTGGATTCTTATTATGGTTATCAATAACCAATGTTATGATTGAGGTTTTCAAAGTCGCTTCAGCGCAATGGATATTATTTTATCAATGGGTATGATTTATACTACAAAGGAATAGTCCCGAGTCGCTGCAGGCTTACGACCCGGCACTTGGGGGCTACATTATTCAAGTTAAGATTACATCAAATATGCGAGTCTCATGTCGCTGCAAGCATGCACCATGACACTTGGGGGCTAATGCAAAGTCATTTTTTGCTCACCTTATTGAAGACCCGACTCATCACATCATAATGAGCCGGCCCTTGGGGGCTACACGTTGTTATTCAAGTCTACATGATCATATTTATAAAGTCCCTGCTCATTATTACATAATGACCCGGCCCTTGCGGGCTACACTGGGGGAAGTTTTTATGAGCATAAGGCAATTATAAGTCCCAGGCTGCTGCAAGCATGACAACCCGGTACTTGGGGGCTACATATGTGGAATATTCAGTTTTTACTAGTGATTGGGATGAACAATCTGGATTTCTTCAAGGTTGCAACATTTATATTGAAGCAAGTCTTAATCTATCACTATGTTCTCCTCTTAAGACCCGGGGGCTACAGGTAATATGCATATAAAGGAGGAACATTTTCAAATTCTCAGTTTTGGGCAAATCAGGAAGATTAATTGTGTGACCCGGCGTTGGCAACAATCATAACCCGGCATCTATAAACAGCCATGACCCAGAATTATCAGTTTTTATAACCTGGCAATGGTGGTAATCATAAACCAGCATCCTCAAGCCGACTGGATATCGGTTGAATATTTCAAAGACCAATATTTTATCAAGTCAGATCGTTGAAGGCCGATTCAAATGGATTCTTGATTTACAATATTTCTTATGGAAGCAAGTTGATTATGAAGCTGGTCTGTCGACCCAGATTTTCTAGAAGAAGGAAAGGACAAGGACTTGCGGGTGGTCAGGTGCCGGTTTACAATAATTCTTAACCCGGAGCACAACCTGTCAAATTTGTTCTTGTGTTTATTTTGCACCATAAGTTTACCATGGATAAATGCAAAGCTAAACCGGGGGGCTAATGTCGGGGATATACCCCGCGGCGTAACCCGGCCAGAGATATGACCCGGCCGGACTTGGCGGTTTACTTGACGGTTTACACTTGGTGATTCACTGGCGACCTGCCTGATCAAACGGTTTACAAGCAACCTGCTTGGTTAGTATGACTCACTGGTAACCCGGCACATGGTGGATGGATGACAAGGCCCAAGGCCCAGAAGGCCGGTTCATGTATGGTGGGCTGGTTTATGAAGAAAGCATAAGGAATATTCTCTTACAAAGGAAGCAAGACTAGGACTCCTTGTAATAGAGCAATCCTAATCCTACTAGGACTAGTCATGTAACCCGCACCTCCAACATATATAAGGAGGGGCAAGGCTCCCCAAGGAGGGACAGGTTTTAGACAAGTTTTAGACAAGTTATCACAAGTTTCTAGGGCTAGACACCGAGAGCCGGTTTACCGGCGACACCATGAGGATCATAATGAGATCTAGCCTCAAACAACATGTAGGGTTATTACCGGATGATGTTTCCCGGGGCCCGAAGCTGTCTAAATCCTTGTCTTGCGTTGCGTCTCTCGATTCCGCTCAACCCCTCTCAAGCTACTACATAGATGCGCGGCCTCACGACTAAGTCCGCTAAACCGGACATCTGCCGTGTTAATTCCACGACACATACCATTGATGGTTTTCTATGCAAAAGAAATAAACCAATACAGTGAATGAATCTAGAAGCTAAATAAATACAAAGCCCCTTACGACCATATATGCACATGAAAGCTTTAAATAATGAAATAATTCCTCGTTTAACCGAAATGCATTACCGTAGGTGAGAACATATGTTTTCAGTGAGCTCTAACAAGAAAATTCTGTAGTGCATTGTGCCATAGTTTCCTATGATCTAAGTCGGTTGGAGACATGATGTGTTCATGCATCTTCCTTCATATTGGACACTAATAAAGATATGAATACAAAATGAACAAAATGTGTATAGAAATATTGACGGATGCAATAAAAAAGTTATATACTTGTAGCAGCAGGTACTCTCAAGACAACAGATAGATCAGACACCATGTTTACTAACTCTAAAGGGTGTTATTTTGATTTCTCAACTTGAGGGTTGAGGACCGTCCTCCGTCTCCTGGCCCCCGCGTACCACCGCCGACCCCAGCGGGTGACTCGGGCGGCGGTGCAACCTACCCTCCCTCCTCGCCACCTGAAAGAAAGAATACAAGGAGATGAATGAGATTGAGAAGCTCCGGTAAAATGCGAAAACAAGGCATACGACGAGAACCAAGAGCTTAAATGACAAGAGAGACATTGAGAGTACTCCGGTTAAGCGAGATAGACAAGGAATGAGAACAAGAAAATTTGGATAGAATTCTGGTTAAATATGAATTGAATAGAACCAGAACTTAACAAGAAGGAACGATACATGACGAGATGAACAAGACATTGCCTCCGGACGAATTTAAAGAGCGGAATGAAAAGAATGCATAAGAGAAGAACAATTTCCACCACGAATGAATTTGAAAGCATCCTTAGAAGGAAGGGTTGAATGGAGTTGTTGAGAAAATCAACAACAAAAGTATAAGCTTGTTGTGGACTTATGGAAAACATCTCGAAACTTGAGGTGAACTTCTGCCACTACCAAAAGATTGAATGGATGAGATGAGGAAGAAATGCAAGACTTCAGTTCAAAAGATCATGATGAACCACCATGGACAACTTCGATAGTAAAAGGATGATGAAGGATGAAAAGAATAAGAATAAGGCCTTGCGATGATCTAGTCGGGGTTCCGACGAGATGGCTGAGAAAACTATGAACTCCGGAAAAGAAAACATTAAAATAGTTTGGCATGCAAAGTCCTATCATTTTTCTTCTTCTTTTTCTTTTTAGTAGGACTACGCGCATGAGTGTTAGTTATCTGAGAGTCTTGTTCAATTCTTTTAGGGTGTACCTCGGGATAGAGTGGTTCTCGAGTCATCTTGCCTCCTCTAGTTGCTACTCTAACAACAAAATCATTCATATTGTTATTCATTTCATTTAGCGACTCTCTTTGAGATTGAGCAACTTGTTCTAACTGGGTTTGAACCATAGAGGCATGCTTTCCTACACCTCTAACATCATTAGTGGTTCTATATAAAAAGTCACTCAAGTGATCAATCGTATTGGATTTGTATTTCAATTGTTTCATAACATTTGCATTGAAGTGATCTTGTTTCATAATGCAGTTGTCAAACTCATATAAGCATTACTAGGATATTTATTGCAAGGGATGTCACCTTCATCAAACTTCAATAAAGAATTTACCTCTACCACCGTGGTGGTGTTGTGTGAAGACCATGTATTTCTTTAATAGGTGGTAAATTCTTAACATCCTCGGCTTTAATACCCTTTTCCTTCATGCATTTCTTTGCCTCCTGCATATCTTCCGGACAGAGAAATAAGATATCCCTCTTCTTCGGACTAGGTTTAGGCAGTGGTCCCGGAAGAGTCCAATCATCATTAATTTCCTTGTGTTGTTCAATAATTCCTCGACTTGTTCAACAGTTCGTTCCCTGAAAACACAACTCGCACAACTATCTAGGAAGTCCCTAGAAGCATCGGTTAGTCCATTATATAATATATGAAGTATTTCATTTTTCTTAAGTGGATGATCAGGCAAAGCATTAAGCAATTGGAGAAGCCTCCCCCAAGCTTGTGGGAGACTCTCTTATTCAATTTTCACAAAGTTAAATATTTCTTGTAAGACAGCTTGTTTCTTATGAGCAGGAAAATATTTTGCAGAGAAGTAGTGAATCATATCCTGGGGACTACGCACACAACCAGGAGCAAGAGTATTGTACCATGTCTTAGCATCACCCTTTAATGGGAACGAAAATAATTTGAGAATATAGTAGTAGCAATTTTTCTCATCATGAGCAAAAATGGTGGCTATATCATTCAGTTTAGTAAGATGTGCCATTACGGTTTCAGTTTTATAGCCATGGAAAGGATCAGATTCAACAAAAGTAATTAACTCTGGGTTGACAGAGAATTCATAATCCTTATCGGTAACAAAGATAGGTGAAGTAGCGAACTTAGGATCACATTTCATCCTAGCATTCAAAGATTTTTCTTTCACTTTGGATAGTAGTTTATTAAGATCATCCCTATCATTGCAAGCAAGAAAGTCTCTAGCTATCTATCCCTCCATAACATAACCCTCAGGTATATCAGGCAATTCATATCTAGGAGAGCAAGATCTAATAGGTGTCTCATAATTTCTAGTTTCAAAGACTTCATCAGTTTCAGCAATTTCATCAGTTTCAGGATTCTCATTATCTTTTATTCTAGCAAGTTGTTCATCAAGCAATTCTCCTAGTGGCACAGTCTTATCAAGCAAAGTACTAGCATCATCATAAGCATCATTCATAGCAGAAGTAACATCATCAATAACTTGCAACATATCAGGATTAATAGCAGGTGGTGGTGTTGCAAGTTTACTTATAACCGAAGGAGAATCAAGTGCAGAGTGTGATGGCAGTTCCTTACCTCCCATCGTCTTTGAGGGAAAGATCTTGATCTTAGTGTCCTTCAGATTCTTCATAGTGATAGATAGATAATAATCCCAAGTAACTCAACAAATATAGCTATGCTCCCCGACAACGACGCTAGAAAAAGGTCGTGATAACCCACAAGTATAGGGGATCACAATAGTTTTCGAGGGTAGAGTATTCAACCCAAATTTATAGATTCGACAAAAGGGGAGCCAAAGAATATTTGCAAGTATTAGCAGTTGAGTTGTCAATTCAACCACACCTGGAGATTAAATATCTACAACAAAGTGATCAGTAGCACAGTAATATGATAGTTTCGATAGTAGTAGTGACAGTAGCAATAACAGTAACAGTGATAGGAGTGATTTTGTAGCAAGTGTAACAGTAGCAATAGCAATAGTAACTTAGAAACAACAGTATGTGGGAAACTCGTAGGCATTGGATCGGTGAACTCGTTGGATGATATTCATCATATAACAGTCATAACCTAGGGTGATACATGACTAGGTCCAGTTCATAAACATAATGTAGGCATGTATTCCATAAATAGCCATACGTGCTTATGGAAAAGAACTTGCATGACATCTTTTGTCTTGCCCTCCCGTGGTAGTGGGGTCCATAAGGAAATTAAGGGATTTTAAGGCCTCCTTTTAATACAGGACGAGAACAAAGCATTAACACATAGTGAATACATGGACTCCTCAGACTATGGTAATCACAAGAAAGTATCCCGATTATTGTCACCCCAAGGTTTACGGATCATAACACGTAGCAGGTGCATATGACTTGGAAGATCGGATCTAGAACATAGACATAATGGTGAAAACATAAATAGTTCAGATCTGAAATCATGGCACTCGGGCCCTAGTGACAAGCATTAAGCATAGCAAAGTCATAGCAACATCAATCTCAGAACATATTGGATACTAGGGATCAAGCCCTAACAAAACTAACTCGATTAAGATGAATCTCATCCAACTCCTCACCGACCAGCGAGCCTACGAAGGAATTACTCACTCCCGGTGGGGAGCATCATGGAATTGGTGATGAAGGAGGGTTGGTCATGACAAAAACCGAAGATTCCCCTCTCTGGAGCCCCAAACGGACTCCAGATCTGGCCTCTCGATGAAGAACAGGAGGTGGCGGCGTCTTTGTATCGAAAAACGCGATGAAACTTCCTCTCTTATTTTTTCTTCGAAAATAAGCATTTATGAAGTTGGAATTAGGGTCAGAGGGGCCACGAGGGGGCCACAACCCACCAGAGCGTGCCTAGAGGGGGTGGCGTGCCCTATTGTCTTGTGCCCAGCCAGGGGCCCCCTCCGGTGGTTCTTGGTTTCAATAATTTTCTATTATTCTGAAATAAATCTCCAAAAAGTTTGGTCCAATTCTGAGAACTTTTATTTCTGCACAAAAACAACACCATTGTAGTTCTGTTGACAGCGTCAGTCCGGGTTAGTTCTCGTTCAAATCATGCAAATTAGAGTCCAAAACAAGAGCAAAAGTATTAGGAAAAGTAGATACAACGGAGACGTATCACCCCTCCAATCCAAGGGGTAGCGACCCCCTTCCCTTTTAGGGTTTGTCCCCACTAGCCACATGGGCCCTTGGGGGGCTGGTGCGCCTAGCCAATGTAGGCCAAGGCGCCACCCCTCAGCCCATGCATGCGTCAGGGATAGGTGGGATCACTGGTGGACCCCCCAGAACCTTTTAGAATGGTCGGTAAATTCTCAAATTATACTGGGACCCTGAAAAACACTTCCCATATATGAAACTGTACCTCCATACTATTCCCAAGCTCTTCATGATGTCTCGGATCCCATACGAGACTCCATACTATCTTCAGACTCACCATTATGAATATCCCAATACTACCCTAGCGTTACCAAATGTTAAGGGTGTGACCCTATGGATTTGAGAACAGGTAGACATGACCGAGACATCTCTCTGATCAATAATCAACAGTGGGACATGGATGCCCATAATGACCTCGCATATTCAATGAAGATCTTTATCAGTTTAAATCATGATGTTAAGGATTCAGATAATCCCATATACAGTTTCCTTTGTCTCGCGATATTTTACTTGCCCGATATTCGATCATCGGTATCATTATACCTAGGTCAATCTTGTTACTGGGAAGTCTCTTCAATCATTCTGTAATACAGTATCCCTTTGAGTAAACACACTAGTCACACGCTTGCAAGCTACTGATTATGTTGTATTACCTAGAGGACCAAGAGATATACCTCCTTCACATGGAGTGTTAAATCCCCGTCTCGATCCATGCAACCCAACAAATACTCTACGAGATACCTAAGATCACCTTTATGATCACCCAGTTACACAGTGACATTTGGTACCCACAAAGTATTCTTTCGGTATTAGGGAGTGGCACGATCTCATGGTCCAAGGAACAAATACTTGATATTATGAAAGTTGTAGCAATTAAACTAGGTGACACGATCAGATGCTAAGCTTGTGTTTCGTCTATCCATCACGTCATTCTCCTAATGATATGATCCATTATTCAATGACAACTCATGTCTATGGTTAGGAAACCTTAACCATCTTTAATCAATGAGCTACTAAGGTAGAGGCTTACTAGGGACATGGGGTTTGTTTATGTATCCATACATGTATTTAAGTTTCCGATCAATATAATTATAGAATGGAGAATAATACTTCTCAAGAACAAGGAAATATGATAATAACTACTTTATTATTGCCTCTAGGGCATATTTCCAACAAGGACTTGTCACAATTGTGGGAACGTAACTTCGTCGCAGAGTGTCCTTATGAGAAGAGGGAAGACAATGGATGCCAGCTTATCCAAAAGGACAAGACCAAGTCATTCCCAAGGAAGAACAACCATTACGTGAAGAAGGCACCCAAAAGGGGTTGGTGGTGGATGAAGAATACGATTCCGACGATGATGATGAACCAAGCGGTGAAGTGGCCGCAACAACCTCCATTGCCATTGCGACCACTTCAACTCCAATGGTGTTACTCTTCGACTCCCCCAATGAAAACTACATCACCACCCACAAGTGCCTCATGGCCAAAGATTCTAACATGGTAATGATACGTCTCCAACGTATCTATAATGTCTGATTGTTCCCTGTTGTTATATTAGCATTCTTGGATGTTTTACAATCATTTTATAGCAACTTTATATCATTTTTTTGGGACTAACCTATCGACATAGTACCCAGTGCCAGTTGCTATTTTTCCTTGTTTTTTACATTGCAGAAAATCAATACCAAATGGAGTCCAAATGCAGCAAAACTTTTTGGAGAATTTTTCTGGACGAGAAGACCCACGATGGGCCAAAGAAGTACCATAGGGGGGGCCTGAGGTGGAAACGACCCACCAGGGCGCGTCGAGGATCCCAGGCGCGCCCTGGGGGGTCATGCCCCCTTGGTGCCCCCGCACCGCCTCTTCGGCTTATAAACCACCAAATATTCTAGAAACCCTAGGGGAGTCGACGAAATTTTGTTCCAGCCGCCGCATGTTCCAGAACCACGAGATCAAATATAGAAACCATCACGAAGGGTTCATCATCCTCATTGGTGCCTCTCTGATGATGCGTGAGTAGTTCACCATATACCTACAGGTCCGTAGGCAGTAGCTAGATG
Source organism: Secale cereale (assembly GCA_902687465.1). Lineage (NCBI taxonomy): Eukaryota > Viridiplantae > Streptophyta > Magnoliopsida > Poales > Poaceae > Secale > Secale cereale. The sequence goes on from LR738709.1 coordinate 415,832,924, forward strand.
GCTTCTTCTCTTTATCTGATTCTCAATACAATTGTCTCTTGGACATCTACTTGATGTAACTCTTTTTGCGATCAGTTTGTTGGGATCCGGTGAACTTTGAGTTTATGATCAGATCTATATCCATGAAAGTTATTTGAGTCTTTTTGATCTCTTATATGCATGATTACTTATAGCCTCATATTTCTTCTTTGAATCTTTGGTTTAGTTAGGCCAACTAGATCGATTTTTCTTGCCATGGGAAGAGGTGCTTTGTGATGGGTTCGATCTTGCGGTGTTCTTTCCCAGTTACAGAAGGGGTAGCAAGACACGCATGTATCATTGCTATTAAGGATAACAAGATGGGGGTTATTCCTACATGAATAGATCTTGTCTACATCATGTCATCATTCTTATTGCATTACTCCGTCTCCCCATGAACTTAATACACTAGATGCATGCTGGATAGCGGTCGATGTCTGGACTAATAGTAGTAGATGCAGGCAGGAGTCGCTCTACTAATCTTGGACGTGATGCCCATATAATGATCATTGCCTGGATATCATCATAACTATTCGATTTTCTATCAATTGCCCAACAATAATTTGTTTACCCACCGTGTGATATTTCTTGAGAGAAGCCACTAGTGAAATCTATAGCCCCCGGGTCTATTCTTTATCATATTTGCCTTCCGATCTATTATTTTCCTTTGTGATCTATTTTTATTTTATTTTATTTTTAGATATATATTATCAAAACCCAAAAAATATCTTGCCGTTCTTTTGTTTGCATCTATCAATCTACACAACTACCAATCTTTTGCCCGAGAGGGATTCACAACCCCTCTTACACGTCGGCTTGCAAGTATTTGTTCTTTGTGTGCAGGTACTGTTTACATAGTGTTTCTTGAGTCTACTACTGGTTTGATAACCTTGGTTGCACATCTGAGGGAAATACCTACCGTAGCTGTGCTGCATCATCCCTTCCTCTTTGGGAAAATAATGACGTAGTTCAAGCGACATCAGGTAACCCCTCACACCAAAGCAATAATTCCTACTAATTCCTCCTTTATGGATTGTGTGGGAGATAGTGAGGAAGTGAAGGAAGAGGAAAAATAATTTGACAAATCATGTGCAAGCTCAAAGGTGAGACCAAGAAGCACTTTGTTGCTCTCTTAGAACAACTTGGTGAAGCCAATGTGCACACTGAATCTCAAGAGGAAACCATCACTAAGATGAAAGGGCATAGTTGAGTATGCCGATGAGAGAGAAGATCTTCCTCTTGCTATCGGGGAAGAGGAAGATCTTCGAGTGGCTCTTGAGGAGTCACAAAATGTGGACCTTGCTAAATTAATGAAAGATCATGATCATGCTCAAGTTCTTGCCGAAGTGCTTAAATCTCAAAATGATGAACTTGGGGTTGTCCATGCCAGACTTAAAGAGGAGTTTAAGTTAGTTGACAAGGCTCACAAGGCCTTGAAGGGTGCTCCTGCTACACCCAAGGAGTCTCATGATCAACTCCAAGTGAAGCTAACTAAAGAGAACACATAGTATCCTCCTTTTGTATTAATTGATAATGCTCGTGCAACCAACCCTTCTTGTGAGCATGCTCACCTTGTTGAGGAGAACACTAAGTTGAAGGAGCAACTTGAGAAAGGCATTGTCTCATGCACACAGGGTGACAAGAACCTCAAGGAACTTATGAGCAATTGAAAGGAAATTGTGGCTAAGGAGGGTGCATTGATTTGCACCCAACTCAATGAAGAATAAGAAAAGCAAGAAGAGCAAGATCAAGCGATCTCTTCCTCTCAAAGTGTCGGAAATATGCCCTAGAGGCAATAATAAAATGGTTATTATCATATTTCCTGTTCATGGTAAATGATTATTACTCATGCTAGAATTGCATTGATCGGAAACATAAATACATGTGCGAATACACACTACAAAAAAAGACACATCCATGACATTTTGGGTCGAACGATTTTTTTCCTGTCATTCTTATGACACTTCTATGACGATAATTGTGACAAACCCGTATCGTCATAGATGTGGTGGGCTCCTACTTCTATGACAAAAAATCATGACAGAAAATGGGATTTTTGTCCTGGGCGGTCCGGAGACGCAGCTGCATGACTTTCTTTGGGCCGTCCATGACGGAAAAAACCGTGGTAGAAGCGAGGGCGATGAAAATATTGGGGAGTTCCCGGTTACGGTGAGTGGTCAGGGCCGAGCAACGCATAGAGGGATTGCACGTTTCTCCCGCACACGTACGCGTGTGTGTGCAAGGCGTTGGGCTCTAACTGAACCCGCGCGATTGCACTGCAGGCTACACGTTACAGAATCCGAGTGATCGATCGATCTGGCTGTTAACTGAACCCGATCGAGCGATTTCTTTGCTACTGCTGCTAACTGAAGGCGATCAAACCTGCTGCCTCTTGATGAACAGTGAGCGTTGCTGGGGGTTGGATGAACAGGACCCCGTGGTAGTAGCTAGAGGTCGTTGCCACTGGATGAACAGGACCCTGATCGAGCCGATTGGGGGTGGACGAACATGACCCCATGGAGGGCTGGTTAAACAGTAGCCACTGGAGGGCTGGACGAACAGTAGCCGGTGGAGGGGTGGTTGAACAGTAGCCGGTGGAGGGGTGGTGGAGGCTGGATGAACAGGAGCCCGTGGAGGCAGGAGGGAGACGCCGTGGATGAACAGTCGGAGGTGGAGGCCGGAGGAGGTCGACGGTGGATGAACATTTTCCCATGGAGGCTGGAGCAAGGTAGTAGACGGTGAATGAACAGTAGCCCGTGGAGTCCCGTTTTGCGGTACGCCACACCCCACCCGATGAACAGGACCCCCGTTTCGACCGTAGGAGGTCGAAGAGAAGTCTGTTTCCTCCATTTTGCAGTACGCCACACCCCTCCTGATCAACAGGACCCCATTTCGACCATAGGAGCTCGAACACATGTCTGTTTCCTCCATTCTGCGGTACGCCAGGCCCTTCCCGATGAACAGGACCCCATTTCGACCGTAAGCGCTCAAACATAAGGCCGTTTCCTCCGTTTTGCGGTATGCCAGACCCCGTTCCGGCTGTTCCATCCAAGCCGGTTGGCTCCCGTTGAACATGATGCATTCCGACCTAGTGGCTTCGCTCCCGATGAACAGGATGCTGTTTCTCTGTTCCGACCCAGCAGCTTGGCTGCCGATGAACAGGACATCGTTGCTGCCATCTGTTGCCTCTCCATGTACATGTGCCATGGCCATACGTATGCATGAGTAGCTAGGCATTTGAGACCCCACCCGTATATACGTATGTGGTCGTATTTTTTGGCATCTCGTTGTACGTACATGTACCTAGTTTAGACTGGACTGCCTGAACTACTACTACACGTGCCATTGCTTACTCGACCACGTTTCATCGTTGCAGAGAGACCGATCGACCACTATATATGTACACGTTTGCGACCAGAATGACAACGCTACGTACGCTTCGACCAGGTTGGTCCCGACTGTTAGGGAGGATAAGGAGGCACTTCCTTATGTGCGAAGTTATTGATGGTGGGTCCCAGCGGTCAGGGGGAGAATCATTTTTTTGCCTGTAATATGGACACACTTCCTTGCATGCGAAGATATAGCTGGTGGGTCCCACCTGTTAGAGGGGAAACGTTTTTTACGCCCCTTCGGTAGGTCCTGCTGTCAGGTGGAGGAATCATTATTTTGCGCGTAATAAGGAGGAACTTCCTTGCTGCGACCATGGACCCAGCTTTCAGCCTCTCCACGTACAGTCCTCTTCCGATGGAAGTCGTTCCTTGACCACGTTGACCACGCCGCGCCGAGAGCACTAAGGCAATGGACAATGGCGAGGCCTAAGATGGCAACGATCTGGAGTCATGGAACAAGCGGCACTAGAGTCCCTGGCGGAGGAGAGTACGAGGGACTGGTTCGACTACCTTCGTCGGAGAATAACAGAAGGTGTGGGTGAGTACAAGTATGACCTAGCCACCACTGGGAGTAGGGTGGGGCGGCGAGGCCTGCGTGGCAGCACAACCAGCCACGGGAGGCAAGAGCAGGCGGCATGATCGGTGCTGGTTTGAGTGGCTAGAGCAAGAATACCATAGGTTGGAGAAGCACTACGGTCGTTGGATGGACATCGTACGGTCACTGCTGCTAGAATCGTTCATATTGACTAAGCTCACAAAGCCCTCCGTCCGCGTCAGTAGGCCCACAAGTCAGCCTCCAACTATGGTGGGTCCCAGATAGCAGGGGGAGTATTCATTTTTTTTGTGCGTAATAAGGAGGCACTTCCTTCCGTGCGAAGATATAGCTGGTGGGTCCGAGCTGTCAGTGGGAGGAACATTTTTTTCATGAAATACAGAGGCCCTTCCGGTGGATCCCTATTGTCAGGTGGAGAAATCATTATTTTGCGCGTAATAAGGAGGCACTTCCTTGCGTGCGGCCGTGGACCCAGCTGTCAGCCTCTCCACGTATAGTCCTCTTCCGATGGATGTCGTTCGTTGACCACGTTGACCATGCCGCACCGAGAGCACCAGGGCGGTGGACGATAGGGAGGCCTAGGAAGGGAAGGGCTCGGAGCTGGGGAAGACTCGGCAGTGGTTGCCCACATGGTGGGGAGTACGAGGGGTTTACTGGTTCGACTGCCGTCACTGGAAAATAACAGGAGGTGTGGGTGATCAGAGGAATGGCCTGGCCAGCGATGGAGTAGGTTGGGGCGGTGCGGCCTGTCCGGCAGCACAACCTGCCACGGGAGGCGGGAGTAGGCAGTCCCACCGGCGCTGGTTTGGGCGGCTAGAGCAAGAAGATCAGATAATGAAGAAGCACCACCGCCATTAGATGGACATCCGACGGCCACTGCTAATAGAATCGTGTGTTGACTATAAGTTGACAAAGCCTTGCGTATGTGTCAACCTAGTAGACCCACAAGTTAGCCTCCAAATCTGTCCCAAACAGCATACAACCCAAGTTTTTTAGCCAGATTCAAATTAATTTAAAAACTAAACATACCTTAATTTAAATCCAATGAATTTTTTCGCACAAAACCAATGAAATTTAAAATATCAAAATCCAAAATCCAAAAGTATTTTGGAACTAATTGCGTGCTTGCTATATTTTTTCATTTTACAGCCCATTTATTATTACTTATAGCCCATTTATTATTACTTATAGCCCGTTTTCTGGGCAAGCCAGAATGCATCCCACCTTGTCTTGAAAGATTTCCGGCCCAGCACGGCGTAGTAAAGCAAGTAGGCCTACGTTGGTTATTCTGCAAAAAACAAAATAGCTGGGCTAGCCATTTTCAGAAAGGAAAATAACACTAGGCTGGTCATGTGGTAAACATATGAAATAAAAGCCTGAGTTAGATGGGCCACACCCCCCACACAACCCAGTTGATACCCTTCTCCACCCCCCAAGAAATACTACTTGCGCTGCCGGGTCCCGGGTGTCTGCCCCTCCTTGTGCAGTTATCTCGCTTATTGACTACATTGACAGTGGCGTGCGACCCAGATGTCAGGTGATACGTCCAAAACGTATCTATAATTTCTGCTTGCTCCATGCCACTTTTGGGTGATATTGCTATGATATTCATACACTTCCATACACTTTTGATCATATTTGGACTAACTTACTAATCCAGTGCACCCCAGTGCCAGTTTCTGTTTTCGGCTGTTTTTGTATTTCAGGTTTTCACGTTTCGAGAACTGCCCAGAAAAATCCAGAAAAATTATATAATAAATCAGCGTATCGGAAACAACACTACGTCCGAAGGGCAACCTAGGGGGGCACAGGGGCTCCAGGCGCCCTGTCGGCGCCCCCCCCTGGGCCGCGCCGGGGGGGCGCCTCGGCCCCCCGAGAGCCCCCCGGTGCCCTACTTTGGCATATATTTAAAGGACTCTCCGAAACCCTCAAAACAGGACTTCTTTTCGTGATCCCATCTCTGTTCCGCCGCCGCCGCCGCTTCCAAGATCGGGAGCACCAGGAGAACTCTTCCCGGCACCCTGCCGGAGGGGAGGATCACCACCGGGAGCTTCTCCACCACCATGGACGCCTCCCGGATGACTCGTGAGTAGTCTCCCTTGGACCATGAGTCCATGACCAGTAGCTATGTGATGTACTCCTCCCGTTCTTGTGCTTCACTAATTAGTCCTCGTGAGCTGCCCTACATGATCGAGGCACCTATGTAATCCTTATGCTGTTGCTATGTTGAGTTTGCTCGGATCCGATGGATTATGAGATTATGTTCAGATTGATCTTGAGTAATATATTTGATTCACCTCTTTTATATTTTAGTTCATAAGTAATTCTTGCATGTTCTTCGTTGTTATTTATTGCTTTGGCCGAGTAATAGGTAGCGACTCCAAGAGGGAACGTTATGCTCGATTGTGGGTTCATGCCCCTCGATGACTAGCTTGAGTGACAGAAACATGAGTCTAGGGGATGTGTTGTTGCCACAAGGGGGAAAACAACGGTGCTTGTGCCCGCGGGCGCAAGGATTGTTTACTTTACGCAAAGTTCTTTTAATGCAGTTGTCTGTTGCATTGAGTTTACACTATGGGTGGGACTCGCAACTTAATACCAGCAAGATGTTCTGGATAGATATCTCAAGGTGGATGATTAGTAGTAGATATTGATGGATTTCGGTCTACTTACTTTGGCGTACCGCCCATGCTTTGAACCTCAACCTTTCTTGCAATGTAGTCAGCATTGGTTTGCGTTCGTGGTCCTGTCAATTGCCCAGCTGTAATTTGTTACCTCACATAGCTGTTTTATCGTCTTTTGGGAGAGAGACATCACTAGTGAACATCATGAGACTCCGGTCCATATTACCATCATTGATCACATCCACTATTTACTTTTCGCTATTTTATTTACTATTGCAAAACACTATCTATCACTACTATCATATTGCTTTTAACCCTTTGTGAACTGCAAGGCCGGAGAGATTGACAACCTCTCTGCACTCGTTGGGAGCAAAGTTATTTGTATCTGTGTGCAGGTCCACGTTGATTGCTAATTGCGCCGTTAGCAGTTGACACCTACCTGTTGAACCTAGGAGTCTCTGGGGATTCGATCCTTGGCATCTTTGCTAGGGGAAAACACTTCTACTTACTGCATCTTACACCTTCCACTTGGGGTAACCAACGAGGGGTTCGAGGCCCATCAAGGAGTATTTTCTGGCGCCGTTGCCGGGGACTCCACTCTTCAGGATAGGGGAGTTGCATGCTATCTTTTACCTTTGCTTTTTAGTCTTGTTAGTTTACCTTTCATTTTTTGCTTTAGTACCTTTCTATCAAAAATCACAAAAATAGTTATCTTGTTCTTTAGTTGTCATTACGTCGGGTCCTTTTGTCTTTGACGAGGCAGAAGTTCTCACCTTTAAACAAAGAGGTGGGGAAAGTTTGAAAGATGCTTGGTATAGAATTAATGATTCACAAAAAAGAGCCACCAAGAAGCAACCTACTACTATCTTACTTAGAAGTTTTTATGTTGGAATCACTTCTTGGAATAGGTTTATTCTAGATACTGCTATCAATGGGAATTTCCTAGAGGCCCCATTTTGGGAGTCTCTTAGTATTATTGAAAATCTTGTTGGGAGTCCCCCTGTTGTTAGCATTCGAGAGGACATCACCCTAGCTCACATTATGAAAAAACTTGAAAAAATAGAGCTAGAGATGCCAAGCACTAATAAGATGAATGAGTTGGATCGAAAGATCCAAGGGAATTTGAATAGACTTGATAGCTCCATGCATAAAATTTTCAAAATTTTGGAGACCGTCAAATTCCATGATTCTCACTTTTCTAGGATGGAAAAGATTGAGGAAATATTTGATACCTTAGGAACTACTTTCTCCTCGATCAAAACCGAAAAGATAGAGACTCCGACAAAGAGGGAGCCTAAGTTCGTTCACGTTCCAAAGGCTCCCCGTTCTAAAAGCAATCCACCTATTGCCAAAGGGGTTGAAACTGTAAAGACTTTGGAAGAAACACCTATCGTTGATGAATTTATAAATGAATCTTCCCTTGACTTTTATCCTTTTGGTCTTCTACCTAGAAGTATCTCTATGAGGGCTTTGTTTGAGAGACCTCTTAAGACTAGTTGTATTATTGAAGAGCTTTTTGATGATCTTGATGATGGTTCAATTGATACAACTTGATCTATGCATTATGCCTAGCTTAAAGGCATAAAAGAAAGCGCTTTTGGGAGGCAGCCCACATGAATAAATTTTTTGCTTTTGTTGAGTCTTGATGTTGTTTACTGTTGTAGCATCATCATTGTATCTTTGCTTTTCATATTTGTGCCAAGTATAGCCTCTGATTGCTAGAAAGTTCAAAAGTTGTGAGGTGCTATCCAGGAAACAGATTCTGTCCTTGGATAGAAAAATTCGTATAAAATCACCAGATCATCTTTTTGGTCTGAGTTATTTCGACAGCGTTCTCTATATAATTGTCTTTCGTGCGTCAGTTCTGAGTTTTTTGATTTGAGTTGCAGAAGTATCCCGAACAGGTCAATTACTGCCTGTTGGTTTGTTTTTCACAGATTCTGTCCTGTTTTGCCTTACCTTCACTTTGCAAATTAAGAACTTGCTTTTTCTTTGCAAAAACCTTTTGGCAATCTTGAGAAACAATAGAACTTCAAGAATATCCTTATTTCCAGCAAGGTATAATTATTTTATTAAGGGTACTAACCTCGCTAATCAGATTATGATGAGTTGTGTATGAAGGGAGTTTTCAAGTGTGCGAGGGAAGATGATAAAAAGATTCAGGAGTGTCAAGCGCTCAAGCTTGGGGATGCCCCCGTGCATCCCCAAGAAATATTCAAGGAGACTCAAGCGTCTAAGCTTGGGGATGCCCCCCGTGCATCCCCTTCTCCATCAACATTATCAGTTCGTCTTTCGTTCCGCTATATTTTTATCACTTCATGTGTTATGTGCTATGCTTGGAGCGTCTTGCTTTTAGTTTTCTTTTTAGTTTTTCATAACGAGTCGGAACTCAGCATTCCTTTATGTGGGAGAGAAACACGCTCCACCTCTACCTAGAACATTACATAGAATTTTCATGTCTATCTATGCTGTGTGTGTTCTTTGTCTTTTAATAGCTACTATCATGCTCTGCTCTTAGTATTCATGCATATCTTTTCAAGAGCTTTTATTTAGTTGGTTTCTTGAACTCTCTTTAATTACCATGCTCACCTTATTAAGAGAGTTTACTTCCGTAGCATGGGTTAATGTGTCTATGATAAAGATGCTACTTTCATGATGGTGCTTAGTAGTTCAGGTTTTCTTATGGTTAATCTCGAATAGCTAGGGGGTTCCCAATGTGCATTGGAGTACCAACTTGGTTTGTTTGCCTATGATGTGGTATGGTTTAGTAATATCTTCCTTCGAGAATTTATTTTGATTGACTTGGCGTATGCTCACGCATATTCAAGACTGTAAAGAAAGTCTGTCAAGCCTTGATGATCTCTTATTTCTAAGTAGCGATATAACTACCATGCCTGATTCAATATTGCTTTGTCGCTCTGCATGGTTATGACCGTCATTGCTCTCTTAGTTGGTCGCTCCCAGTCTTTTGCTAACCTCCACCTGCACTAAGCAAATTAACCATGCAATACATAGCTCATGGGAAAGTAGCCTAAAAACTATTGTGGTAAAGAATATGTTGCTTATGTATCTTATTACTTATGAGTTGCTTGCTGAGCGGTAACCATGTTTCTAGGGACGCCATCAACTGTCACACTTTTGTTGAATATCATGTGAGTTGCTATGCATGTTCGTCTTGTCTGAAGTAAGGGTGATTTACCGTGGGTTGAATTAATATGCATATTGTTAGAGAAGAACATTGGGCCGCCAACCAAAGCCATGCATCATGGTGGAAGTTTTAGCTTGGACCTTAATCCTCAATCTCTCATGAGAATATGCTTATGCATTAAAGAGGAGTCCATCATCTATTTTCTATGTTGTCCCGGTATGGATGTCCTCAAGTTGAGATCTAACAAAAACGAGAAATCAAATGCGATCTATCTCCTTGGACCTTTGTACAGGTGGCATAGAGGTACCCCTTTGTGACACTTGGTTAAAACATATGCAATGCAATGATAACCCATGGGGATCCGAGCTAATTAGGACAAGGAGCGAGCACTATTGGTATTCGATGCATGAGGCTTGCAACTTATAGGATGTTTTATACATGACACATATAAAGTACTACTACCGTTGACACAATTGCTTCCATGTTTCAAAATAAAAAGCTCTAGCACTTCAAGCATCAACTACTGAGAGCATGATTGTCATTCTGAGTGTAATGTGCATTGTCCCAAAGTAGCATTGTCTTTTGCATGATGCGTTTATTCTGAAATGATTGTATCTAGTCATCACTTAAACCTTGAAGGTGCCCCTACACTTATGTTTTGCATCACTAAAGGGGGCAAGCTAGATATCACTTTGTCATATTTGCACATCATGTTCATTGCAAATCTTTTTGATGTTTCAGTTTCATGTTGTAAAACTTTCAGTCATTTGTGATTTTCTCTTGAGACAACTTAATTACTATAGAATCATTGTCTCAGTAAGCTTTTGTCATATGACTATGAGAAAGTCCTATATGGTTAATAGCATGTCACCACAGAAATTATTCTTGTTATCATTTACCTACTCGAGGACGAGCAGGAATTAAGCTTGGGGATGTTGATACGTCCAAAATGTATCTATAATTTCTGCTTGCTCCATGCCACTTTTGGGTGATATTGCTATGATATTCATACACTTCCATACACTTTTGATCATATTTGGACTAACTTACTAATCCAGTGCACCCCAGTGCCAGTTTCTGTTTTCGGCTGTTTTTGTATTTCAGGTTTTCACGTTTCGAGAACTGCCAGAAAAATTATATAAAAAATCAGCGTATCGGAAACAACACTCCGTCCGAAGGGCAACCTGGGGGGGCCACAGGGGCTCCAGGCGCCCTTTGGGCGCCCCCCTGGGCTGCGCCGGGGGGGCGCCTCGGCCCCCCGGTGCCCTACTTTGGCATATATTTAAAGGACTCTCCGAAACCCTCAAAACAGGACTTCTTTTCGCGATCCCATCTCCGTTCCGCCGCCGCCGCCGCTTCCAAGATCGGGAGCACCAGGAGAACTCTTCCCGGCACCCTGCCGGAGGGGAGGATCACCACCGGGAGCTTCTCCACCACCATGGACGCCTCCCGGATGACTCGTGAGTAGTCTCCCTTGGACCATGAGTCCATGACCAGTAGCTATGTGATGTTCTCCTCCCGTTCTTCTGCTTCACTAATTAGTCCTTGCGAGCTGCCCTACATGATCGAGGCACCTATGTAATCCTTATGCTGTTGCTATGTTGAGTTTATTGGGATCCGATGGATTATGAGATGATGTTCAGATTGATCTTGAGTAATATATTTGATTCACCTCTTTTATATTTTAGTTCATAAGTAATTCTTGCATGTTCTCCGTTGTTATTTATTGCTTTGGCCGAGTAATAGGTAGTGACTCCAAGAGGGAACGTTATGCTCGATTGTGGGTTCATGCCCCTCGATGACTAGCTTGAGTGACAGAAACATGAGTCTAGGGGATGTGTTGTTGCCACAAGGGGGAAAACAACGGTGCGTGTGCCCGCGGGTGCAAGGATTGTTTACTTTACGCAAACTTCTTTTAATGCAGTTGTCTGTTGCATTGAGTTTACACTATGGGTGGGACTCGCAACTTAATACCAGCGAGATGTTCTGGATAGATATCTCAAGGTGGATGATTAGTAGTAGATATTGATGGATTTCGGTCTACTTACTTTGGCGTACCACCCATGCTTTGAACCTCAACCTTTCTTGCAATGTAGTCAGCATTGGTTTGCGTTCGTGGTCCTGTCAATTGCCCAGCTGTAATTTGTTACCTCACATAGCTGGTTTATCGTCTTTTGGGAGAGAGACATCACTAGTGAACATCATGAGACTCCGGTCCATATTACCATCATTGATCACATCCACTATTTACTTTTCGCTATTTTATGTACTATTGCAAAACACTATCTATCACTACTATCACATTGCTTTTAACCCTTTGTGAACTGCAAGGCCGGAGAGATTGACAACCTCTCTGTACTCGTTGGGAGCAAAGTTATTTGTATCTGTGTGCAGGTCCACGTTGATTGCTAATTGCATCGTTAGCAGTTGACACCTACCTATTGAACCTAGGAGTCTCTGGGGATTCGATCCTTGGCATCTTTGCTAGGGGAAAACACTTCTACTTACTGCATCTTACACCTTCCACTTGGGGTAACCAACGAGGGGTTCGAGGCCCATCATCAGGAAACCATCAGGATGAAGCCTTTTTTTCTTGTAATAAAGGAGGCACTTTCTTGCCTACTGTCATGATCCTGGTGGGTCCCTACTGTCATCCTCACCATGTATAGTAATCTCCTTATTTCTCTCGATTGTTGACCATGTTGACAACACCGGAGGGCGGCACCGCAGCGAGCGAACCAAGGCGGAGGACGATGGTGAGGCCTCGGACAGGAACAAACAAGAGCCAGGGAAAATGTGTAGAGTTTTAGGGTGCGATGTGGCCACGATGCATGCGCAGTAGCACAGCCAACCATGGTAGGCGGGAGCATGCGGTCCCGTCGGCGCTGGTTTGGCTTTCGCGGCTGGAGTAAGAAGAGACTGAAGAAACACAACAGACATTGAATGTCAATTCAACGTCCAATGTTGGCACAATCATTTGTTGACTAAGCCGACACCTAGCATAATTTTTCATATATAGGAAGAAAAGAAAAATTGGGCTCGTTCGCCTGATAACATTCCCGAAACTGCCACTGTTCGATCTTGAGTCACAACTAAAACTACGAGGAAAATGCGTTTGTCTGTCGTCCTCCTCCCAGGGAACGTTCACCACATAAGTGACTAGCACCCTTGGTTTTTAACTGAGAGGTCTTGGGTTTGAGTCCCAGGAACCCTCAATTTTGTCCTCCTTCCTTCCTCGCAAAAAGAAGAGAAAGAATTTCAAAGACTTGAGAAGGCGTATAGAACAAGCTAGTGTACCAGTAAAGAGACATTGCTGAGTTTTAGAAAAAAAGAGAAACGTGCTCCTGTAGCTGGTTCGAATCCAAACCTAGACTATGACTATATATGGTGCTATGCTACTCTGCAAGTAATGAAACTGACATATCCAACGTTCGCTTCTCCTCTTCTCTACTTACTCTGGCTAGCATCAGAAGCTCTGGGCGCAGCAATCATGTCTGCTAGCAGCTCGTCCACCTGCTCTTCAGCAGGAAACAACCAGGTATGCACCAAGTCGCCACCCGTACCATCGCCTGTGGGTCTCATCACACCCCCACCAGCACACGCACCGCAACCGGTTGCTTATCGCAACCCGCTGCCGTTGGTGCGGTGCCACTGCTACAAATCACGCAGAGTCATCCGTCGTGTCTCAACCACAATCCTCAACCCCGGTCGAGTCTTCTACAAATGCCCAAATCATGGGGTAATAATATATTTAAGTGTTGTTCTGCTGCTTTTAGTTGCTGATTTTTTAATATTTTGGTTGATGATCTTCCAATTTGATTCGTGCAGAAAAGGGAAGATTCGTGTGATTTGTATTTATGGGAAGTTGTTGATGTGGGGGGAATGCATCCACGCTAATTATTTGGTTAGTAGAGGAATCCCAATACCAACAGGTTGGGGTGTTGGATAAGTAACTGAAGGAACAGTAGAAGAGGAAGATGCAGAGCAGAAGGTTAAAGATGCAGTTCCTCTGATCATGGCCAAGCAACAGCTGATGAACGGCCTTGACAGCAATGAGGAGATGAAAGAGCTTGTGAAGATTATGGGCAAAATCGATGTGCTCTGTAGGATGATTGTCTCTTTATTTGAAGTGTATGTAGCACTCATGATTTATTCAGTGGCTATGACATGAGCACTTTGCTAAAACTAGTAATGAAGGAAACCTGTTTAGCAGGCCAGGCGTAGTGTTGTGAACATCTAATGATTTCTATTAACAGAAATCGGGGGGTATCCCTTTTTGCTCATAAATAAATAAATAGTAGAGGCCCATTTGCAAATAAATAAATAAATTAGCACAGGCCTTGTCGGGTCAGCTTTGTTCCCATTCGAAGATGTTGAGCAAATTGCAGTCCAACAACAAACTATGTCATCAAATACAAGTTTCACAGCCAAATATGAGTACAACTAAACAATAATGTCATCATGTTTTAGTCATCATACAATCACCACACAAATCAACATACATAATAAGTGATGTTCTCATAGCAAAATACAAAACAACAACTTCATTAGGTTTCAGTCGTCATAGCAAACACAAATTCACATAGTAGATAAAAACGTCTACTGACAGGCAAATATGACAAAAGCAATCTAATCATCATCCCAGCAGCTGCGTCAACATCTTCGCCACGTGTATCAGTCTAAATCGTAATTCCACCAAGTGTCATCTTTTTCTTCATCCTCAATGTCCTCGAACATTGGCTTCTTATTGATCAACTCTCGTATGTCCACAGCCCGACAGGCAATCTTTTCGCCAACGTCATTGAATAATGTCTGTTATGTTCACATACATTTCAGTTGTCTCTTCGCCGTATGTATCCGTGCTCATGATGGCACGGTTTTGTGTCTTCCTGCCTTCGTCGCATGCAAGGGTGTTGTAGCGCACATCTCTAACAACGCAAGATTCATAATGTCTTACCTGAGTATCTGGACCCATTGCTAGTGTGTAAAGGGAATCATTAATTATCTGCCCATCCTCCCACATCTTCTTAACCTATGGTTAGAAAATAGACAAGCCGATCATCTTATGTACTCAATATATTAAAAAGACTAACAATGCAATTCAAAAGCTTACATGGCTCTTGAACCATTTCGTAAATCCTGCCATAACCAGTTTGTCAATGTTTCTTGGATTTTGCGGCAGTAACTCCTTTTTTAGATGCTGCACAACATAGAGATCGCGTCAAACATCTAAATATATAAGAATATGCTGCAAGTTTAGTAGATTATGATGTATAAGCTGTAGTACTTAGCACTTACTCGATATAAGGTAGAATCTCAGGATAGTTATTCAACACATACCAAACCATTTTGTCCAAATCTTTAGGTTTGTCGCCTTGTCGACTCTTCCTTGTAACTCGAACAGAACAATCGAAAACATTGAGCTCGGGACTATCTTCACCCACCTCTTTGCTAAGCTGATCAGTTGTTTCAATGTATTTTGAGCAGAATGTCATTGCTTCTGTAGCAATGTAGGCCTCTACAATGGAACTGTGACGCCCTCGATTTGACTGTACACTAATCATGCACGCAAATGTGTAAGACCAAGATCAGGGACTCAATGGAAGATATCACAACACAACTCTAGACACAAATTAAAATAATACAAGCTTTATATTACAAGCCAGGGGCCTCGAGGGCTCGAATACATAAGCTCGAAAACATAAGAGTCAGTGGAAACAATAATATCAGAGTACATACATAAGTTAAACAAGGTGCCATAAGATGGCTAGCACAAAAGTAGCAACGATCGAAAAGGCAAGGCCTCCTACCTGGGACCTCCTAACTACTCCTCGAAGCCGAACTCCACGTAGAAACATCCTTGAGATCATGTGGCTCCTGGACTCCACCATTTGGTTGCATCATCCGAGAAGAGAGGAAAAAGGGGGAAAAGGGGTAGCAAAGCAACCGTGAGTACTCATCCAAAGTACTTGCAAGGAAGGATCTACACTACATATGCAATGGTATCTGTGGAAAGGGGGGGGGTAATATCTGTGGACTATACTACAGAATGCCAGAATAAGAGGGGGATAGCTAATCCTATCGAAGACTATGCTTCTCACAGCCTCAATCTTGTAGCAGTAGAAGAGAGTAGCTGGAAAGTAAAAAGTATCTTCGCTTCTCGTAGCCTCCGTCTTGCAGCAGTAGAATATAATAGATGGTAAGTTCACCGAGTAACATCGCATAGCATAAACCTACTCGGCGATCCTCCCCTTGTCGCCCTGTGGGAAAGCGATCACCGGGTTGTATCTGGCACTTGAAAGGGTGTGTTTTATTAAATATCCAGTTCTAGTTGTCATGAGGTCGGAGTACAATTCCGGGTCATCCTTTTACCGAGGGACACGGCTATTCGAATAGATTAACTTCCCTGCAGGAGTGCACCACATTACCCAACACGCTCGATCCCATTTGGACGGACACACTTTCCTGGGTCATTCCCGGCCTCGGAAGATCAACACGTTGCAGCCCTACCTAAGCACAACAGAGAGGTCAGCCCGCCGGTCTATGTCCTAAGCGCACAGGGGTCTGGGCCCATCGCCCATTGCACACCTACATGTTGTGTGGGCGGCTAGTAAGCAGACCTAGCTGCTCCTAATACCAGAGCAGCGTTCCAGTCCAATCCGACACGCGCCGCTCAGTCGCTGACGTCAAGAACGCTTCGGCTGATACCATGACGTCGAGAGCCCATAACTATTCCCACGTAGCTGGTTAGTGCATATAGGCCAATGGCCAGACTCAGATCAAATACCAAGATCTCGTTAAGCGTGTTATTTTGATGTAACCACGGATAATGACTAGGTGCCAGGCCCATCTGTCTCCTAGGTGGTCGCAACCCGCCATGTCGCTCCACCACAAAGTAACCATCAGGGGGCTGCCGGGAAGCCAGGCCCACCACTACCTGTGTGGAACCACCTGCCCCTTCAGCCCCCATCTCTGAATCATCAACATGAGTATGTAATAGTATAGTATATACCCGTGTTCACCTCCCGAAGTGATCACGACCCGATAGAATAGCATGGCAGATAGACAAGGGTGTAGGGCCACTGATGGGATACTAGCATCATATACTAAGCATTTAGGATTGCAGGTAAATGTATTGACAGTTGTAGCAACAACGACAGGCTATGCAGCAGAATAGGATTAATCGAAAGCAGTAACATGCTACACTACTCTAATGCAAACAGTAGAGAGAGGAATAGGCGATATCAGGTTGATCAAGGGGCGGGGGGCTATCCTAGAAGCTCTACAGACCAAAGGGACCTTCGGAAGCGTAGCCGTAGTCGAGCACCGATGCATCAATGGTCTCGGGGTCTATCGCGGTATTGGAGTCTACCGAAAAGAAGCAGCGAAGGGGAAACAAATAAATAACAGAGCAAACAATAGCATCACAAAATATAACAAGGCAAATACGCGATTCCAAGGGTGAGCTAACGCAAGGATAGGTGATACTGGTGAAGGGCGAAAACATCCGAAAAAGTATTCCCGATGTATTGCGTTTTCGCACAGACGGACCGAAGGCAGATGGTTGCAAGTTCGCTGTGCTAGGGACGTGCGCTGGACGAACGGACTGTGTATTCGGGTTCATCTCGTCGTTCTGAGCAACTTTCATGTACAAAGTATTTTCATCCGAGTTACTAATTATTTTATATTAATGTTTAAAGTTTTAAATCATTTTCTAAATTATTAATATTAAATTAATTTGAAATTATTAATATTGCATCAGCATGACATCAGCATGATGTCATCAGTCAATAGAGGTGTTAACTGGGTCAAGCTGACGTGTGGGTCCCGCATGTCATTGACTAATTAATTAACTAGCTATTAATTAGGCTAAACAGTAATTAGGTCAATCTAATTGAGAGCGGCGTTACTCAGAGCAGTGGCATCTGAACATGTTATCCTGGTCGTAGGTACATGTCTTGGGATCTAGTTCAGTGGGACCGTTTAACATAATACAGGAGTAAGAAAAACCATTCGTCTGACACTCTACGCATGTGAACAGTTTTGTACGGCAGCCCACAGGCTACGGTGACGAGCCGAACCGTGGCTCGCCTACATTACGACAAGTTGTGCGTGGGATCAGAATCATATGTTCGAGGTCGACTACATACACAGCGCCGTCAAGGATTAGTAAATGTTGACCGGTGGACGAAGTGTGCCCCCCCCCATTGCCTTTCTCCCCTTCCCCCCAACCTCCCTATCTGGGCGGCGGAAGGCGAAATCATGGCTATGGCGAATGGTATGGCGGAGTTTGCTGGCCTACGCCGCAACGGGCTCAAATTTCTGCTAGATCCGGTAATGTCTGAACTGTATAGATCTGTTCAATTCGATCCGGACACGCCCAAGCACAAATATATGTTTGTATTAGATTTCTTAGATTCGCGCTGACAGAGGTCCACTGCCAGCGATGGGGAGCTAGATCCATTAGTTTTGATGGCTGTTTGGCCGCTGGCGCCGGCAAGAGCTGACTCGCTGTGTGCGGATCTGGCGGGAGAACTCGATGGCATTGATGAGCAGATCAATTCCGCTCGGAAAAGGAAGTAGTCCAACTCAGTCCGCCGGGATGGTGAAGCCAGATCTACAGGCTGGACTAGAAGGCATACATAGCAATGAGTGTATTTTCCTCTGGATCCACGGTTCTGATTTTTCATTGACAAAGTATGTGTCTAGTGGGCATGAGTATTATTGTCAACAAGCTGATCCTAGGATTCTGGTAATAAACAACATATATAATTTTTCCTGGTCATAGCATGACATCCATATGTAAATGAAAACAAAAAACACGATATCACTGTCATATGAAAAATGATTTCATCATCATAGAAACTGTTATTTTTATTTTTTTTAGAAGGCCAGTGACTGCTCTTTGATTTGTTGAAGTTGCCACAGTCCACATATTCCAGTACAGAGAGGTCGGTGCTGATGTTGAGCAGCTAGATCCATTCGTTTTGATGGTTGTTAGGGCCATCGACACCAACATGCGCTGAGTCATCATGCGCGATTGTGCTTGGACAACTCGACGGCACTGCTGAGCAGATCAATTCCGCCAGCAAGAGGAACGAGTGTCCAACTCGGTCCACCGAGTCCACCGAGAAGGTGAACCCAGAGGTACCAAGGTGGAACAGAAGGTATACATATAATTGAGTGTTTTTTTCTCTGTATATATGGACCTAATTTTTATTATGTCGATAGATATCCAGTGTGCATTAGTACTACTGCAAAGTAGCTGATCATCTCACCGTGGCAGTCATCCATGCATGCAGTTTAGCTTCCAAATGGTTTCTGCAGCAGAACATGTCATCATCCCATGGAATTGGCATACATACTGTTTTCTGGGCAGATCAGTGAACGATTGTAATCTGACTCAAAAGAACATGCCCTCCAGGCTGCTGAATAAAATATTATTGCATCATCCGAATGAATGTGAATTTAATTTCTGGTTAAGAGTTGGTCGTGCCCCTCCGGATAGGGCACCCTATCCAGGAAGAGTGACTCCATTAGAAGAAACAATTAGTAGGTATGCTGATAAATCCTTGAAGAATGTGGTGCAACCAGAGATTGGGATGAGTTTTGACTCACTTGGGGAAGCATATGATTTCTATAACCGATATTCTTGGGAGCTTGGACTTGGTAGACGATATGGAAAGAGCCGTCTGAATGTTGAGTGGACAAAGTGTATGCAGGAGATCATTTGCAGATGCTCGGTTAGCACTTAATACCATAAATGAAAATTAGGCAGGTTTTTTACATATTGCTTGGACTGGATTTTATTTCATATACCTGACAAAGAGGAAAAAACATTTTGCAGGGGAAACATGAACAACAGAATAGCCGGTCTTGTCGGTGTGAGTGTCCTGCAATGATCAGATTGCTTAGAGTTGCGGAGAATGGATGGTACATTGGTAAGCATCGCTCCAGCCACAACTATTCATTGTCTTTGACCTGTGGTGAAAGTGTTAATTGGCTACCACACAAGCACATATATTTGTACATGAAGGATTTGGTGAAGTAGCTAAGGGCGAACAATGTTAACCTAAACAAGGTGTACAACATAGTTGGCAGCTTCTTTGGTTCAACCCAGAATGTGCCTTTCAAAAAACGGCACTGCGCAATATTTGTCGTCGGATAAGTAGAGACCAGGAAACTATCCGATGGATCAGGCTGGATGAAACATTGTCTCCCTAGAAGACGGTTCCGTCAAAGGAGCAGTAATTACTTCTGCGCCCGATTTAGTGTGGGCCAACTGGAAGTATCTCGACCCACTTGATTCATTTCACATTTCCTACCTGCAAGCGGCATGCCCCCCAATCTCCCTCCCCCGATCTCTCTGGCACACTGATAGCCATGTCGGCGGTGAGCAACTTTGAAGCAGCCCCTGCCATGGCTAACAATGGACTGGAGCTCTTGCTGGATCCGTTAGACATGTACTTGCTCGGACCTACTCTGATGTTGTTTCTCGCCCTATGCTTACGCCCTTCGCTGATGCCGACGGTGGGCTTTGTTTGTCAATCGCGATGCAGGTTCCCACTGAGAGATGTGATTGTGGACGTTGAGCAGCTAGATCCGGTGGTACCAAGGGGGTTTTTGCCACCAGCTACACCCGGCAGCGACTCTCCATGCGCTGTTATGGTGGGGCACCTCGGCGGCACTGCTGGCCAGCGTGACACAAACGGAAAGAGGAAGGAGTCTCCGACACAGTCCATGGAATCCACCGGGAAATTGAACCCAGAGGGGCCTCGGTGGACTAGGAGATGAGATTGACTCTGCAATTTACATGCCTATGTCATTTTAGGAGTTTTCTAGATTTGTGCTTACTAGGGTCGATTGGTAGCCCCTTAGAACCCCATGTCTCGGCCAAAAATTAATTTATGTCACTTTAAGCTAATTCCTGGTGAGTTTTTAAATGCTAAACCATGTGACACAGGTAGCTTGGTCTGTTTTGTAGGTAAAAAATCATTAGACAAAATAAAGGAGTTGGGTGCGCTGCTAGAATTGTGATATGAAATTGGATGCCCTGCCATGTCATCCCTCTGTGCCAAAAATATATGATGTTTTTGCAGTTCAAATTTAAATACAAAAATGTCTTAAATTTTGATACAAAGGTAGTAGTTGTAAAATGCAATGTTAATCCATTTGTCACAGAAAGTATGGTCTGCTCTCTGCTGGGTTGTATCACTGATCAGTAAAATGGGGTTTGGCCATGATAAAAAAGGTGTTGCTATAAAATGAGGTATTTTCTACAAAACTTGGGATATTTTCTCTTACAGGTTGAGAGTTGGACATGCACGTGCTGGCAGAAAACCATGTCATGCGGGAGTTACTCCAGTGGAAGAAACAATCAGGAGGTACGCTGATAAATCATCAAAAAGTGTGGTCACGCCAGAAATTAGAATGAGTTTTGACTCTGCTAGGGAAGTACTTGATTTCTAGTTTTCTACTACCTTTAATTATTTGTCGAAGCACTACAAGAAATATGTCATCTTATGACCTTCTGTTAGTGACCCTGGAAGAATTGGTCATAAATCTATGACCATTTGAGACCAATTGGTCAAAAGCTGTTCGGGGGCTCCAAACCCTAAACTATAACGACCATTTTGGTCAGAAAGGTCGTAATTTCCTTACACGAAATGGTCATAAAGCAGATAGCACTGGTCTGCTGCCTTATTTCTAGCTGATCATGACCAATATAGATGGTCATAACCTTGTAAATTGTGGTGGGTTGCTACGACTAGGCGCCACCTCATCAGTTTTGCCTATGTGTCATGTCCATGTGGCAGTTTTTGCCCTAGGTTGTGAAGCAACCTATATTTCTGTCATTCCCAAAATTCCCCAAAAAATATCATAAATTCTTTGGGTCATATCTTCGTCAAATATGTAAAAAACCTTCCTTGCCTAGTTCAAAAATAATTCAAAAAATATTCATTTTCCTATTCTGTTCAAAAAAACACTTTGTGAAGGAAGTACCACTTTGGCATGTGCAAATGGTATCCATTTTCTATAGTGCTTTCCTATGCCCAAATAACTATCCTCCACCAAATGCCAGGTCAATCCATTCATTATTTTGAGCCCAGCTTCAACATTCGTATTTATGTCCAGTGTGGTACTTTGCAAAGCAAGTACCACCTAGACTCCTCCTTTTGAGCTGAAAATTTGTGAAGACGGTCTTCTTAGTAACTGATCATCGTCAACCAAAACTCACGCCCATTAGCCATGTGCATTTCCCGTACCGCTAATCAAACACTTGGCTGCTAATTCATGTTTGAGCATCGATCGGTCTCCTCGTGAGAATCTTATGTTGTAATTTTCTTCCTAGCACCTACGTGGGGAGTGCCCAACCCACTAGACATGCCTAGGCCTCCCAGAACACATGGCAACGCCACAATCACGCGGTGACCACGCGGCGGGCATGCGAGTTTACGCGCTCTAGAGTTGGGGCCCTCGACCACCGCCCAAACCTTGACGTATCGCCACCAAACCATGTATTTATGATTAAATAGGTACTTATGTAACTAGAAATGATTTTTGGAAAAAATAAATAGCAAACTATGAGGCAGCTGCAGTTCAAATTTGACCCGCTTCCAACTGAATAGGCGGAAATTTGTCTTTTTCACGAGAGGTGGATTAAAACTTTTTACACCCAATCATTTTGTCAATTGTGCATTAAATATATCCTAGTATTTTAGAAAATTGATTTGGTCCAATTTTGCAACAATTATTTGGGAGGTGCTTCACAAAAAATCTCCTTTTGGGCACTCGAAAAATGGAAAATGAAATTTTCGTCCAAAGAAAGTGAAAACTCCCTTAGGCAACATTGTTTGCCATTCCAAGATGCACCCTTGTGCACAATATGAGATCGTTTGAACAACCTATGCCATGAATGTGGCCATAGGATTGATCATTTGGCTTGAAAGCCATGAATCTTCACGCATGATAGCTCATTTCTGAGAAGACTTTTTTTAAAATAATTGCCGTATTACAAGTTTATTATTTTTCCTGGTAACTTGGTCATATATAATGACACAATGCGAAGGTTTTCCAATTTTTTGATTTTTTTTTGAATTTTTTATGCCCGTTTCAAAATGCGGTCAAAACGGCGGGAATGACCGTTCCTAGCTAGTGGTTGAATCTTGGTATTTTTTTGGTGTTTCTCTGATTAAATAGATACTTATGTAACCAGAAATGATTTTTGGAAAAAATAAATAGCAAACTATGAGGCAGCTGCAGTTCAAATTTGACCCGCTTCCAACTGAATCGGTAGAAATTTGTCTTTTTCACGAGAGGTGGATCAAAACTTTTTACACCCAACCATTTTGTCAATTGTGCATTAAATATATCCTATTAGTTTATAAAATTGATTTGGTCCAATTTTGCAACAATTATTTGGGAGGTCCTTCACAAAAAAACCTACTTTCGGGCACTCAAAAAATGGAAAATGAATTTTTCGTCCAAAGAAAATGAAACCTTCCTTAGGCAACATTGTTTGCCATTCCAAGATGCACCCTTTTGCACCTTAAGAGATCATTTGAACAAACTATGCCATGAATGTGGCCATAGGATTGATCATTTGGCTTGAAAGCCATGAATCTTCACGCATGATAGCTCGTTTCTAAGAACATTTTTTTAAAATAATTATTGTATTACAAGTTTATTATTTTTCCTGGTAACTTGGCCACATATAATGACACAATGCGAAGCTTTTCTAATTTTTTGATTTTTTTTAAATTTTCATGCTCGTTTCAAAATGCGGTCAAAACGGCGGGCATGATCGTGCATAGCTAGTGGTTGAATCTTGAAAAACTTTTGGTGTTTTTCTGATGAAATAGATACTTATGTACCTACAAATGATTTTTTGAAAAAATAAAGAGCAAACTATGAGGCAGCTGCAGTTCAAATTTGACCCGCTTCCAGCTGAATCGGCGAAAATTTGTCTTTTTCACCAGGGGTGGATAAAAGCTTTCAAAACCCAACCATTTGGTCAATTGTGCATTAAATATGGCCAAGTATTTTAAAAAAATGTTTGGTCCAATTTCGCAACAATTATTTGTAGGTTCTTCACAAAAAAATTATTGTAGGCACTCGAAAAATGGAAAATGAATTTTTCGTGCAAAGAAAATGAAAAATTCCTTAGTCAACATTGTTTGTCATTCCAAGCTGCACATTTATACAAAATATGAGATCATTTGGACAAAATTTGCCATGAATTTTGACATAATGTTGGGCATTTGCCTAATAAGAGAAACAAAGAAAAAAAACTACAGAAGCTTAATCCTGATTGGTGGAGTCACTTGTGGCTTGGATCGATGACATGGCATCGATCTGACCATCCATCCGTCCGTCCATCCAACCCACAGTAGCAAACTCCCCTATCTCTCGAACCCCACCCAACCCCACCCCTCGTGACCTCCTCTCTCGCGCGCGAACCCTAGCGCTGCACTCCTCCCTTGCCGCCGCCACCTCCGGTGCCCGATCCTCGCAACCTCAGGCGGGAATCCTGTCGTCCTCCTCTCACCCCCACCATCGTCAATCCTTCCCCGGCCACCTCTCCCTCTCTTCCATGGCACCAGATCAAGCCGACAAGGCCAGTCCTCGGCCAGATCTGCCACCGCCACAACGGGTCTTCCGGATCCTCACCGTCGTCGAGCTGGATCCGCGCCTCGTCGCGCGGCCTCGTCTCCCTTCCGTGCCGCTACTCCGCTCTCCTTCCACAGCCGCCTCCCTTCCGCGCCGCTACTCCACTCCGCTCTCGATGAAGGGGAGAGATGCAGCCGTGCGCGCCTCGCAAGCTCTCCGTCCGTCCAGTGGCTGCCACTCCAGACCAGAGAGGCCGCGCGTGATGCTCCTCCTCGCCCCCTCCGCCGCCGGCCAGACGTGGGCGCCCCGTCCAGCAGTCGCCCCGCCACTCTAGCGCCGCCTCCTCGCGGTGCGGTGCGGTCGCGTGTGCGCGCCCCGGTGCGCCGGCGGCGCTCCTCCTCCTCGCCCCGGCGCCACGGTGAGTACTCCGTCGCCCCGCCTCCCGGTTTTACAGGGCAGCCCCATCCTGTCGCGTGTCCACTTTCCGAGTTCAAGACTAGTCTCCGTGTTAATAAAGTTCAGACTTCACAGTTGTGCCCGAAGTACAGAAGAGTATTATACGTAATAAGTCTTGTGCCTGCAATATTAACAACTCGTTAAGCCTTTAGGTGAGATTCACATTTGCCAACAAAGGAGTATAATTGATTGAAATTGTCAGACTTTTACCTTGAGCATGATGAGTCTTTCAGCATTGTGACACAGGCAGATAACAATTTTACAGAGTAGGCATGGTTTGCGTCAGGATGATGTCTAGCTTTTTTATTTTTGCCTGATACTTTCATGAAATCCAGTCCAGCGAGATCAAGGACAAGAAGGTGACCCTTCTGTAAACAGATCAAGGACCATGATCTGTTTGGTGCTGTTTTTGGTGACGATTTGGTCCTTGGAAATGCCCTCCTTGTAGATTTAGCTTAGTACACTATGATCATGTAGTCTATGTAGGATTATTACTCTGTGTGGTTTTATCTTGCCACTGCAGTGAAGATCAGGGATTCATCGGCAATAGAGTTAGTTCTGATATTTCTGTTGTAATAGTTGTTACATTTCTCATGTTTGATTCCTGTTCTGGAAGTCCAAGTAACTTACAATGTATGTCCTATCATGATACATATTGTGTGCATATTTGGTTTCCGGTTCATGCATGGTTGGTGTGCTAGTGATGGGCCTCGAACCCCTCATTGGTTACCCCAAGTGGAAGGTGTAAGATGCAGTATTGTAGAAGTGTTTTCCCCTAGCAAAGATGCCAAGGATTGATTCCCCAGAGACTCCTAGGTTCAACAAGTAGGTGTCAATTGCTATGGCGCCAGATTACTAGCAACCAACATGGACCTGCACACAAGTACAAATAACTTTGCTCCCAACAAGTACAGAGAGGTTGTCAATCTCTCCGGCCTTGTAGTTCACAAAGGGTTAAAAGCAATGATAGTAGTGATAGATAGTTTTTGCAATAGTAGGTAAATAACGAAAAGTAAATAGTGGATGTGATCAATGATGGTAATATGGACCGGAGTCTCATGATGTTCACTAGTGATGTTTCTCTCCCAAAAGACGATAAAACAGCTATGTGAGGTAAACAAATTACAGCTGGGCAATTGACAGGACCACGAACGCAAACCAATGCTAACTACATTGCAAGAAAGGTTGAGGTTCAAAGCATGGGCGGTACGCCAAAGTAAGTAGAGCGAAATCCATCAATATCTACTACTAATCATCCACCTTGAGATATCTATCCAGAACATCTCGCTGGTATTAAGTTGCGAGTCCCACCCATAGTGTAAACTCAATGCAACAGACAACTGCATTAAAAGAACTTTGCGTAAAGTAAACAATCGTTGCACCCGCGGGCACAAGAACCGTTGTTTTCCCCCTTGTGGCAACAGCACATCCCCTAGACTCATGTTTCTGTCACTCAAGCTAGTCATCGAGGGGCATGAACCCACAATCGAGCATAATGTTCCCTCTTGGAGTCACTACCTATTACTCGGCCAAAGCAATAAATAACAACAGAGAACATGCAAGAATTATTTATGAACTAAAATATAAAAGAGGTGAATCAAATATATTACTCAAGATCAATCTAAACATAATCTCATAATCCATCGGATCCCAGCAAACTCAACATAGCAACAGCATAAGGATTACATAGGTGCCTCGATCATGTAGGGCAGCTCACGAGGACTAATTAGTGAAGCACAAGAACGGGAGGAGAACATCACATAGCTACTGGTCATGGACTCATGGTCCAAGGGAGACTACTCACGAGTCATCCGGGAGGCGTCCATGGTGGTGGAGAAGCTCCCGGTGGTGATCCTCCCCTGCGGCAGGGTCCCGGGAAGAGTTCTCCTGGTGCTCCCGATCTTGGAAGCGGCGGCGGCGGCGGAACAGAGATGGGATCGCGAAAAGAGTTCCTGTTCTGAGGGTTTCAGAGGTCCCTCTAAATATATGCCAAAGGGGGGCACCGGACGGGCTTCGGGGGGCCCAGGCGCCCCCCCGGCGCGGCCCAGGGGGGCGCGCCGCCAGGGCGCCTGGAGCCCTGGTGGCCCCCCCCAGGCTGCCCTTCGGACGCAGTGTTGTTTCCGGATCGCTGATTTTTTATATAATTTTTCTGGATTTTTCTGGGCAGTTCTCGAAACGTGAAAACCTGAAATACAAAAACAGCCGAAAACAGAAACTGGCACTAGGGTGCACTGGATTAGTAAGTTAGTCCAAATATGATCAAAAGTGTATGGAAGTGTATGAATATCATAGCAATATCACCCAAAAGTGGCATGGAGCAAGCAGAAATTATAGATATGTTTTGGACGTATCAACATCCCCTAGCTTAATTCCTGCTCGTCCTCGAGTAGGTAAATGATAACAAGAATAATTTCTGTGGTGACATGCTATTAACCATATAGGACTTTTTCATAGTCATATGACAAAAGCTTACTGAGACAATGATTCTAAAGTAATTAAGTTGCCTCAAAAGAAAACCACAAATGACTGAAAGTTTTACAACATGAAACTGAAACATCAAAAAGATTTGCAATGAATATGATGTGCAAATATGATAAAGTGATATCTAGCTTGCCCCCTTTAATGATGCAAAACATAAGTGCAGGGGCACCTTCAAGGTTTAAGTGATGACTAGATACAATCATTTCAGAATAAACGATATCACAATCATGCAAAAGACAATGCTACTTTGGGACAATGCACATTACACTCAGAATGACAGTCATGCTCTCAGTAGTTGGTGCTTCAACATAAAGGTAAAAGAAAAGGTTAAGTGCTAGAGCTTTTTATTTGAAAACATGGAAGCAATTGTGTCAACGGTAGTAGTACTTCATATGTGTCATGCATAAAACATCCTATAAGTTGCAAGCCTCATGCATCGAATACCAATAGTGCTCGCTCCTTGTCCTAATTAGCTCGGATCCCCATGGGTTATCATTGCATTACATATGTCCTAATTACCTCTATGCCACCTGTATAAAGGTCCAAGGAGATAGATCGCATTTGATTTCTCGTTTTTGATAGATCTCAACTTGAGGAAATCCATACCGGGACAACATAGAAAATAGATGATGGACTCCTCTTTAACGCATAAGCATATTCTCATGAGAGATTGAGGATTAAGGTCCAAGCTAAAACTTCCACCATGATGCATGGCTTTGGTTGGCGGCCCAATGTTCTTCTCTAACAATATGCATAGTTATTCAACCCACGGTAAATCACCCTTACTTCAGACAAGACGAACATGCATAGCAACTCACATGATATTCAACAAAAGTGTGACAGTTGATGGCGTCCCCAGAAACATGGTTACCGCTCAGCAAGCAACTTATAAGAAATAAGATACATAAGCAACATATTCTTTACCACAATAGTTTTTAGGCTACTTTCCCATGAGCTATGTATTGCATGATTAGTTTGCTTAGTACAGGTGGAGGTTAGCGAAAGACTGGGAGCGACCAACTAAGAGAGCAATGATGGTCATAATCATGCAGAGCGACAAAGCAATATTGAATCAGGCATGGTAGTTATATCGCTACTCAGAAATAAAAGATCATCAAGGCTTGACAGACTTTCTTTACAGTCTTGAATATGCGTGAGCATACGCCAAGTCAATCAAAATAAATTCTCGAAGGAAGATATTACTAAACCATACCACATCATAGGCAAACAAACCAAGTTGGTACACCAATAACACATTGGGAACCCCCCAGCTATTTGAGATTAACCAAAAGAAAACCTGAACTACTAAGCACCATCATGCAAATAGCATCTTTATCATAGACACATTAACTCATGCAACGGAAGCAAACTCTCTTAATAAGGTGAGCATGGTAACTAAAGAGAGTTCAAGCAACCAACTAAATAAAAGCTCTTGAAAAGATAAGCATGAATACTAAGAGCAGAGTATGATAGTAGCTATTAAAAGACAAAGAACACACACAGCATAGATAGACATGAAAATTCTATGTAATGTTCTAGGTAGAGGTGGAGCGTGTTTCTCTCCCACATAAAGGAATGCTGAGTTCCGACTCGTTATGAAAAACTAAAAAGCAAACTAAGAGCAAGACGCTCCAAGCATAGCACATAACACATGAAGTGATAAAAATATAGCGAAACGAAAGACGAACTGATAATGTTGATGGAGAAGGGGATGCACGGGGGCATCCCCAAGCTTAGACGCTTGAGTCTCCTTGAATATTTCTTGGGGGTGCACGGGGGCATCCCCAAGCTTGAGCGCTTGCCACTCCTGAATCTTTTTATCATCTTCCCTCGCACACTTGAAAACTCCCTTCATACATAACTCATCATAATCTGATTAGCGAGGTTAGTACCCTTAATAAAATAAGTATACCTTGCTGGAAATAAGGATATTCTTGAAGTTCTACTGTTTCTCAAGATTGCCAAAAGGTTTTTTGCAAAGAAAAAGCAAGTTCTGAATTTGCAAAGTGAAGGTAAGGCAAAACAGGACAGAATCTGTGAAAACAGAACAGCAAGCAGTAATTGATCTGTTCGGGATACTTCTGCAACTCAAATCAAAAAACTCAGAACTGACGCACGAAAGACAATTATATAGAGAACGCTGTCGAAACAAGTCAGACCAAAAAGATGATCTGGTGATTTTATACGAATTTTTCTATCCAAGGACAGAATCTGTTTCCTGGACAGCACCTCACAACTTTTGAACTTTCTTGCAATCGGAGGCTATACTTGGCACAAATATGAAAAGCAAAGATACAATGATGATGCTACAGCAGTAAACAACATCAAGACACAACAAAATAAAAAAATTTATTCATGTGGGCTGCCTCCCAAGAGCGCTTTCTTTTATGCCTTTAAGCTAGGCATAATGCATAGATCAAGTTTTATCAAGAGTAAAAGAATAACTAGCCCGTACAACGGACTCAAAAGGTAACTTGATCTTCTTTCGAGGGAAGTGTTCCATCCCTTTCTTGAGAGGAAACTGAAATTTTATATTACCCTCTTTCATGTCAATGACAGCACCAACGGTGCGCAAAAAGGGACGTCCCAAAATAATTGGACAAGAAGGATCACATTCAATATCCATAATAGTGAAATCAACGGGCACATAATTATCATTGACAACAATAAGAACATCGTCGATCCTCCCCAAAGGTTTCTTTATGGAAGAATCAACGAGACGAACTCCAAAAGAACAAGAATCGTAAGGTTTCAATTTAAGCATATCATATATCCTTTTGGGCATAACAGAGGTACTAGCACCAACATCACATAATGCATAACAAGAGAAGCCATTCAAATTAATTTTTATCATAGGATCCCAACCATCTTCTAGCTTTCTAGGTATGGAGGCTTCTACTCTAAGTTTCTCCTCCCTAGCTTTGATGAGAGCATTACTGATATGCTCTGTGAAGGCAAGGTTAAGCGTGCTAGTGCGGGGATCTCTAGACATCTTGAGAAGGTAATCAATAACTTCTGTAAGAGTGCAATTATCAAAATCAAGGTCACGAGCATCAAGTAAAGTAGTAGTGGTGTCCTTAAGGTTCACTTGTTTGGTAGCTTCTATAGTCATAGCATCACCATTAATAGGTCCATTGGGACCAGGAGTACATTGGGTGCTAAGAGTGTGAACATCCTCAATAACTCGGATAGTAGCAACAGTGTGGTGGGTAGGAAGGCTCTTAATTCTTTCCTCTTCCTCCCTTTCTCTAGCCCATCTTTCTTTAAGCTTAGCCATCATCCTAATGTTTTCATTGATTTGCACTTGAGTAGCATTAATAGGGATGACTTCCCTCTCCTTAAGTGGAGAAGTTTCAATTTTTAGCAATTTTACCTCATTGGCTAAGTGGTATACCTTAAAAGAAAGATCATATAGTTTATGTAGTTTCTCTTCTACATTCTTATTAAAGGCTTTTTGGGTAGTGATGAAATCTGTAAGCATAGTCTCTCGTTCAGTATTGGAGTTCTTGGTACTAGGATAAGCATTGTTGTTCCCATAAGAGTTAGAGGGGAACGGTCTAGGATTGTTACCAAAGTTA
The DNA here is from genome assembly GCA_902687465.1 of Secale cereale. NCBI lineage: Eukaryota > Viridiplantae > Streptophyta > Magnoliopsida > Poales > Poaceae > Secale > Secale cereale. Next base: position 415,863,781 of record LR738709.1, read on the forward strand.
CTCCTATAAGCATTGTTGTTAAAATTGTTTCTAGAGATAAAGTTCACATCTACTTGTTCTTGAGCAATCAAAGAATTTAAAGGAACATCACGAGGATCAACAGTAGATTGCTTCGAAAGTAGAGACATGATCAAGTCAACTTTTTCATTGAGGGAGGAAATCTCCTCGACAGAGTTTACCTTCCTACCTGTTGGAGCGCGTTCGGTGTGCCATTGGGAATAGTTGGTCATCATCTCATCGAGAAGCTTTGTGGCAGCACCAAGGGTAGTTGACATAAAAGTTCCTCCCGCGGCCGAATCTAACAAGTTCCGCGAGGTAAAGTTCAAGCCTGCATAAAAAGTTTGGATAACCATCCAAGTAGTCAAACCTTGAGTAGGGCAGTTCTTGATAAGAGACTTCATACGTTCCCAAGCTTGGGCAACGTGTTCATTATCCAATTGTTTAAAATTCATGATGTTACTTCTAAGTTGGATAATTTTAGCAGGTGGATAGTATTTTCCAATAAAAGCATCTTTGCACTTGTCCCATGAATCTATGCTATTTCTAGGCAAAGACTGAAACCAAATTTTAGCTCCTCCTCTCAAGGAGAAAGGAAAAAGCTTAAGCTTAACAATATTACCATCTATTTCTTGGTACTTTTGCATATTACAAAGTTCAACAAAGTTGTTCAAGTGTAAAGCAGCATCATCTCCAGCACCGGAGAATTGTTCTCTCATGACTAAGTTAAGTAAAGCAGGTTTAATTTCATATGAAGGTGCTGAAGTGGCAGGTGTAGTGATAGGTGTGCTGATAAAGTCATCGTTGTTGTGACTAGTGAAGTCACACAACTTGGTGTTCTCGGTGGAACCCATAGTAGCAAGCAAGCAAGATAACTATTTTTGTGATTTTCGATAAAAAGGTACTAAAGCAAAAATGAAAGGTAAACTAACAAGACTAAAAAGCAAAGGTAAAAGATAGCATGTAACTCCTCTATCCTGAAGAGTGGAATCCCCGGCAACGGCGCCAGAAAATACTCCTTGATGGGCCTCGAATCCCTCGTTGGTTACCCCAAGTGGAAGGTGTAAGATGTAGTATTGCAGAAGTGTTTTCCCCTAGCAAAGATGCCAAGGATCGATTCCCCAGAGACTCCTAGGTTCAACAAGTAGGTGTCAATTGCTACGGCGCCAGATTAGTAGCAACCAACGTGGACCTGCACACAGGTACAAATAACTTTGCTCCCAACGAGTACAGAGAGGTTGTCAATCTCTCCGGCCTTATAGTTCACAAAGGGTTAAAAGCAATGATAGTAGTGATAGATAGTTTTTGCAATAGTAGGTAAATAACGAAAAGTAAATAGTGGATGTGATCAATGATGGTAATATGGACCGGAGTCTCATGATGTTCACTAGTGATGTCTCTCTCCCAAAAGACGATAAAACAGCTATGTGAGGTAAACAAATTACAGCTGGGCAATTGACAGGACCACGAACGCAAACCAATGCTGACTACATTGCAAGAAAGGTTGAGGTTCAAAGCATGGGCGGTACGCCAAAGTAAGTAGACCAAAATCCATCAATATCTACTACTAATCATCCACCTTGAGATATCTATCCAGAACATCTCGCTGGTATTAAGTTGCGAGTCCCACCCATAGTGTAAACTCAATGCAACAGACAACTGCATTAAAAGAACTTTGCGTAAAGTAAACAATCCTTGCACCCGCGGGTACAAGCACCGTTGTTTTCCCCCTTGTGGCAACAGCACATCCCCTTGACTCATGTTTCTGTCACTCAAGCTAGTCATCGAGGGGCATGAACCCACAATCGAGCATAACGTTCCCTCTTGGAGTCACTACCTATTACTCGGCCAAAGCAATAAATAACAACGGAGAACATGCAAGAATTACTTATGAACTAAAATATAAAAGAGGTGAATCAAATATATTACTCAAGATCAATATGAACATAATCTCATAATCCATCGGATCCTAGCAAACTCAACATAGCAACAACATAAGGATTACATAGGTGCCTCGATCATGTAGGGCAGCTCACGAGGACTAATTAGTGAAGCACAAGAACGGGAGGAGAACATCACATAGCTACTGGTCATGGACTCATGGTCCAAGGGAGACTACTCACGAGTCATCCGGGAGGCGTCCATGGTGGTGGAGAAGCTCCCGGTGGTGATCCTCCCCTCCGGCAGGGTGTCGGGAAAAGTTCTCCTGGTGCTCCCGATCTTGGAAGCGGCGGCGGCGGCGGAACAGAGATGGGATCGCGAAAAGAGTTCCTGTTCTGAGGGTTTCGGAGGTCCCTCTAAATATATGCCAAAGGGGGCACCGGACGGGCTTCGGGTGGCCTAGGCGCCCCCCCGGCGCGGCCCAGGAGGGGGGGCACCGCCAGGGCGCCTGGAGCCCTGGTGGCCCCCCCCAGGCTGCCCTTCGGACACAGTGTTGTTTCCGGATCGCTGATTTTTTATATAATTTTTCTGGATTTTTCTGGGCAGTTCTCGAAACGTGAAAACCTGAAATAAAAAAACAGCCGAAAACAGAAACTGGCACTGGGGTGCACTGGATTAGTAAGTTAGTCCAAATATGATCAAAAGTGTATGGAAGTGTATGAATATCATAGCAATATCACCCAAAAGTGGCATGGAGCAAGCAGAAATTATAGATACATTTTGGACGTATCAGCTAGTTGTTCGTTAGTACCTGTTGGTTATTACTATTGCTCTTTTTTTCTGAAGGCAGTTAGTGTTTAACATCTATCGCTTTCGCGCCTAGCGACTAAACAATGTTTTGTTTCTGGTTAGTTAGGATAATTCGTCCGCTTGTATACATTTTCCTGAACTAATTCTGTGTATTAGTTCGTTTTAGGTTAATTTTATACTATCTAGGACCATGTGTTTTTTGGTTAATTTTACTGTGTTGGATTTGGAAGCGCAGGCGACCTCCATGGACGACATCGACGATGAAGAGGAGGACAAGGAGGACGACATTGACGATGAAGAGGAGGACAAGGAGGACGACCAGGACATGCGCGACCTCACCCCCGAGCCCAACGAGCTCGATGAGGATATAGTTGAGTCCGACCTCGAGCTCGATGAGGAGGGCATCGTCGAGTCCGACCACGACGGCGTGCCACAGAAGATCCTGTGCTCTGCTCTGCCTGCCTCGTTTACTGCCTCGCCACCGCAATAGATGTTATTTTTTCTTTTGTAATTTGGCTGGATTTGTGCGTCTCCGATCTGATGCGTAAAGCGTGCGTGTGTTGAACAGTGACCTCGGATCTGGTGAAGGGCGCCAAGGAGAAGCAGCTCAAGGTCAAGGGCCCCGTCAGGATGCTGCTCAACATCACCACCAGGAAGTTCCCCTGTGGAGTAGGTAGCCACCTCCCTCTCTTTGCCCTTCCGCCCGATCCCATTTTCTTAGTAGCACTGCATAGAATCTGGTCCTTGCATGCTCACAGTAGCTCGTTGGTGATGTGGGTCACTATGTTTTTGTGGATAGCTGACTGTTTAGGGAATTTCCGTGACGATGATGATGTTGTGCTGGGCAGAGGATGTGAAACATTTAGACCTCAGCGGCCTTTCCGGTCTTTGCTGATCTAAAATCGAGCTTTTTAAAACTGATGCCTAGCATGCCGTCAACTTTTTTAATACTCCAAGAGAACCACAGTAACAAAAATACCACTGTTTATGAAACTGCAGTTTTTGGTATAGCCAAATGCCTCAAAGTATTCAAAACTACAGTTTTTCAAAATCTATGGTATTCTAGTAATGCTTTGAAAATACTTTGCATCCAAACGGGGCCGGCAATTAACACATAGCTGCGTTGTACAGTTGCTTATATAATCAGATGTTGTATGTAGTCACGTACGCTTTCCAATTTTGATCCAATGCTTGCTTCCTAGCTCACGCGTGTTAGTTTTTCAGATACCTGCGACTCCTTGTGCATCACCCCTCAACTGACAAGTAAAAGTAAATAAAATCGCTGTTTATGCTCACTCCTTGTCTTCATATACCTTTTCAGTTGGCTGTTACTTCTCTTGTTTTATATTGAGTTTGGGAATTTGGTATTGATGATAGTCCAGCGACTCTGTGATCTGATGTGCAAGTCCATCCTCTGTGATAAAAAAACCCACAACAGTTTTCCAATGTCAGTAGCAGCAAACTGAATTTTATAATTATATCTTCTGTGAAGTTTAGGTGCAATGTGTGGCAGTGAAGTATTTTACATGACCTGCACTTGTGCAATGAATTTTCATATTGTGTCTCTGTTTTCTTGTATGAATGAGTATCTCATTTTAACTAGTTGGAGAACAAAAAGCATGGTACTACCTGAATTTGTGTTGGCATTCATAATAACTGTCCTTTTTTTAAAGGTCTGCTCATAATATATTGGCTCCAGTTTTTTTTATTATTTTGTGTCGATTCATGTAACAGGTTGTCCAGTAAAGCTGTCGAAGGAGCTCCATGCTGAAGAACATAACACTTGTAGAGCTTGTAAAATACTATATCTCATTATTGAACTTGTGGAGCTTGTAGCTGTGACTAGCATACTGTTATTACACTTGCAGAGCTTGCAAAGTGTATGTTAGAGCTTATTACATGATTGTACAGCAGGAGCTTTGTATTGAATCTGGTTAATAATATTTAAAGTGTTACTTGTAGAATTGTTTTGTCCGGCGACTCTGCCATACTGGGTATTTATTTATGTTAAATTGAAAAAAATGAAGAATATGATCCTGACAGCTAGGACCCAGTCACCGGAACCTCAAAACGGGGACCCATTTTATAAAAAATAAAAATGAAAGTGTTGAGACAAAAAGGCCACAACCCAAAAATAAAAATGCTAAAATGTTGGGCCTGGCCCATGAAGTCTATCAAAAATTGACAGAAAATTATATATAAAAAGACTGAATTGTTGGGCCTGGCCCATGTAATGCGTCGAATCGGACCGGGCTGAATCTTGTGCCACATCAGCTTGCCACGCTGGATGCCTATGTGGCCTGGGGCGGCTGCTAGTGACCAAAACACGACAGTAGGCATATTTTGGTCATAAACGTCTATGACCTTCTCACAGAGAAGGTCGTTAATTTCAGTTTATGACCCTCAGCTTTTGACCATCTGTTTTTGGTCAAAAAAGGTCACAAATGAAAAACTATGACCTTTCAGTGACCAATAGTCAATGTCACAAGTTGACATATTTCTTGTAGTGAAGGTCGAATTTGGTATAAGATATGGCAAGAGTCGTCTGAATGTCGAGCAGACAAAGTGTATGTAGGAAATTGTGCGTGGATGCTTGGTCAGTACATATGACTCAACACTCGCAAGCACTTACATTTTATTTTAACTCACTTTATCATTGGATATGCGATTGTCTTACCTACAGCTGGTAAATTCCTTTTTTACAGGGAAACTGTAGTCGCAAAACAGCCGGTCCTGCCGGTGCGAATGTCTGCGATGATTAGGCTTCTAAGAGGATCTGACAATGGATGGTTCATTGTTGAGCACCAGGCCAGCCATAAACATTAATTGTCACTGACTTGTGATGAAAAGGTTTACTGTCCATCGCACAAGCACTTAGATATCTACACAAAAAATCTAGTGAAGCAACTTAGGGGAAATAACATGAATCTCAACAAGGTGTACAACATAGTAGGAAGCTTCTTCGGTTCATCTCAAAATATGCCTTTTACGAAGATGTCACTCCAGAACCTTTCTGCACAGCATAGTAAGAAGCTTCTTTGGTTCATCTCACAATGTGCCTTTCACAAGGAGGTCAACCCCTGATGCATGTGTTTGTGCGTAAGTACATGAAGCTGCAATTCGATTGTGAGTCGGATGAGAGCTACCAGGAGAAGAGATTGTAAACATTTTCATTTAGATTTTTTTGTACCCCTTTCCTAATTGTTGTGCCATCATAAAAAATTCTAATGGTGAATCTTTTTGTGAGAAATACAAAGTAGAACAGTCATGAGAGCAAATATTGCCATTGAACAACATGCAAATAAAGGTTACTCCAGGAAAATGTTTGAACAATTTGGTGAGAACCTTTTTGAGGGTCGGGCTTACCATGTCAAGGAAATTTAGAAGAAGTACATTGCAAGACACAATGATGTCGTGAAACGCAAGAAGTGGAGCATGGTTGATTATGAGGTGACCATGTTGGACGATGGCGAGTTGTTCGAGTGTGTATGCGGGCAATTCACCCACATGGGGATGCTTTCTTGCCATGCTTTGAAGGTATTTTTGGATCTCAATATTGCTCATTCCTCATCTATTTGTGAAAAATCAAATTTTAATTTCCAATGTTTGAGGTGATGGACTCTGTTGGCATGAATGAGATTCTGAAGCGGCACAACCTCAAGAGATGGACAAAAGATGCCAGGGACATCCTGCCCCAGCATCTTGTTCACTTCAAAAGAGACCGGATCGTGAACAAATCTTTCACCTGCCGGAGCTCAACTCTCTACCTACATGCCATGGAGCTGGTTAGGCTTGGGGATGCATCCGCCACGAAGTATGAACTTGTGCTTGGTCGCTTGAAGGATATGATTGCCGAGGTAGCACTGCTAGCTGAAACAAGAGATGGGCTAGGGTTTGAGGATAGACAAGGAGAAGAAGCGAATCACAACAACATTGCATTAGCGGGCGCATTTGTCAGCATTGAGGGGGGGGTGAGTGGGTGGCTAACAATGTGAACAATCTGACCCTTTCTGGTAACTTGGATGCACTTGTTGTCTGGACTGTCTCCGCCGAGCAAGAAACGTCGTGCCGGGCGACCATGCTTCAGGAGGAAGAAGGCAACGTATGAAGGACTGAGTAAAAGGACAAAATATTTGTAGCATTTGCAAATTGCCAGGACATGAGAAGACTACCTGCCCGGACAGGGGTGAACCTGGAACCTGCAAGAATTGTGGCATCGCTGGACACCGTCGCACTTTGTGCACAAGCCACCAGGCCGCTGGGCGCTGCTGCTTCTTAATAAACTTAGAGAAACATGTATGATAACACTGAATTTTAAGTTTTGAGGATTTTCTAGTGCGTGATTTCTGCATGGACCCCCACGCTCGTTCCTCCCTGAGGTAAACTAGCTGTATTTGTAACTATGCTAAAGTGTCTGGATTCATAATTTTTGGTTTATGTACTTTTTAAGTTGTTTGAGACAAGTGTGAGTTTTTCCAATTTGCACCTCCAGGTGTCCGGATGACAAACAGTTTTTCAAGTTGTCACTAAGCATGACTGAAAACTGCCATGGTTGCTGACCCTATGCATTACTGAAATTGGCTTGGATGCTTCCCCTGAGCGTGACTAAAACTCGTTTGTGTGTGCTAGTTTGTTGCTAGCGGTGTACATCTACAGTCAACTACTCCATGACACGTGCTTGTGTTTTGTCCACAGTGTCGCTCGTGTGCGCCGAATGTATTCAAGTTCGTAAGCTACTGGGAAGCAACCCCGTGAGGTCGAGGCAGGGTGGAGGTTAATCTGGGACGGCGCAGGTAGGCCCAGCAAAATGGCTGATCCATCTGACCTCCTCTTGTACCGGTGCCGCAGGGTTGCTGGGTCGCATAATAAATGTGGCGGGCCCATCTTAGAATACATCTACAATACACAAGCATTCTACTGACCAGAATACGAGTAAACACTAGGATCCCGAGAAGAGCGGGCGGATGAGATATCAGGCTCAGTTGTGCCCATGACCAGAAACGAATTTTCCAATCTAATTAAGTTAATTAATTCTTTTAATTAAGTAACTAATTAATATTTATTATTATTATTATTATTAATATTATTATTATTATTATTATTATTATTATTATTTAATTCCTTTTTTGTAAATTCGTTTTGGGGCCTGGGGCCCGTTTGGCAGTGGCCCAGAAGGGGCCTAGCGGGCATACGGTAGGAAGGTGCGGGCGAAGCCGCAACCCGCCCGATAGGGAGGTGGCCAGCGCAGCCGACCGGTGCGGTCGGCGGCAGCCGCCAGAGGTGGGCGGTCGGTGGCGGCCGGGCGTAGCGGTGAGGGAGCAGGCGCGCGGGGTGGCGCGGTCACAGCAGCAGCTGAAGCCTGGGTTGGCTGGTGGGCGGTGGAGCAGCGGGAGGCACGGAGGCCGCGGGTAGCGAAGGCGAAGGTGCAGCGAGGTCAGGCGGCGTGGACCGTGGCGGAGCGGCACCAGCAGGCTGCGCATGCGGGCAGCAGTGAGCGGGGCATCGAGGCTTAGTGTGCGCAGGAGCTAGCCGAGCCGGGTCGCGGCAAGGCGCGGGTGTGGGTGGCGATGCATGGAACACCGGCGCGGGGATGGTGACCATAGCCACTGTCAGGAGCACGGGTGACGCGGCCTATGGCCTACAGCGGTGAATCGAGGAGGGGGAGAGGAAGAACATGGACGGCGGCTCACAGTGGAGCTGTAGGGATGGTAGCGGGCTCGTGGTGATGCTTGAGGCAGCGAGGCCAGGGCGGAAGTGGCGACGGCGGTGCGAATCCCGACGAGGTCGGGGAGGCGGCTACAGCGATCTCCGGGACGGAGCTCCAGGCGGCGGTTTGGTGCTCCTCGGGCAGCGAGGTGGCACAGGTGGACGGACTTGGCGTCGGGGACGACGTGGCTGCAGGCAGATCCATCCGGGAACGGGAAGGGACGGCGAATGTCGGCCGGACCTGGTCGTTGGGCGGCGGAGGTCATGGCTCTCGCCTCCCAGTGTGGGTGGCGGCGCACGGGAAGACGAGAGGGAGTGGAGGGATTCAGGTGCGAGGGAGGCTACGGGCTAGGTTATGGGGGGAGTTGAGCTGGGCCTGGCGACGGGGTGGGCCGGCCAGTTCGGCGGCCAACTGGGCCGAGGCGGCCGAGGGGAGTTTGTCCTTTTTCTTTTATATTTTCAGTCTTCTAATTTCTTTATTGTTTTACATTTATCTTCTATACTAATTTCAATTACCTGCTTATGAAATTTGGTCCAAAATTAGTAGGCAAAGTTTTAAGCTAGCGCACAGAGTTTCAATTTATATTGAAAAGTTTGCATATTTATTTAAACCAAAAAGTTCCATTTAATTGCTGCTGGGCTAGTTTTAAATGGCTTAGGGGCATTTAAGCTTTTGAAAAATGTTGATCCTCGCATGAAAATTGGTTAGTGAATATTTGGAACCCAACGAACATTTTTGTTTGACAGTTCGAAGAAATATGAGTTTGACTTTATTTTAAATTAGAATTTGAATTTGGTTTGGATCAAAATGAAGTTTTAGGAAATTAATTGCGATGACATGGCACATTAGGGTCAGGTTACTGTAGCTTGATTATTCGGGCGTCACAATTCTCCTCCACTACAAGAAATCTCGTCCCGAGATTTAAGCGGTGGAGTAGCGGGGGGGGGGGGGGGG
>LR738709.1:415873350-416034508 GCA_902687465.1 Secale cereale
GGGGCGAGTGCTGGTAGCGAAAACCTAACAAGTCTTCTCGGTCTTGGCTGCCCTTTCGAAGAGGTTGATCCCTTTCGTTGATGTCTTCATTTCTCATCTTCAAGTCATCGTGATCAAGCCGTCATCCTTTCTTCGGGATCTCCATCGTCCTACGAACGCGACCAGGGGGGAAAACTCCGAAAGAACGCATCTCCACAAAGCTGGGCATTTGATGGTGTACTCAATGGGAAATACGCGAGGTACCCCACGAGTTGTATTTCAGTGAATTCGTTGAGTGCAATATACGATGGTACCAAAGTTTTGAATGGGTAGGGAATCATTCGATGCCTAGACAGAAGCTGGAATGGAGGCTTGAACAACGAGAATAACATGGTGTTTGATTCCAGGATGAATAATGGTATCAAATTTAGCTCGTGAATCACATACGAAGCGAGGTGCAAAGGATACATTAGAATCCAGGTTGTAAAGAAGAGTCAGGTTTCGATCCAGTGGACCTGTGGGTTATGGGCCCACCATGTGGGATGAAAATAGAAAGGGTGGTGACATCTTGCATAGCCGCGACATGCAGGCATGTCAGTGGATAGCTTGTCAGCTATGTCGGCAACAATGTAGGTACCAAGGACGGGGAACGAAGAGAACCATTTTCCCGCTCATTGAAACGAGTCAGACCGATAAGAAAAGTTCTCGTCCACCGGCAGTACCAGAATGTTATTAACAATAGAATCAAGGTCTTACTGACAGAGTTGTACAACGAGGTGTTTTCATAAGCAGAGAATTATTACTGCTTAGATCATATAGATCAAGAAGGTTAAATAGAACAATGGAAAGGAAAACTGTGATTACACACAGTTATTAGGAGTATATCCTTCCCATGAACAAGCAGAACATGGCATACAGGGTAGGAGAGCAAGTACCCAACCATTCAGATAAAGAGGCAAGCATTAATCAAGATGTTACCCATACAACGGTGTTTGGATAACTGACCAAGAAACACTTAGCATCTGATACGTCCAAAACGTATCTATAATTTCTGCTTGCTCCATGCCTCTTTTGGGTGATATTGCTATGATATTTATACACTTCCATACACTTTTGATCATATTTGGACTAACCTATTAACTCAGTGCACCCCAGTGCCAGTTTCTGTTTTCGGCTGTTTTTGTATTTCAGGTTTTCACATTACGAGAACTGCCAGGAAAAATCCAGAAAAATTATATAAAAAATCAGCGTTCCGGAAACTACCGTGCGTCCGAAGGACAGCCGGGGGGGGCACCAGGGCTCCAGGCACCCTGGCGGCGCCCCCCCCCTGGGCCGCGCCGGGGGGGGGGGGGGGGCGGGGGGGCGCCTGGGCCCCCCGAGGCTCCTCCGATGCCCCCCTTTGGCATATATTTAAAGCGTCTTGAGAAACCCTCGGGACAGAAACTCTTTTCACGATCTCATCTCTGTTCCGCCGCCGCCGCCGCTTCCAAGATCGGGAGCACCAGGAGAACTCTTCCCGGCACCCTGCCGGAGGGGAGGATCACCACCGGGAGCCTCTCCACCACCATGGACGCCTCCCGGATGAGTTGTGAGTAGTCTCCCTTGTACCATGAGTCCATGACCAGTAGCTATGTGATGTTCTCCTCCCGTTCTTGTGCTTCACTAATTAGTCCTCGTGAGCTGCCCTACATGATCGAGGCACATATGTAATCCTTATGCTGTTGCTATGATGAGTTTGCTGGGATCCGATGGATTATGAGATTATGTTCAGATTGTGCTTGAGTAATATATTTGATCTACCTCTTTTATATTTATGTTCATAAGTAATTCTTGCATGTTCTCCGTTGTTATTTATTGCTTTGGCCAAGTAGTAGGTAGTGACTCCAAGAGGGAACGTTATGCTCGATTGTGGGTTCATGCTCCTCGATGACTAGTTTGAGTGACAGAAACATGAGTCTACGGGATGTGCTGTTGCCACAAGGGGGAAAACAATGGTGCTTGTGCCCGCGGGTGCAAGGATTGTTTACTTTACGCAAAGTTCTTTTAATGCAGTTGTCTGTTACTTTACGCAAGTAGCAATTGACACCTTCTTGTTGAACCTAGGAGTCTCTGGGGATTCGATCCTTGGTATCTTTGCCAAGGGAAAAACTTCCGCAACACTACATCTCACACCTTCCACTTGGGGTAACCAACGAGGGGCGAGAAGCCTAGCAAGAGTTTTTCTGGCGCCGTTGCCGGGGACTCCACTCTTCAGGATAGGGGAGTTGCACGCTATCTTTTACCTTTGCTTTTTAGTCTTGTTAGTTTACCTTTCAGTTTTTGCTTTAGTACCTTTTTATCGAAAATCACAAAAATAGTTATCTTGCTTGCTTGCTACTATGGGTTCCACCGAGAACACCAAGTTGTGTGACTTCACTAGTCACAACAACGATGACTTTATCAGCACACCTATCACTACACCTGCCACTTCAGCACCTTCATATGAAATTAAACCTGCTTTACTGAACTTAGTCATGAAAGATCAATTCTCCGGTGCTGGAGATGATGCTGCTTTACACTTAAACAACTTTGTTGAACTTTGTGATATGCAAAAGTACCAAGAAATAGATGGTAATATTGTTAAGCTTAAGCTTTTTCCTTTCTCCTTGAGAGGAGGAGCTAAAATTTGGTTTCAGTCTTTGCCTAGAAATAGCATAGATTCATGGGACAAGTGCGAAGATGCTTTTATTGGAAAATACTATCCACCTGCTAAGATTATCCAACTAAGAAGTAACATAATGAATTTTAAACAATTGGATAATGAACACGTTGCCCAAGCTTGGGAACGTATGAAATCTCTTATCAAGAACTGCCCTACTCATGGTTTGACTACTTGGATGGTTATCCAAACCTTTTAAGCAGGCTTGAACTTTACCTCGCGGAACTTGTTAGATTCAGCCGCGGGAGGAACCTTTATGTCAACTACACTTGGTGCTGCCACAAAACTTCTTGATAAGATGATGACAAATTATTCCCAATGGCACACCGAACGCGCTCCAACAGGTAGGAAGGTAAACTCTGTCGAGGAGATTTCCTCCCTAAATGAAAAAGCTGACTTGATCATGTCTCTACTCTCGAAGCAATCTTCTGTTGATCCTCGTTATGATCCTTTAGATTTTGTGATTGCTCATGCTTATAGGAGTAACTTTGGTAGCAATCCTAGACTGTCCCCCTCTAATTCTTATGGGAACGACAATGCTTATCCTAGCACCAAGAACTCCACCCAAAAAGATAGAGATCTGCCTGGTTACGAGAAACTTCTAGAAATAGAGAAGGCTACTAAGAATTACATGCACACTCAATATGAACAAAACAAAACCTTCTCGAGGCAATTAAATGAGCATACTGCTATCTTGCAAAACATTAGTAGACAATTAGAGAGCATAAATATTGAGATTTCTAACCTCCAGACTAGGCTCACTATCACTGAGACCCAAGTTTCCAATATGTCACACACACAAGCCACTTTTATAAACCAAATGGCAGCAAAACCCGAAGTGGTTGCATCCCTAAGGGAGGAAGAGGATAGAATTAAGAACCTTCCTACCCACCACACTGTTGCTACTATCCAAGTTGTTGAGGATATCCAAACTCTTAGCACCCAATGTACACCTGGTCCCGATGGACCTATTAATGGTGATGCTATGACTATAGAAACTACCAAACAAGTGAACCTTAAGGACACCACTACCACTTTACTTGATGCTGGTGACCTTGATTTTGATAATTGCACTCTTACCGAAGTTATTGATTTCCTTCACAAGATGTCTAGAGATCCCCGCACTAGCACACTTAACCTTGCCTTCACAGAGCATATCACTAATGCTCTCATCAAAGCTAGGGAGGATAAACTTAGAGTAGAAGCCTCCATACCTAGAAAGCTAGAAGATGGTTGGGATCCTATGATAAAAATTAAATTGAATGACTTCTCTTGCTATGCATTATGTGATGTTGGAGCTAGTACCTCTGTTATCCCCAAAAGAATGTATGATATGCTTAAATTGAAACCTTTTGATTCTTGTTCTTTTGGTGTTCGTCTCGTTGATTCTTCCATAAAGAAACCTTTGGGGAGGATCGACGATGTTCTTATCGTTGTCAATGATAATTATGTTCCCGTTGATTTCACTATTATGGATATTGAATGTGATCCTTCTTGTCCAATTATTTTGGGACGTCCCTTCCTACGCACCGTTGGTGCCATCATTGACATGAAAGAGGGTAATATAAAATTTCAGTTTCCTTTCAAGAAAGGGATGGAACACTTCCCTCGAAAGAAGATCAAGTTACCTTTTGAGTCTGTTGTACGGGCTAGCTATTCTTTTACTCTTGATAAAACTTGATCTATATGCATTATGCCTAGCTTAAAGGCATAAAAGAAAGCGCTTTTGGGAGGCAGCCCACATGAATAAAAAAATTATTTTTGCTTTTGTTGTGTCTTGATGTTGTTTACTACTGTAGCATCATCATTGTATCTTTACTTTTCAATTTTGTGCCAAGTATAGTGTCACACCCTGCATTTTGTAACATGTTATTTGTACCTTTGAAGCATGAAAATTTGGACCAGCAATTTTTTTTAGCATCATTTGGCTTTTATTTGGAATTGAGTTTTCTTCATGTGCTTTTTCTTGTGCTCATTAAAGTCAACTATGACCTCTTGTAGAATTCATCTCCATACCCAAAACTTCTGCCCAATGATCATGCCAAGTGTTATATAACAGTATAGTATTTTCTTACAAAATTAATTTGGCCAAAAGGTATTTTATAAATTTAGTTTTTCCAAAAACCCCTGAATTGAGATTTGCACTGCAAGTACTTGATTTAGGGTGAGTTAATTATTTCAAAAAGTATATTTGAGACCTAGTAGTCATAGGACTTCCAGAAACCACAAAGGTATAATTTTAAAAGTTATTTTCCTATTTTATTTAAAAGCTTTTTCTTAAGGCCAGAAATGGTCTTTAATAGGGGAAAATTATTTAACTATTTCAAAAATATTTGCCAAAATTCAGAGAGACTCAGAGGACATATATTGTCCATATATAAGAGTTTCAACACTTGGTCATGTTCAAAATAATGGGCTAAACCCTCTAAAACCCTTTCTGGGTATTTCAAGCTTTTGAAATATTTACAAAGGAATTTTTCTCCAAAAATTTCAGGGAAATTCTATCATGTCATATATGACATATTTGATGATCTTGCCAAATCCCATGCCTTGGGAAGCAAGAAAACATCCTCAAGCCCCTTCATAACCATTCTGTCCATATTTGAAGTTTGAGCAACTTTACATTGCCAAACTTGTCCAAATGCTCTCAAACTTGGTGCACATACTAGAATGACCTAATAAGGCATCTAGACCAAATGGCACAAGATTTGGAATAGAGAAACTTGATCAAATCACCTCAAAACCCTTTCTGTTCAAATGCAAATTTGAACAACTTTACATTACCAACTTTTTATCTGGAGCTTCAAACTTTGTGGGCATGATCAATACCCCAAATGATGATGCTACACCAAGTGGTGCATCAAGGGGAGATGATTAGCTTTACTCAAACAAGATGAAGTTGTTTCTGTTGATTTCTAGGGTTCACCAAAGTTACATTGGCTAGTTTCTCCAAATGAGCCCAAATTTGGTGAAGCACCCTATTTTCTCATGTCTTTCAACCCTGTTAAGTGCCATGTCTAGTGGAGGTCATTTACTTGACCAAACACTGATCAAACACCTTTTGCAGATTTACTAAAACCTCCATCTTGATCACTTTTACTCTTTTCCATGGCCTGTACTTTTTACCACCTGATCATTGAGTTACTAGCTACCTCCAGTAACTTCCCCAGCACCCCAGCTCCATGATTGAGAGGTGAAAGCCCTGTTTTACCTTGCTGGACAGCAAGTTTTCACCAAGTCCCCAGCCTCCTCACTCTCTCTCAGCATCTCCAGGGCATCCAAGGCCTCAGGCCATTTCTTTACTCCTCCCTCAACGTGCTAGACACTGCTGGACACGTTGGTTTCGACCAGGACGGCGAGAGCGCGGCGATGCCAGCCAAACGCGCGCTCTGGAGCACGTAACAGTGCAGACAAGCACTGTAGCTTCAGCCAATCGGCCTCCCCCGACAGCCTCGGGCCTCCCCTTCGCGCCAGTCGAGGCATCTCGGCATCCGCAACCTCCCCGGCGCTGTCCCCCCTCCTCCTGCGCCCTCCAGTGGCCGACGTCGCACGCGCGCTGGCCGCCCGCGACGGCCACTCTGCTGCTTCACACGCGCGCGCGCTCCAGACGCTCCTCCACTCCTCCTCTCACTTCTACTGGACGTGGAGATCGTCCAGGAACTCCATGGACTCATCCCCTTGGCCTCCCGTGCGCTGTAGCCTCGAGCCGGAGCTCGCCGGCGCACTGGACCACGGGCCTCCGTCGAGCTCCTATAAATAGCCCCTCCCGAGCCTCTCCAACAACATCAACAGCCTCACACCACTACACTGAGCCCCCCAGCACCTTCAGTTTGACCCCAAGAGGTCCCAGTGCTCGGGATCGACCGGAGCTCCGCCGCATCGGGCCGCCGGCGATCTCGTGGTACAGGCCTCCCCTGCCCCTCCTTTCACCTGATTCGGAACCACCGAACCACACTGACCATTTCCCCCTTGTTTCCCCTCTCTGTGGCAGTCGGAAACGACCAGAACCACGACCCTCCGACGAGCCTCCGCCGTCCCACCACGCCGCCGGCAAACCTGACCTCCCCGGCGTGCCGCACCACCACCACTGCAACCGCCACTCGACGCTGGTCACGTTCCTGGCCTCCGTTGCCGTCGCCGTGGCCGTAAACCTCGCCGGTGAGCTCGCCGTCGCTGTGGCCGTGGGGTTAGAGATGACAGGCGGGCCCCGCCTGTCATCCCCTCACCTCTCTCCCCCTCCTCTCTGCCACTGACCCACGGGCCCCGCCCGTCAGGTTCAAAAACCTGACGTGCGCGCGCAGGCTCCCGTGCGGCTGGGCTAGACCGCCTGGGCCGTGCACTGTGGCCTTCTGTGGCCCAGTGCACAGGGCACATTTTTCTTTTTCTTTTCTGTTAATGTTTTAAACATTTCTACAGAAAAGAATAATAGTCCAAATTAAATATTTCCAACTCCTAAAATCTTGTAATATTCCAATCTATTTAATGGTACCACTTTCACTCAAATCCATGAAACTTTTCTGTTCTGTTCAAATTTAAATTCAAATTTGAGCAGTAAAACCCCTATTCTAAAATCAATATATTCCATTCTGTTACTCCAAAACTCCAACTATGAATTTTCCCCATCCTAGAAATTCCTCTAGTATTTTACAAAAATGAGTTGACATTTTTCTGAGCACTTTGATTTTTTCTGTTTTGTTTGTATTCTTATTTTCCCGTGGTTATTATGCGACGTATAGATCCCGTATTTGACGAAGTTGCTGTGGAAGGAGAAGGAGAAGGATTTGAAGACTTTGAAGACCAAGCCAATCCAGGCAAGCAGCCCTTTGACCATGATACACTTGTTCCTCGGAACCCGTTTGTTTCCGATGCATGATGTTAGGGTTACGATGGTAACCTAGTTGATTCCACCACATGATGCAAGCTTGATATTGATCTTGCTAAAGTGCTAGATGACATGCAAATAGTTGGTCATGATGCTTAAATGATGCATGTGTGATTTGATCCCTCGTAGTTGTAATCATTTGCATGAACCCGTCGGGTGCCCCTAATGCCCGAGGGTGATGATGTGTTAGGTCATCACTTGAGAAAGAAGTGATGTGCCAGTAAATCATGTGCATGGTGGAATGATGGATTAGATTTATGTGTGACTACCGTCCCAACCAAACATGTGCAACCACACTACCCCTTATGGGACGGGGTTTTATTGATTACTTAGGTCGATACTAGCATGGTGCCCGCATTACTAGTGACGGGAACACTTGAGGTCTTTTCCGGGACGGGGTCGTGCTTGGATAGACGGCCATGACTGTTTTTACAGGGCACCGGATGAAGGAAATATGCCCTAGAGGCAATAATAAAGATGTTATTTGTATTTCCTTATATCATGATAAATGTCTTTTATTCATGCTAGAATTGTATTAACCGGAAACTTGGTACATGTGTGGGTACATAGACAAAACAGTATGTCCCTAGTATGCCTCTACTAGACTAGCTCATTGATCAAAGATGGTTATGTTTCCTAGCCATAGACATGAGTTGTCATTTGATCAATGGGATCACATCATTAGGAGAAAGATGTGATGGACAAGACCCATCCGTTAGCATAGCACTATGATCGTTTAGTTTTACTGCTATTGCTTTCTTCATGACTTATACATGTTCCTATGACTATGAGATTATGCAACTCCCGAATACCGTAGGAACACCTTGTGTGCTATCAAACGTCACAACGTAACTGGGTGATCATAAAGATGCTCTACAGGTGTCTCCGAAAGTATTCGTGGTGTTAGCATAGATCAAGATTAGGATTTGTCACTCCGAGTGTCGGAGAGGTATCTCTGGGCCCTCTCGGTAACACACATCACAATAAGCCTTGCAAGCAAAAGACTAATGAGTTAGTCACGAGATGATGTGTTACGGAACGAGTAAAGAGACTTGCCGGTAACGAGATTGAACTAGGTATAGAGATACCGACGATCGAATCTCGGGCAAGTAACATACCGATGACAAAAGGAACAACGTATGTTGTTATGCGGTTTGACCGATAAAGATCTTCGTAGAATATGTAGGAGCCAATATGAGCATCCAGGTTCCGCTATTGGTTATTGACCGGATATGAGTCTCGGTCATGTCTACATAGTTCTCGAACCCGTAGGGTCCGCACGCTTAACGTTTGATGACGATCGGTATTATGAGTTTATGAGTATTGATGTACCGAAGGTAGTTCGGAGTCCCGGATGAGATCACGGACATGACGAGGAGTCTCGGAATGTCCAAGACATAAAGATTGATATATTGGACGACTATATTCGGACACCGGAAGTGTTCCGGAAAAGTTTCGGATTTAACTGGATTGCCGGAGGGGGTTACCGGAACCCCCTACGAGGGGGATGGTCCATAGTGGGCCTTACGGAAAAGAGAGAGGCAGCCCATAGGGGCTGGCCGGCGCCCCACCTAGGGTTCCTAGTTTGACTAGGATTGGGGGGCGCCACCTCTCCTTCTTTTCCTTTCCCTCTCTTCCTTCTTTGGTAGTTCCTACTAGGAATAGGACTGCAATCCTATTCCTAGTAGGATTGCACTCCTAGCCGCACCATAGGAGGGCCGGCCGGCCTCCCCCCTTGCTCCTTTATATACGGGGGCAGGGGGGCACCCAAAGACACACAAGTTGAATTGTTCCAGCCGTGTGCGGTGCCCCCCTCCACAGAAACACACCTCGGTCATACCGTCGCGGTGCTTAGGCGAAGCCCTGCGCCGGTGAATACATCATATCCGTCACCACGCCGTCGTGCTGACGAAACTCTCCCGTGAAGCTCAACTGGATCAAGAGCTCGTGGGACGTCATCAAGCTGAACGTGTGCTGAACGCGGAGGTGCCGTACGTTCGGTGCTTGATCGGTTGAATCGCGAAGAAGTTCGACTATATAAACCGCGTCACTTGACGCTTTCGCTTCCGGTCTACAAGGGTACGTAGACACACTCTTCCCTCTCGTTGTTATACATCTGGTAGATAGATCTTGCGTGATCGTAGGAAAATTTTAAAATACTACGTTCCCCAACAGTGGCATCATGAGCCAGGTCTATGCATAGATGATATGCACGAGTAGAACACAATGAGTTGTGGGCGATACTAGTCATACTGCTTACCAGCATGTCATACTTTGCTTCGGCGGTATTGTGAGATGAAGCGGCCCGGACCGACATTACACGTACGCTTACGCGAGACTGGTTTCACCGTTACGAGCACTCGTTGCTTAAAGGTGACTGGCGGGTGTCTGTCTCTCTCACTTTAGCTGAATCAAGTATGGCTACGCCCGGTCCTTGTGAAGGTTAAAACAGCACATACTTGACGAAACATCGTTGTGGTTTTGTATGCGTAGGTAAGAACGGTTGTTGCTAAGCCCGTAGCAGCCACGTAAAACATGCAACAACAAAGTAGAGGACGTCTAACTTGTTTTTGCAGGGCATGTTGTGATGTGATATGGTCAAGACATGATGAGTTATACGGTTTTGTATGAGATGATCATGTTTTGTAATGTTATCGGCAACTGGCAGGAGCCATATGGTTGTCGCTTTATTGTATGAAATGCAATCGCCATGTAATTGCTTTACTTTATCACTAAGCGGTAGCGATAGTCGTAGAAGCAATAGTTGGCGAGACGACAACGATGCTACGATGGAGATCAAGGTGTCGCGCCAGTGACGAAGGTGATCATGAAGGTGCTTTGGAGATGGAGATCAAAAGCACAAGATGATGATGGCCATATCATGTCACATATTTTGATTGCATGTCATGTTTATCTTATTATGCTTCTTATTTTGCTTAGAACGACGGTAGCATTATAAGACGATCCCTTACTAAATTTCAAGGTATAAGTGTTCTCCCTGAGTATGCACCGTTGCGAAAGTTCGTCGTGCCGAGACACCACGTGATGATCGGGTGTGATAAGCTCTACGTTCAAATACAACGGGTGTAAGCCAGTTTTGCACACGCAGAATACTCGGGTTAAACTTGACGAGCCTAGCATATGCAGATATGGCCTCGGAACACTGGAGACCGAAAGGTCGAGCGTGAATCATATAGTAGATATGATCAACATAAGATGTTCACCATTGAAACTACTCCATCTCACGTGATGATCGGACATGGTTTAGTTGATTTGGATCACGTGATCATTTAGATGACCGGAGGGATGTCTATCTAAGTGGGAGTTATTAAGTAATATGATTAATTGAACTTTAATTTATCATGAACTTAGTCCTGGTAGTATTAGCATATCTATGTTGTAGATCAATAGCTCGCGATATTGCTCCCCATTTATTTTTCATATGTTCCTAGAGAAAACCAAGTTGAAAGATGTTAGTAGCAATGATGTGGAATTGTTCCGTGATCTGAGGATTATCCTCATTGCTGCACAGAAAAATTATGTCCTTGATGCACCGCTAGGTGACAGACCTATTGCAGGAGCAGATGTAGACGTTATGAACGTTTTGACAAAAGCTCGATATGATGACTACTTGATAGTTTAGTGCACCATGCTTTACGGCTTATAACCGGGACTTCAAAAACGTTTTGAAACGCCACGGAGCATATGAGATGTTCCAAGAGTTGAAATTAGTATTTCATACTCATGCCCGTGTCGAGAGGTATAAGACCTCCGACAGTACTTTGCCTACAAGATGGAGGAGAATAGCTCAACCAGTGAGCATGTGCTCAGATTGTCTGGGTAGTACAATTGCTTGAATCAAGTGGGAGTTAATCTTCCAGATAAGATAGTAATTGACAAAGTTCTCTAGACACTATCACCAAGTTAGTAGAACTTCGTGATGAACTATAATATGCAAGGGATGACGAAAGTAATTCCCGAGCTCTTCGCGATGCTGAAATCGGCGAAGGTAGAAATCAAGAAAGAGCATCAAGTGTTGATGGTTAACTAGACCACTTGTTTCAAGTAAAGGGCAAAGGGATAGAAGGGGAACTTCAAGAAGAATGACAAGCAAGTTGTCACTCCCGTGAAGAAACCCAAAGCTAAACTCAAGCCTGAAACAAGTGCTTCTACTGCAAAGGAAATGGTCACTAGAAGTGGAACTGCCCTAGATATTTGGCGGATAAGAAGGATGGAAAAGTGAACAAAGGTATATTTGATATACAGATTATTGATGTGTATTTTACTAGTGTTCATAGCAACCCCTCGGTATTTGATATTGGTTCAGTTGCTAAAGAGTAGTAACTCGAAATGGGAGTTGCATAATGAACAGAAACTAGTTAAAGGATGAAGTGACGATGAGTATTGGAAGTAGTTCCAAGATTGATATGATCATCATCGCACACTCCCTATACTTTCGGGATTAGTGTTGAACCTAAATAAGTGTTATTTGGTGTTGAGCATGAATATGATTTGATCATGTTTATTGCAATACGGTTATTCATGTAAGTTAGAGAATAATTGTTGTTCTGTTTACATGAATAAAACCTTCTATGGTCATACACCCAATGAAAAATGGTTTGTTGGATCTCGATCGTGTGATACACATATTCATAATATTGAAGCCAAAAGATGCAAGGTTAATAATGATAGTGCAACTTATTTGTGGCACTGCCGTTTAGGTCATATTGGTGTAAAGCGCATGAAGAAACTCCATAGTGATGGACTTTTGGAATCACTTGATTATGAATCACTTGGTGCTTACGAACCATGCCTCATGGGCAAGATGACTAAAACTCCGTTCTCCGGAACCGTGGAGCGAGCAACAGAGTTGTTGGAAATCATACATACTGATGTATGCGGACCAATGAGTGTTGAAGCTCGCGGCAGGTATCGTTATTTTCTGACCTTCACTGATGATTTGAGAAGATATGGGTATATCTACTTAATGAAGCACAAGTCAGAAACATTTGAAAAGTTCAAAGAATTTCAGAGTGAAGTGGAGAATCATCGTAACAAGAAAATAAGAGTTTCTATGATATGATCGTAGAGGTAAAATATTTGAGTTAGCGAGTTTGGCCTTCAGTAAAAACAATGTGAAATAGTTTCACTACTCACGCCACCTGGAACACCACAGTGTAATGGTGTGTCCGAACGTCATAACCGTACTTTATTAGATATGGTGGGATCAATGATGTCTCTTACCGATCTACCACTATCGCTTTTGGGGTTATGCATTAGAGACAGCTACATTCACGTTAAATAGGGCACCATCTAAATCCGTGGAGATGACACCGTATGAACTGTGGTTTGACGAGAAACCTAAGCTGTCATTTCTTTAAGTTTGGCACTACGATGCTTATGTGAAAAAGTTTCAACATGATAAGCTCGAACCCAAATCGGAGAAGTAAATCTTCATAGGATACCCAAAAAGAAACTGTTGGGTACACCTTCTATCACAGATCCTAAGGCAAGGTCTTTGTTGCTAAGAGTGGATCCTTTCTAGAGAAGGAGTTTCTCTCGAAAGAAGTGAGTGGGAGGAAAGTAGAACTTGATGAGGTAATTGTACCTTCTCCCGAATTGGAAAGGTAGTACATCACAGAAACTCGTTCCAGTGATTCCTACACCAATTAGTGAGGAAGCTAATGATGATGATCATGAAACTTCAGATCAAGTTTCTGCTGAACTTCGTAGATCGACCAGAGTTCATTCCGCACCAGAGTGGTACGGCAACCCAGTTCTGGAAATCATGTTACTAGACCATGATGAACCTACAAACTATGAGGAAGCGATGATGAGCCCAGATTCCGCAAAATGGCTTGAGGCCATGAAATCTGAAATGGGATCCATTTATGAGAACTAAGTGTGGACTTTGGTTGACTTGCCCGATGATCGGCAGGCCATCGAAAATAAATGGATCTTTACGAGGAAGACCGACGCAGACGGTAATGTTACTGTTTACAAAGCTCGACTTGTTGCGAAAGGGTTTCGACAAGTTCAAGGAGTTGACTACGATGAGACTTTCTCACCAGTAGCGATGCTTAAGTCTGTCCGAATCATGTTAGCAATTGCCGCATTTTATGAAATCTGGCAAATGGATAACAAAACTGCATTCTTTAATGGATTTATTAAAGAAGACTTGTATATGATGCAACCAGAAGGTTTTGTCAATCCTAAAGGTGCTAACAAAATGTGCAAGCTCCAGCGATCCATCTATGGACTGGTGCAAGCATCTCGGAGTTGGAATATACGCTTTGATAAGTTGATCAAAGCATATAGATTTATACAGACTTGCGGTGAAGCCTGTATTTACAAGAAGTGAGTGGGAGCACTACAACCTTTCTGATAAGTATATGTGAATGACATATTGTCGATCGGAAATGATGTAGAATTTTCTGGAAAGCATAAAGGAGTGTTTGAAAGGAGGTTTTCAAAGAAAGACCTTGGTGAAGCTACTTACATATTGGGCATCAAGATCTATAGAGATAGATCAAGATGCTTGATAAGACTTTCGATGAGTACATACCTTGATAAGATTTTGAAGTAGTTCAAAATGGATCAGTTAAAGAAGGAGTTCTTGCCTGACTTGTAAGGTGTGAAGTTGAGTAAGACTCAAAGCCAGACCACGGCAGAAAAATATAGAGAGAATGAAAGTCATTCCCTATGCCTCAGCCATAGGTTCTATAAAGTATGCCATGCTGTGTACCAAACATGTTGTGTACCTTGCCATGAGTTTGACAGGGAGGTACAATAGTGATCCAGGAGTAGATCACTATACAGCGGTCAAAAATTATCCTTAGTAACTGGATGACTAAGGAAATGTTTCTCGATTATGGAGGTGATAAAGAGTTCGTCGTAAAGGGTTACGCCGATGCAAGCTTTGACACTAAATCCAGAGGACTCTAAGTATCAATCTGGATGCATATTGAAAGTGGGAGCAATTAGCTAGAGTAGCTCTATGCAGAGCATTGTAAACATAGAAATTTGCGAAATACATACGGATCTGAATGTGACAGACCCGTTGACTAAACTTCTCTCACAAGCAAAACATGATCACACCTTATTACTCTTGGGTATTAATCACATAGCGATATGAACTAGATTATTGACTCTAGTAAACCCTTTGGGTGTTGGTCACATGGCGATGTGAACTATGGGTGTTATTCACATAACGATGTGAACTATCGGTATTAAATCACATGGCGATGTGAGCTAGATTATTGACTCTAGTGCAAGTGGGAGACTGAAGGAAATATGCCCTAGAGGCAATAATAAAGATGTTATTTGTATTTCCTTATATCATGATAAATGTCTTTTATTCATGCTAGAATTGTATTAACCGGAAACTTGGTACATGTGTGGGTACATAGACAAAACAGTATGTCCCTAGTATGCCTCTACTAGACTAGCTCATTGATCAAAGATGGTTATGTTTCCTAGCCATAGACATGAGTTGTCATTTGATCAACGGGATCACATCATTAGGAGAATGATGTGATGGACAAGACCCATCCGTTAGCATTGCACTATGATCGTTTAGTTTTACTGCTATTGCTTTCTTCATGACTTATACATGTTCCTATGACTATGAGATTATGCAACTCCCGAATACCATAGGAACACCTTGTGTGCTATCAAACGTCACAACGTAACTAGGTGATCATAAAGATGCTCTACAGGTGTCTCCGAAAGTATTCGTGGTGTTGGCATAGATCAAGATTAGGATTTGTCACTCCGAGTGTCGGAGAGGTATCTCTGGGCCCTCTCGGTAACACACATCACAATAAGCCTTGCAAGCAAAAGACTAATGAGTTAGTCACGAGATGATGTGTTACGGAACGAGTAAAGAGACTTGCCGGTAACGAGATTGAACTAGGTATAGAGATACCGACGATCGAATCTCGGGCAAGTAACATACCGATGACAAAAGGAACAACGTATGTTGTTATGCGGTTTGACCGATAAAGATCTTCGTAGAATATGTAGGAGCCAATATGAGCATCCAGGTTCCGCTATTGGTTATTGACCGGATATGAGTCTCGGTCATGTCTACATAGTTCTCGAACCCGTAGGGTCCGCACGCTTAATGTTTGATGACGATCGGTATTATGAGTTTATGAGTATTGATGTACCGAAGGTAGTTCTGAGTCTCGGATGAGATCACGGATATGACGAGGAGTCTCGGAATGTCCGAGACATAAAGATTGATATATTGGACGACTATATTCGGATACCGGAAGTGTTCCGGAAAAGTTTCGGATTTAACTGGATTGCCGGAGGGGGTTACCGGAACCCCCTACGAGGGGGGATGGTCCATAGTGGGCCTTATGGAAAAGAGAGAGGCAGCCCATAGGGGCTGGCCGGCGCCCCACCTAGGGTTCCTAGTTGGACTAGGATTGGGGGGCGCCACCTCTCCTTCTTTTCCTTTCCCTCTCTTCCTTCTTTGGTAGTTCCTACTAGGAATAGGATTGCAATCCTATTCCTAGTAGGATTGCACTCCTAGCCGCACCATAGGAGGGCCAGCCGGCCTCCCCCCTTGCTCCTTTATATACGGGGGCAGGGGGCACCCAAAGACACACAAGTTGAATTGTTCCAGCCATGTGCGGTGCCCCCCTCCACAGAAACACACCTCGGTCATACCGTCGCGGTGCTTAGGCGAAGCCCTGCGCCGGTGAATACATCATATCCGTCACCACGCCGTCGTGCTGACGAAACTCTCCCGTGAAGCTCAACTGGATCAAGAGCTCGTGGGACGTCATCAAGCTGAACGTGTGCTGAACACGGAGGTGCCGTACGTTCGGTGCTTGATCGGTTGAATCGCGAAGAAGTTCGACTACATCAACCGCGTCACTTGACGCTTCCGCTTCCGGTCTACAAGGGTACGTAGACACACTCTTCCCTCTCGTTTCTATACATCTGGTAGATAGATCTTGCGTGATCGTAGGAAAATTTTAAAATACTACGTTCCCCAACACCGGACACACCGTTGGTCCCTTCGGGTACGCGTGACATTGAAATTAGGGCAAGTCCCGTGATCTATTGTTTGTACCCGAGGGCCGTGTATCAACGAGTGGACTCTATGTTAGTGTCGTCTAAGGAAAGGTAATGACCGGGTGCTTACCCCGGGTACTTGAGGTACCGCGGGTCGTGGATAACACGGAAGTTCCCCGGATCTTGTGGGTAAAGTGCGCAACCTCTGCAGAGTGTCAAACTATTCGAATAGCCGTGTCCACGGTCATGGACAGTTGGGTGGTGCTACTTAAACTATGTCCAGAATTTTACTTCATCGGTGATAGTTGTGTGTAATGAGTCAAGATGGTGACTTGACTCGATGAATTGGATCTTATTCATGTTGATATCGGTAACCTGTCTTCGAGGTTACGCGAGTTTATTGATGCATAAGCTTGATGGTAGAATATTTATTCTAGCCTTCGCTAGATCGTTCATTACTGTTCCATTGCATTGTTACTTTGAACCACATCTTGGGTTGCTTGCGAGTAAATTCAAAGTACTCATTGGCTTGCCACTGGTTATTTAATTGGCCAGGCATGGAAGAACAGGAATATGAGGAAGAGTTCTTTGGAGACGAACATGCGAACTAGGACGCTATCCCAGTCAGAATGCCTGTAGGGTTAAGGCAGATGGCAGGGGTTCTACCCGTTATCAAAGACTTCCGCTATTTGAGTTGTTTGCTATTCAGCCCGTGAGGCTCTATCTATGTAAGACTTGGCCTTAATGGCCTTAATTCGTGTAAGACTATTTGTATGGATGTAAGACTCTTGTTATTTCAGCTTCTGTGTGTTCAGTGAGCATTGATCTCTGGGATCACTGTACACGTGCATTCGGTGATCTCGACTTCTAAGTCGGGGTCCCCACAGAGCTGGTATCAGAGCCATCCTGACTGTAGGAAGCCTTAGTTAGCATGGGCGTTAGTTAGATGAGATCCCTTTTTCAAAAAACCTTCTGAACCTCTCTTCTTTTCTAAACCTGAGATTTCATCAGCTTATTAACCCCTCCTATTCCACCTTTGTAGATGGCCGCTGTTCCCGAAGAGCACCTGACCACTGGGTTTCCCTTACTTCTCGAGGATAGCCTCCAGGAGTGTTAGTTCCACCGAGCACCCATCCTCACCTACCTTGAGCATTGGGTGAGTGACACTGAGGTGGAGTACCATGTGGAAGTGATCGTGAAGGCAAACGATCCTCCCACAAGTTGGTTCTTCGAGGGACCCCAGATGGCAACACTACCACTTGCTGTCGAAGCTGCTGCACTCAAGGCATTAACCCGTCTCCGCGAGCTTCTTCCGGAGATGGCAGCCAAGATGACAACTCGCTTCTTACCTTACCGGAAGGAAGGTGAAGAGGAAAGCAGCGCACTAGCCCCTCCACTGAAGGAAGGACTCTCGCTTCGGTTCTAGACCTACTTCAGTCTATGTGCTGACAGTTTGGCACAAGACTTGGCCTCGGAATCAATGAAGCTTCGAGAAGAACTTCACGAGACCAAGGCACTTCTTCGAGCTCAAGAGAAGGCAAACAGGATCAAGAAGGAAGGAGCACCTTCTGGACAACCCGCTATCGCATATCGAGGCGGAAGGCCCTCCGAGGATGTATCTTCCAAGGGTGAAGAACCACCTCGACGACGCCGGATGACGGCAAGGGAATATCGCAAGCTTTTCCCTGCACCACCGACAAAGCACCATCGTGTCCAACTCCTCCACTCCCCCACACCCTCAAGTGACAAGGGGGCCCAGACAGATGAAGACAAGGAGGAAGACCCAGAAGAGCCGGAATACGCGACCGAGCATTCCGCCGCTTAGGCATTATTCGTTACTCGGATATGCCAGATGTGACCTCTACGGTAGGATAGGTCGTGTAACCCCTATGCGCAGTCGAGTCCTTGTATGGTTCATATGAAACCATCTAGTGTTTGCTTTTGTCGTGTCTGGATGTATGTCGTATTCTTCCTTCGGGAATGTGTAAACGACTACATCACCCATTTGGATTTTTAATGGATGTGTTTTGGCCTTTCGGCCCTTGCATGATTTAATTTAGTGTCACACCCACCCCCTTACTAGGCACCCATCTATCTTGCCTTCCCTCTTCCGAGTCATGAGACCTTTTACCGCTCCAACAGGATGCCTGTTGTAACTCGTACTGGTACCTCTACCCAGCAGCCCGAAGCCGGAGCATCCTCTCAGCCAGAGGCAGGCCACGACCAAACCAACGACCAAGCTCCACCACCACCACCTCCTCCAAGCATGGACATGGCTCAGCATCTCCAAGCTTTCCGAGAGGAACGCCAAGCCAACACTGCAGCTCTTCAGCTGATTGCTCAAGCTGTCGCCAACAACCGCCAGCCGGCGGGAAATGGCAATGGACGTTCCACGTTGGCAGAGTTCAAGAAGCATGCACCGCCAACCTTCATCGAGACTGCAGAACCCCTGGATGCAGACGACTGGGTCCGTTCCATTGAGGAGATACTGGAACTAGTCGGATGCACCGAAGATCGCGAGAAGGTGGCTTATGCAGCCCACTGCCTCGGGGGAACTGCTAGAGCTTGGTGGGATGGATTCAAGGTCATGCATGCTGAACAAGACATCACTTGGGTTAACTTCAAGGCAGAATTCCGCAAGGCCCACATTCCTTCCGGAATCATGGCTATCAAAAAGCGTGAGTTCCGAGCCCTGAAGCAAGGAAGTGGCACTGTCAAGGAGTACATGCAGAAGTTCAGCATTCTGTCAAGGTATGCCCCTGAAGATGTCAGCACTGATGCTGCCAAAAGGGAGCGCTTCATGGAAGGCCTCAATCAGACTCTGCAATACTCGCTTGTCGTGTGCGACTGCCCGTCTTTCCCTGACCTGGTGAACAAGGCACTTATGCTTGAAGACAAGCGGCGTGCTTTGGAAGACACTCGCAAGCGCAAGTTGATCGGTAAGGGAAGTTCCAGCAACCAGAAGCCTCGTCCGTGGCAGTCAGCCCCGGCCAAGCCAACCTATCAGCAACCAAGAGCTCCTGCACCTCGTGCCAACCCTCAGCCTCAGCAGCATGCCAACCCCAGGCCAGCTTTCAACCCCAATACCAGTGGCGGCAACAAGATCAATCCAAACCAAGTCACTTGCTTTGGATGTGGTCAGCCCGGACACATCTCAAGGGTGTGCCCCAACAAGAAGCCTGATGTCTCGCGCCCCAATGCGCAGAACCAGGGACAAGGCCGTGGAATGCCACCAAGGAACCCAGCTCCTCGCAATCCACCTAACCATGGGAAGGGGCGTGTGAATCACGTCACTGCTGAAGAAGCCCAGGAAGACCCTGACGTCGTGCTGGGTACGTTCCTTGTCAACTCAGCACCTGCAACTGTCTTGTTTGATTCTGGAGCAACGCATTCATTTGTCACTCAAAGATTTGCATTAAAAAGTGGCATGACCCCTACACCCCTGAATAACCCTATGGTGGTACAAACCCCCAGAGCCGAGATGAGAGCCAAGGTAGGCTGTAAAGGAGTCGGTATTACCATTAACGGTGTAGACTTCCTAGCAGACCTTATCGTCCTGAGATCACAAGGCTTGGATGTGATCCTAGGCATGAATTGGCTCAGCAAGCACCAAGGCTTGTTGGACTGTGCCAATTGGACAGTCACTCTGACCAATGACCAAGGAGTCGAAGTCAAGTTTGCTTCCAACTCCTCTTCCGCTCAAGCCGCTAAAGTCAACTGTCTGTCTGAAGTTGGGCTAGATCAAGTACCGGTGGTATGTGAGTATCCTGATGTCTTTCCGGATGAACTACCGGGAATGCCCCCTGACCGTGACATTGAGTTCATCATCGAGCTCGTGCCCGGAGCAGGACCCATCTATAAGAAGCCTTATAGAATGGGGACGGAAGAATTAGCCGAGTTGAAGAAGCAGCTGGAAGAGCAGCTAAGGAAGGGATTTATCCGCCCAAGTGCCTCCCCTTGGGGATCTCCTGTTCTGTTTGTGGCAAAGAGGGACGGTACCATCCGCTTATGCATTGACTATCGTTCCCTCAATGAAGTTACAATCAAGAACAAGTACCCACTTCCCAAGATCGAAGATCTGTTTGATCAACTCAGCGGAGCCAAGGTATTCTCCAAGATCGACCTCAGATCTGGGTACTACCAGCTGAAGATCAGACCCCAAGATATTCCAAAGACGGCATTCGTAACCAGATATGGCATGTACGAGTGCACGGTTATGTCTTTTGGGTTAACCAATTCCCCAGCTTACTTCATGTATCTCATGAATAAAGTCTTCATGGAATATTTGGACAAGTTTGTTGTTGTCTTCATTGATGACATTCTTGTGTTCTCGAAGTCGGAGGAAGAGCACGAGCAACATCTGAGGATGGTCCTAGACAAGCTTCGTGAGCACCAACTATATGCCAAATTTAGCAAGTGTGAGTTCTGGCTGCATAAAGTTGGATTCTTAGGTCATGTCTTGACCGAGGAAGGATTATCTGTTGATCCTGCAAAAATCGAAGCTGTGACCCAATGGCAATCTCCAACGACCGTCAAGGAAGTCAGAAGCTTCCTCGGATTAGCGGGCTATTACCGCAAGTTCGTGGAAGGATTCTCTAGCATTGCACGACCAATGACTCAGCTCCTCAAGAAGGACAAGAAGTTCGAGTGGACGCCAAAATGCGAAGAGAGCTTCCAAGAGCTCAAGAAGAGATTGACCACCGCCCCAGTTCTGGCAACACCTGATATTCACAAGGAGTTCGTGATATATTGTGATGCTTCTCGAACCGGATTGGGAAGCGTTCTGATGCAAGAAGGCCGCGTCATAGCATACCTCTCCAGGCAGCTACGACCCCATGAGGAGAACTACGCTACTCACGATCTTGAGCTAGCGGCAGTAGTTCATGCCTTGAAGACATGGCGGCATTACCTCCTAGGGAAACGGTGTGAGATTTACACAGACCACAAAAGTCTAAAGTACATTTTCACCCAAAAGGAATTGAACATGAGGCAACGGAGATGGTTGGAACTCATCAAAGACTATGACCTCAGTGTTCAGTATCACCCTGGGAAGGCTAACGTGGTGGCCGATGCCTTAAGCAGGAAGGCTTGCTCTTTGAATGTCGTTATTCAAGAAAGACAGCCAGCCTTGTTTAAGGAGATCGAACAATTCAGTTTCGAATTGGTCACCCCTGGATTTCTGGATCATTTGGAAGTCAGACCAACCCTGATGGACGACGTCAAGAAGGCACAAGATGGACACGCAAGCATCGAATGTTGGGGAACGATGCATGGGAAACAAAAATTTTCCTACGCTCACCAAGATCAATCTAGGAGATGCACATCTACGAGAGGAGAGTTGGATCCACATACCCTTGTAGATCGCGATGCGGAAGCGTTGCAAGAACGCGGATGAAGGAGTCGTACTCGCGGCGATTCAAATCGCGGAAGATCCGATCTAGCGCCGAACGGACGGCGCCTCCGCGTTCAACACACGTGCAGCCCGGTGACGTCTCCCACGCCTTGATCCAGCAAGGAGAGAGGGAGAGGTTGGGGAAGACTCCATCCAACAGTAGCACGACGGCGTGGTGGTGGTGGAGGAGCGCGGGACTCCAGCAGGGCTTCGCCAAGCGCTGCAAGAGACGAGGAGGGAGAGGGGTAGGGCTGCGCCAAGAGGGAGACGTTCTCGTGTGTCTAGCAGCCCCAAAACCTCACATATATATAGGGGGAAGGGAGGGCTGCGCCCCCTTTAGGGTTTCCCACCCCTAGGGGTGCGGCCAGCCCTAGAAAACCCATCTAGGGTGCGGCCAAGGGGGGGAGAGAGAGGGGGCGCCCTAGGGTGGGCCTTAAGGCCCATCTGGACCTAGGGTTTGCCCCCTTCCCCTCTCCATGCGCCTAGGGATTTGGTGGGGGGGGCGCACCAGCCCCCTTGGGGCTGGTTCCCTCCCACACTTAGCCCACGCAGCCTTCTGGGGCTGGTGGCCCCACCTGGTGGACCCCCGGGACCCTCCCGGTGGTCCCGGTACATTACCGATATCGCCCGAAACTTTTCCGGTGACCAAAACAGGACTTCCCATATATGAATCTTTACCTCCGGACCATTCCGGAACTCCTCGTGACGTCCGGGATCTCATCCGGGACTCCGAACAACATTCGGTAACCGCGTACATACTTTCCCTATAACCCTAGCGTCATCGAACCTTAAGTGTGAAGACCCTACGGGCTCGGGAACCATGTAGTCATGACCGAGACAACTCTCCGGCCAATAACCAACAGCGGGATCTGGATACCCATGTTGGCTCCCACATGTTCCACGATGATCTCATCGGATGAACCACGATGTCAAGGATTCAATCAATCCCGTATACGATTCCCTTTGTCTACCGGTATAGCACTTGCCCGAGATTCGATCGTCGGTATACCGATACCTTGCTCAATCTCGTTACCGGCAAGTCTCTTTACTCGTTCCGTAACACATCATCCCGTGATCAACTCCTTGATCACATATTGTGCACATTATGATGATGTCCTACCGAGTGGGCCCAGAGATACCTCTCCGTCATACGGAGTGACAAATCCCAGTCTCGATTCGTGCCAACCCACCAGACACTTTCGGAGATACCTGTAGTGCACCTTTATAGCCACCCAGTTACGTTGTGACGTTTGGTACACCCAAAGCATTCCTACGGTATCCGGGAGTTGCACAATCTCATGGTCTAAGGAAAAGATACTTGACATATAGAAAAGCTTTAGCATACGAACTACACGATCTGTGCTTGGCTTAGGATTGGGTCTTGTCCATCACATCATTCTCCTAATGATGTGATCCCGTTATCAACGACATCCAATGTCCATGGTTAGGAAACAGTAACCATCTATTGATCAACGAGCTAGTCGTCTAGAGGCTTACTAGGGACATGGTGTTTGTCTATGTATCCACACATGTATCTGAGTTTCCTTTCAATACAATTCTAGCATGGATAATAAACGATTATCGTGAACAAGGAAATATAATAATAACCAATTTATCATTGCCTCTAGGGCATATTTCCAACAGTCTCCCACTTGCACTAGAGTCAATAATCTAGTTCACATCGCCATGTGATTAACACTCACAGGTCACATCGCCATGTGACCAACATCCAAAGAGTTCACTAGAGTCAGTAATCTAGTTCACATCAATATGTGATTAACACTCAATGAGTTCTGTGTTTGATCATGCTATGCTTGTGAGAGAGGTTGTAGTCAACGGGTCTGCAACATTCAGATCCCTATATACTTCGCAAAACTTTATGTCATATCGTAGATGCTGCTACCACGTTCCACTTGGAGCTATTCCAAACTGTTGCTCCATTATACGTATCCGGTATCTCCACTTAGAGTTATCCGGATAGGTGTTAAGCTTGCATCGACGTAACTCTTTACGTCGAACTCTTTATCACCTCCATAACCGAGAAACATTTCCTTATTCCTCTAAGGATAATTTTGACCACTATCTAGTAATCCACTCCTGGATCACCTTTGTACCCTCTTGCCAGACATGTGGCAAGGCACACATCAGGTGCGGTACTTAGCATGGCATATCGTATAGAGCCTATGACAAAACCATAGGGGACGACCTTCGTCCTTCCTCTTTCTTCTGCCGTGGTCAAGCTTTGAGTCTTACTCAACTTCACACCTTACAACTCAGGTAAGAACTCCTTCTTTGACTGATCTATTTTGAACTTCTTCAAAATCATGCCAAGGTGTGTGATCTTTTGAAAGGATCATCAGGCGTCTTGATCTATCTGTATAGATCTTGATGCCCAATATGTAAGCAGCTTTATTCAGGTCTTCCTTTGAAAAACTCATTTCAAACAACCCTTTATGCTTTCCAGAAATTCTACATCATTTCGGATCAACAATATGTCATTCACATATACTTATCAGAAATGTTGTAGTGCTCCCACTCACTTTATTGCAAATACAAGTTTCCACCAAACTTTGTATACCCAAAAACTTTGATCACTCCATCAAAGTGTATATTCCGACTCCGAGATGCTTGCTCTAGTCCATGGAAGGATCGTTGGAGCTAGCATATCTTTTAGCATCCTTAGGATCGACAAAACCTTTCTGATTGTATCACATACAACCTTTCCTTACGAAAACTGGTAAGGAAACTTGTTTTGTCATCCATCTGCCAGATTTCATAAATGCAGCTAATGCTAACATGATTCCGACGGACTTAAGCATCGCTACGGGTGAGAAAATCTCATCGTAGTCAACTCCTTGAACTTGTGGAAAACTCTTCGCCACAAGTCGAGCTTCATAGACGGTGACATTACCGTCCACATCCGTCTTAGTCTTAAAGATCCATTTGTCTCAATGGCTTGTCGATCACAGGGCAAGTCCACCAAAGTCCATACTTTGTTTTGATACATGGATCCTATCTCGGATTTATCGGCTTCTAACCATTTGTCGGAATATGGGCCCACCATCGCTTCTCCATAGTTCGTAGGTTCATCGTTGTCCAACAACATGACCTCTAAGACAGGATCAACGTACCACTCAGGAGTAGCACATATCCTTGTCAACCTACGAGGTTCGATAGCAACTTGATCTGGAGCTTCATGATCACTATCATTAGTTTCCTCTTCAACTGTTGTAGATTCCACAGAAACATCTTTCTGTGTTGCACTACTCTCCGGTTGAAGTGAGGGTTCGACAACCTCATCAAGTTCTATCTTCCTCCCACTCAATTCTTTCGAGAGAAACTCCTTCTCGAGAAAGGACCCATTCTTAGCGACAAACATTTTTGTCCTTGGATCTGAGATAGAAGGTATACCCAACCGTTACCAGTGGGTATTCCATGAAGATGTATTTGTCCGCTTTGGGTTCGAGCTTTTCCTGGCTGAAGCCATAAGTATCGCAGCCCCAAACATTTAAGAAAACGACAACTTTGGTTTCTTGCCAAACCATACGACGTCGTCTCAACGGACTTAGATGGTGCCCTACATAAAGTGAATGCAGCTGTCTCTAATGCATAACCTCAAAATAATAGCGGTAGATCGGTAAGACACACCATAGATCGCACCATATCTCATAAGGTTCGATTACGATGTCCGGACACACCATTACGCTGTGGTGTTCCAGGGGACTTCAACTGCGAAACAATTCCACAATGTCTTAAGTGATTGCCAAACTCATAATTAAGATAATATCCCCTTGATCAGATCGTAGGAACATGATCTTCTTGTTATGATGATTCTTAATCTTCACTCTGAAATTTTTGAACCTTTCAAACGTTTCAGACTTTTGCTTCATTAAGTAAATATACCATATCTACTCAAATCGTCAGTGAAGATGAGAAAACAACGATATCCACCACACGCCTTAATTCTCATTGGATCACATACATCAGCATGTATGATTTCCAATAAGTCACTTACCCGTTTCATTGTACCTGAAAACGAGATCTCAGTCATCCTGCCCATGAGGCATGGCTCGCATGTGTCAAGCGATTCAAAATCAAGTGACTCCAAACGTCCATCAGCATGGAGTTTCTTCATGCATTTTATGCCAAAATGACCTAAGCGGCAGTGCCACAAGAAAGTGGTACTATCATTATTAACTCTACATCTTTTGGCATTAATATTATCATTATGTGTATTACCATGATCGAGATTCAACGAACCATTGGGTGCATGACCATAAAGGTATTATTCATGTAAACAGAATAACCATTATTCTCTAACTCAAATGAATAACCGTATTGTGATGAACATGATCTAATCATTTTCATGCTCAACGTAGACACCTGATAACATTTATCTAGGTTCAACACTAATCTCGAAAATAGAGGAAGTGTGCGATGGTGATCTCATCAACCTTGGAAACACTTCCAACACACATCATCACCTCGTCCTTAGCTAGTCTCCGTTCAGTCCGTAGCTTTTGCTTCAAGTCACTAATAATAGCAACTGAACCGGTATCCAATACCCAGGTGCTACAAGGAGTACTACTAAGGTACACATCAATAACACGTATATCAAATATACTTTGTTGAAGTTGCCAGCTATCATATCTACCATGTATTTGGGGTGGTTCCGCTACCATGTGACCGTTACCCTTACAATCGAAGCACTTAGTCTCGAGGTTTGGGTGCAACCTTAGGTTCCCTCATTAGAGCGACAACTGGTTTGCCATTCATGAAGTTTTCCTTCTAGCCCTTGCCCCTTTTGAAACCAGTGGTCTTGCTAAACCATCAACACTTGATGCTCCTTCTTGATTTCTACTTTTGCGGTACTAAGAACCGCTAACAGCACCGGGATCATCTCCATCCTTTGCATGTCATAGTTCATCACGAAGTTCTAGTAGCTTGGTGATAGTGTCTAGAGAATTCTGTCAACCACTATCTCACCTGGAAGATTAACTCCCACTTGGTTCAAGTGGTTTTAGCACCCAGACATTCTGTGCACATGCTCACTAGTTGAGCTATTCTCCTCCATCTTTTTGGCAAAGGAACTTGTCAGAGGTCTCATACCTCTCAACACGGGCATGAGCCTGAAATCCCAATTTCAGCTCTTAGAACATCTCATATGTTCTATGGCGTTCAAAACGTCACTGGAATCCCGATTCTAAGCCGTAAAGTATGGTGCACTAAACTATCAAGTAGTCATTAGGACGTCTCTGTCAGGTGTTCACAACATCCACAGACAACGTTGTAGGGGTTTGCACATCGAGCGGTGCATCAAAGACGTAAGCTTTCTGTGCAGTAGTGAGGACACTCCTCGGACTACGGACCCAGTCCGCATCCTTGCTTACAATATCTTTCAACTTAGTCTTTCTCTAGGATCGTATTAAACAGGGAGCTACAACGCAAGCTATTGATCTACAACATAATTTGCAAAGGAAACTTAGACTATTGTTCATGATAAGTGAGTTTAACTAATCAAATTACTTATAACTCCCACTCAAATTGACATCCCTCTGGTCATCCGAGCGTGACATGATCCAAATCCACCAACCCAAGTCCGATCATCACGTGAGATGAGGTGGTGTCAATGGTGAACATCTTCATGTTGATCATATCTACTATATGACTCATGCTCGACCTTTCGGTCTTCCGTGTTCCGAGGCCATGTCTGTACATGCTAGGCTCGTCAAGTCTAACCCGAGTGTTCTGCATGTGCAAAACTGGCTTGCACCCGTTGTATGCGAACGTAGAGTCTATCACACCCGATCATCACGTGGTGCTTCGAAACGATGAACCTTCGCAACGGCGCACACTCGGGGGGAGCACAATTTTATCTTGAAATTTTAGTGAGGGATCATCTTATAATGCTACCGTCGTCCTAAGCAAAATAAGATGCATAAAAGGATTAACATCACATGCAAATCATAAGTGACATGATATGGCCATCAACTCGTGCTTTTGATCTCCATCTCCAAAGCACCGGCATGATCTCCATCGTCACCGGCGTAACACCATGATCCCCATCATCATGATCTCCATCATCGTGTCGCCATCGAGGTTGTCGCGCGCCCACCATGCTCTTACTACTATTGCTACCGTTTAGCGATAAAGTAAAGCATTACATAGCGCTTAATGATTGACACGCAGGTCATACAAAAATTAAAGACAACCCTATGGCTCCTGCCGGTTGCCGTATACATCGACATGCAAGTCGATATTAACTATTACAACATGATCGTCTCATACATCAAATATATCTCATCATGTCTTTGGCCATATCATATCACATACATACCCTGCAAAAACAAGTTAGACGTCCTCTAATTTGTTGTTGCATGTTTTACGTGGCTGCTATGGGTATCTAGCAAGAACGCTTCTTACCTACGCAAAGCCACAACGGTGATATTTAAGTTGCTATTTAACCTTCTACAAGGACCGCCTTTGTCGAATCCGATTCAACTAAGGTGGGAGAGACAGACACCCGCTAGCCATCTTATGCAACAAAAGTCACATGTCTGTCGATGGAACCGGTCTCATGTACGAGGACATGTAAGGTTGGTCCGAGCCGCTTCATCCCACAATACCGCTGAATCAAGAAAAGACCAAGGAGGGAAGCAATCTAAACATCAACGCCCACAAACCCCTTTGTGTTCTACTCGTGAAAGCATCTACGCAAGAACCTAGCTCATGATACCACTGTTGGGGAATGATGCATGGGAAACAAAAATTTTCCTACGCTCACCAAGATCAATCTAGGAGATGCACATCTACGAGAGGAGAGTTGGATCCACATACCCTTGTAGATCGTGATGCGGAAGCGTTGCAAGAACGCGGATGAAGGAGTCGTACTCGCGGCGATTCAAATCGCGGAAGATCCGATCTAGCGCCGAACGGACGGCGCCTCCGCGTTCAACACACGTGCAGCCCGGTGACGTCTCCCACGCCTTGATCCAGCAAGGAGAGAGGGAGAGGTTGGGGAAGACTCCATCCAACAGTAGCACGACGGCGTGGTGGTGGTGGAGGAGCGCGGGACTCCAGCAGGGCTTCGCCAAGCGCTGCAAGAGACGAGGAGGGAGAGGGGTAGGGCTGCGCCAAGAGGGAGACGTTCTCGTGTGTCTAGCAGCCCCAAAACCTCACATATATATAGGGGGAAGGGAGGGCTGCGCCCCCTTTAGGGTTTCCCACCCCTAGGGGTGCGGCCAGCCCTAGAAAACCCATCTAGGGTGCGGCCAAGGGGGGGGAGAGAGAGGGGGCGCCCTAGGGTGGGCCTTAAGGCCCATCTGGACCTAGGGTTTGCCCCCCTCCACACTCCATGCGCCTAGGGACTTGGTGGGGGGGGGGGCGCACCAGCCCCCTTGGGGCTGGTCCCCTCCCACACTTAGCCCACGCAGCCACCTGGGGCTGGTGGCCCCACCTGGTGGACCCCCGGGACCCTCCCGGTGGTCCCGGTACATTACCGATATCGCCCGAAACTTTTCCGGTGACCAAAACAGGACTTCCCATATATGAATCTTTACCTCCGGACCATTCCGGAACTCCTCGTGACGTCCGGGATCTCATCCGGGACTCCGAACAACATTCGGTAACCGCGTACATACTTTCCCTATAACCCTAGCGTCATCGAACCTTAAGTGTGTAGACCCTACGGGCTCGGGAACCATGTAGACATGACCGAGACAACTCTCCGGCCAATAACCAACAGCGGGATCTGGATACCCATGTTGGCTCCCCCATGTTCCACGATGATCTCATCGGATGAACCACGATGTCAAGGATTCAATCAATCCCGTATACGATTCCCTTTGTCTATCGGTATAGCACTTGCCCGAGATTCGATCGTCGGTATACCGATACCTTGCTCAATCTCGTTACCGGCAAGTCTCTTTACTCGTTCCGTAACACATCATCCCGTGATCAACTCCTTGATCACATATTGTGCACATTATGATGATGTCCTACCGAGTGGGCCCAGAGATACCTCTCCGTCATACGGAGTGACAAATCCCAGTCTCGATTCGTGCCAACCCACCAGACACTTTCGGAGATACCTGTAGTGCACCTTTATAGCCACCCAGTTACGTTGTGACGTTTGGTACACCCAAAGCATTCCTACGGTATCCGGGAGTTGCACAATCTCATGGTCTAAGGAAAAGATACTTGACATATAGAAAAGCTTTAGCATACGAACTACACGATCTGTGCTTGGCTTAGGATTGGGTCTTGTCCATCACATCATTCTCCTAATGATGTGATCCCGTTATCAACGACATCCAATGTCCATGGTTAGGAAACAGTAACCATCTATTGATCAACGAGCTAGTCGTCTAGAGGCTTACTAGGGACATGGTGTTTGTCTATGTATCCACACATGTATCTGAGTTTCCTTTCAATACAATTCTAGCATGGATAATAAACGATTATCGTGAACAAGGAAATATAATAATAACCAATTTATCATTGCCTCTAGGGCATATTTCCAACATCGAAGGCATCAAGAAGAAGATGAAGCTGGGAAAGGCCCCAGGATTCTCCAAAGACGAGCACGGGATTGTTTGGTACAAAGGTCGCATCTGCATACCAAACGACACCGAGCTGAAGACGCAGATTCTGCAAGAAGCCCACAACACTCTGTATTCCATCCACCCCGGAAGAACCAAGATGTACCAAGACTTGAAGGCACGATTCTGGTGGCACGGTATGAAGAGAGAGATTGCAACCTATGTTGCAAAGGGTGATGTGTGCCAAAGGGTCAAGGCTGAATATCAGCGACCTGCTGGATTGCTTCAACCACTCAAGGTTCCTGAGTGGAAGTGGGATAAAGTCGGAATGGACTTCATCACTGGATTACCAAGGTCAAATAAAGGACATGACTCTATCTGGGTCGTAGTCGATCATTTGACCAAGGTGGCCCATTTCATTCATGTCAAGACCACTTATGATGGCAACCGGCTGGCAGCTCTCTACATCGACCGAATCGTAAGTCTTCACGGCGTTCCCAAGGAGATTGTGTCAGATCGAGGAACCCAGTTCACCTCAAGGTTCTGGAAGAAAGTTCCAAGAAGCCTTGGGAACCAAGTTGTCTTTCAGCATAGCTTTCCACCCACAGACCGGAGGTCAGACAGAGCGAGTCAATCAGATTCTCGAAGACATGCTCCGAGCCTGTGTCCTGGCATATGGAGCCAAGTGGGAAGATTGTCTCCCGTTTGCCGAGTTCTCCTATAACAACAGTTACCAGTCGAGCCTTCAGATGGCACCATTTGAGGTGTTGTACGGACGCAGATGTCGCACCCCCCTCAACTGGTCAGAGACTGGAGAAGGACTAGTCTTTGGACCGGATAATCTCTGCGCAGCAGAAGAGCAAGTCCAACTAGTCAGAGAGCGACTAAAGGCAGCCAAGTCAAGGCAGAAGAGTTATGCTGACACTCACCGTCGGAACATGAGTTTCCATGTCGGGGATCATGTGTACCTGCGGGTAACTCCTCTGAAGGGAACCAAGCGTTTCCACGTCAAGGGGAAGCTCGCACCAAGGTTCATTGGACCCTTTGAGATCACTGCACGGCGAGGAGAAGTGGCTTACCAGTTGGAACTACCACCCGAGCTATCCGATGTGCACAATGTATTCCATGTGTCACAACTCCGGAAATGTCTCCAAGTTCCAGACAAGCCCAATCTCTACAAGGATGTGGATCACCAAGCCATTGATCTGCAGCCTGATTTGACCTACCGCGAGAAGCCCATTCGTATTCTGGATGAAGCAGAACGACGTACGCGAAGCCGTACCATCAAGTACATCAAGGTCCAGTGGAGCAACCACACCGAAGCAGAAGCAACTTGGGAACAAGAAGACTATCTTAGATACGAGTTTCCCGATCTCTTTTAAGCCCTAGTTTAGGAATCTCGGGGACGAGATTCTTGTAAGGGGGGTAGGTCTGTCACACCCTGCATTTTGTAACATGTTATTTGTACCTTTGAAGCATGAAAATTTGGACCAGCAAAATTTTTTAGCATCATTTGGCTTTTATTTGGAATTGAGTTTTCTTCATGTGCTTTTTCTTGTGCTCATTAAAGTCAACTATGACCTCTTGTAGAATTCATCTCCATACCCAAAACTTCTGCCCAATGATCATGCCAAGTGTTATATAACAGTATAGTATTTTCTTACAAAATTAATTTGGCCAAAAGGTATTTTATAAATTTAGTTTTTCCAAAAACCCCTGAATTGAGATTTGCACTGCAAGTACTTGATTTAGGGTGAGTTAATTATTTCAAAAAGTATATTTGAGACCTAGTAGTCATAGGACTTCCAGAAACCACAAAGGTATAATTTTAAAAGTTATTTTCCTATTTTATTTAAAAGCTTTTTCTTAAGGCCAGAAATGGTCTTTAATAGGGGAAAATTATTTAACTATTTCAAAAATATTTGCCAAAATTCAGAGAGACTCAGAGGACATATATTGTCCATATATAAGAGTTTCAACACTTGGTCATGTTCAAAATAATGGGCTAAACCCTCTAAAACCCTTTCTGGGTATTTCAAGCTTTTGAAATATTTACAAAGGAATTTTTCCCCAAAAATTCCAGGGAAATTCTATCATGTCATATATGACATATTTGATGATCTTGCCAAGTCCCATGCCTTGGGAAGCAAGAAAACATCCTCAAGCCCCTTCATAACCATTCTGTCCATATTTGAAGTTTGAGCAACTTTACATTGCCAAACTTGTCCAAATGCTCTCAAACTTGGTGCACATGCTAGAATGACCTAATAAGATATCTAGACCAAATGGCACAAGATTTGGAATAGAGCAACTTGATCAAATCACCTCAAAACCCTTTCTGTTCAAATGCAAATTTGAACAACTTTACATTACCAACTTTTTATCTGGAGCTTCAAACTTTGTGGGCATGATCAATACCCCAAATGATGATGCTACACCAAGTGGTGCATCAAGGGGAGATGATTAGCTTGACTCAAACAAGATGAAGTTGTTTCTGTTGATTTCTAGGGTTCACCAAAGTTACATTGGCTAGTTTCTCCAAATGAGCCCAAATTTGGTGAAGCACCCTATTTTCTCATGTCTTTCAACCCTGTTAAGTGCCATGTCAAGTGGAGGTCATTTACTTGACCAAACACTGATCAAACACCTTCTGCAGATTTACTAAAACCTCCAACTTGATCACTTTTACTCTTTTCCATGGCCTGTACTTTTTACCACCTGATCATTGAGTTACTAGCTACCTCCAGTAACTTCCCCAGCACCCCAGCTCCATGATTGAGAGGTGGAAGCCCTGTTTTACCTTGCTGGACAGCAAGTTTTCACCAAGTCCCCAGCCTCCTCACTCTCTCTCAGCATCTCCAGGGCATCCAAGGCCTCAGGCCATTTCTTTACTCCTCCCTCAACGTGCTAGACACTGCTGGACACGTTGGTTTTGACCAGGACGGCGAGAGCGCGGCGATGCCAGCCAAACGCGCGCTCTGGAGCACGTAACAGTGCAGACAAGCACTGTAGCTTCAGCCAATTGGCCTCCCCCGACAGCCTCGGGCCTCCCCTTCGCGCCAGCCAAGGCATCTCGACGTCCGCAACCTCCCCGGCGCTGTCCCCCCTCCTCCTGCGCCTTCCAGTGGCCGACGTCGCACGCGCGCTGGCCGCCCGCGACGGCCACTCTGCTGCTTCACACGCGCGCGCGCTCCAGACGCTCCTCCACTCCTCCTCTCACTTCTACTGGATGTGGAGATCGTCCAGGAACTCCATGGACTCATCCCCTTGGCCTCTCGTGCGCTGTAGCCTCGAGCCGGAGCTCGCCGGCGCACTGGACCACGGGCCTCCGTCGAGCTCCTATAAATAGCCCCTCCCGAGCCTCTCCAACAGCATCAGCAGCCTCACACCACTCCACTGAGCCCCCCAACACCTTCAGTTCGACCCCAAGAGGTCCCAGTGCTCGGGATCGACCGGAGCTCCGCCGCGTCGGGCCGCCGGCGATCTCGTGGTACAGGCCTCCCCTGCCCCTCCTTTCACCTGATTCGGAACCACCGAACCACACTGACCATTTCCCCCTTGTTTCCCCTCTCTGTGGCAGTCGGAAACGACCAGAACCACGACCCTCCGACGAGCCTCCGCCGTCCCACCTCGCCGCCGGCAAACCTGACCTCCCCGGCGTGCCGCACCACCACCACTTCAACCGCCACTCGACGCTGGTCACGTTCCTGGCCTCCGTTGCCGTCGCTGTGGCCGGAAACCTCGCCGGTGAGCTCGCCGTCACCGTGGCCGTGGGGTTAGAGATGACAGGCGGGCCCCGCCTGTCATCCCCTCACCTCTCTCCCCCTCCTCTCTGCCACTGACCCACGGGCCCCGCCCGTCAGGTTCAAAAACCTGACGTGCGCGCGCAGGCTCCCGTGCGGCTGGGCTGGACCGCCTGGGCCGTGCACTGTGGCCTTCTCTGGCCCAGTGCACAGGGCACATTTTTCTTTTTCTTTTCTGTTAATGTTTTAAACATTTCTACAAAAAAGAATAATAGTCCAAATTAAATATTTCCAACTCCTAAAATCTTGTAATATTCCAACCTATTTAATGGTACCACTTTCACTCAAATCCATGAAACTTTTCTGTTCTGTTCAAATTTAAATTCAAATTTGAGCAGTAAAACACCTGTTCTAAAATCAATATATTCCATTCTGTTACTCCAAAACTCCAACTATGAATTTTCCCCATCCTAGAAATTCCTCTAGTATTTTACAAAAATGAGTTGACATTTTTCTGAGCACTTTGATTTTTTCTGTTTTGTTTGTATTCTTATTTTCCCGTGGTTATTATGCGACGTATAGATCCCGTATTTGACGAAGTTGCTGTGGAAGGAGAAGGAGAAGGATTTGAAGACTTTGAAGACCAAGCCAATCCAGGCAAGCAGCCCTTTGACCATGATACACTTGTTCCTCGGAACCCGTTTGTTTCCGATGCATGATGTTAGGGTTACGATGGTAACCTAGTTGATTCCACCACATGATGCAAGCTTGATCCTGATCTTGCTAAAGTGCTAGATGACATGCAAATAGTTGGTCATGATGCTTAAATGATGCATGTGTGATTTGATCCTTCGTAGTTGTAATCATTTGCATGAACCCGTCGGGTGCCCCTAATGCCCGAGGGTGATGATG
The DNA here is from genome assembly GCA_902687465.1 of Secale cereale. NCBI lineage: Eukaryota > Viridiplantae > Streptophyta > Magnoliopsida > Poales > Poaceae > Secale > Secale cereale. The sequence goes on from LR738709.1 coordinate 415,908,527, forward strand.
TGTTAGGTCATCACTTGAGAAAGAAGTGATGTGCCGGTAAATCATGTGCATGGTGGAATGATGGATTAGATTATGTGTGACTACCGTCCCAACCAAACATGTGCAACCACACTACCCCTTATGGGACGGGGCTTTATTGATTACTTAGGTCGATACTAGCATGGTGCCCGCATTACTAGTGACGGGAAGACTTGAGGTCTTTTCTGGGACGGGGTCGTGCTTGGATAGACGGCCATGACTGTTTTTACAGGGCACCGGACACACCGTTGGTCCCTTCGGGTACGCGTGACATTGAAATTAGGGCAAGTCCCGTGATCTATTGTTTGTACCCGAGGGCCGTGTATCAACGAGTGGACTCTATGTTAGTGTCGTCTAAGGAAAGGTAATGACCGGGTGCTTACCCCGGGTACTTGAGGTACCGCGGGTCGTGGATGACACGGAAGTTCCCCGGATCTTGTGGGTAAAGTGCGCAACCTCTGCAAAGTGTCAAACTATTCGAATAGCCGTGTTCACGGTCGTGGACAGTTGGGTGGTGCTACTTAAACTATGTCCAGAATTTTACTTCATCGGTGATAGTTGTGTGTAATGAGTCAAGATGGTGACTTGACTCGATGAATTGGATCTTATTCATGTTGATATCGGTAACCTGTCTTCGAGGTTACGCGAGTTTATTGATGCATAAGCTTGATGGTAGAATATTTATTCTAGCCTTTGCTAGATCGTTCATTACTATTCCATTGCATTGTTACTTTGAACCACATCTTGGGTTGCTTGCGAGTACATTCAAAGTACTCATTGGCTTGCCACTGGTTATTTAATTGGCCAGGCATGGAAGAACAGGAATATGAGGAAGAGTTCTTTGGAGACGAACATGCGAACTAGGACGCTATCCCAGTCAGAATGCCTGTAGGGTTAAGGCAGATGGCATGGGTTCTACCCGTTATCAAAGACTTCCGCTATTTGAGTTGTTTCCTATTCAGCCCGTGAGGCTCTATCTATGTAAGACTTGGCCTTAATGGCCTTAATTCGTGTAAGACTATTTGTATGGATGTAAGACTCTTGTTATTTCAGCTTCTGTGTGTTCAGTGAGCATTGATCTCTGGGATCACTGTACACGTGCATTCGGTGATCTCGACTTCTAAGTCGGGGTCCCCACATATAGCCTCTGATTGCTAGAAAGTTCAAAAGTTGTGAGGTGCTGTCCAGGAAACAGATTCTGTCCTTGGATAGAAAAAATCGTATAAAATCACCAGATCATCTTTTTGGTCTGAATTTTTTTGAAAGCGTTCTCTATATAATTGTCTTTCGTGCGTCTGTTCTGATTTTTTTGATTTGAGTTGCAGAAGTATCCCGAACAAATCAATTACTACCTGCTGTTCTGTTTTTCACAGATTCTGTCCTGTTTTGCCTCTCCTTCAGTTTGCAAACCAAGAGCTTGCTTTTTCTTTGCAAAAACCTTTTGGCAATCTTGAGAAACAGTAGAAATTCAAGAATATCTTTATTTCCAGCAAGGTATAATTATTTTATTATGGGTACTAACCTCGCTAATCATATTATGATGAGTTATGTATGAAGGGAGTTTTCAAGTGTGCGAGGGAAGATGATGAAAAGATTCAGGAGTGTCAAGCGCTCAAGCTTGGGGATGCCTCCATGCACCCCCAAGAAATATTCAAGGAGACTCAAGCGTCTAAGCTTGGGGATGCCCCCGTGCATCCCCTTCTCCATCAACATTATCAGTTCGTCTTTCGTTCCACTATATTTTAATCACTTCATGTGTTATGTGCTATGCTTGGAGCGTCTTGATTCTAGTTTCCTTTTTAGTTTTCCATAACGAGTCGGAACTCAGCTTTCTTTATGTGGGAGAGAAACACGCTCCACTTCTACCTAGAACATAACATAGAATTTTCATGTCTATCTTTGCTGTGTGTGTTCTTTGTCTTTTAATAGCTACTATCATGTTCTGCTCTTAGTAGGCATGCTTATCTTTTCAAAGAGCTTTTTAGTTGGTTGCTTGAACTCTCTTTAATTACCATGCTTATCTTATTAAGAGAGTTTGCTTCCGTTGCATTGGTTAATATGTCTATGATAAAGATGCTACGTGCATGATGGCGCTTAGTAGTTCATGTTTTCTTATGGTTAGTCTCAAATAGCTCGGGGATTCCCAATGTGTTATTGGAGTACCAACATGATTTGTTTGCCAATGATGTGGTATGGTTTAGTAATATCTTCCCTCAAGAATTTATTTTGATTGACTTGGCGTATGCTCACGCATATTTAAGACTGTAAAGAAAGTCTGTCAAGCCTTGATGATCTTTTATTTCTGAGTAGCGATATAACTTCCATGCCTGATTCAATGTTGCTTTGTCGCTCTGCATGATTATGACCGTCATTGCTCTCTTAGTTGGTCGCTCCCAGTCTTTTGCTAACCTCCACCTGTACTAAGCGGACTGACTGCTTGTGCATCCACATCCTATTAAACCAGTTATGCCATATGAGTCCACCATACCTACCTATATGTGGTATTTCACCGCCACTCCAAGTAAATTTACATGTGCTACCTTTAAAACCTTCAAAATAATTCGTTGTCTTTGCAATACATAGCTCATGGGAAAATAGCTTAAAACTATTGTGGTAAAGAATATGTCGCTTATGTATCTTATTCTTATAAGTTGCTTGCTGAGCGGTATCCATGTTTCTGGGGACGCCATCAACTGTTACACTTTTGTTGAATATCATGTGAGTTGCTATGCATGTTCGTCTTGTCTGAAGTAAGGGTGATTTGCCATGGGTTGAATGGTTTGAGTATGCATATTGTTAGAGAAGAACATCGGGCCGCCAACCAAAGCCATGTATCATGGTGGAAGTTTTAGCTTGGACATTAATCCTCAATCTCTTATGAGAATATGCTTAAGCATTAAAGAGGAGTCCATTATCTATTTTCTATGTTGTCCCGGTATGGATGTCCTCATGTTGAGATCTATCAAAAACGAGAAATCAAATGCGATCTATCTCCTTGGACCTTTGTATAGGTGACATAGAGGTACCCCTTTGTGACACTTGGTTGAAACATATGTAATGCAATGACAATCCATGGAAATCCGAGCTAATTAGGACAAGGTGCGAGCACTATTGGTATTCGATGCATGAGGCTTGCAACTTATAGGATGTCTTATGCATAACACATATGAAGTACTACTACCGTTGACAAAATTGTTTCTATGTTTTCAAAATAAAAAGCTCTAGCACATGAGTAATCCCTGCTTCCCTCTGCGAAGGGCCATTCTTTTACTTTTATGTTGAGTCTCCACCTTCTTTTAAAAGCACCAACTACTGAGAGCATGATTGTCATTCTGAGTGTAATGTGCATTGTCCCAAAGTAGCATTGTCTTTTGCATGATTGTGATATCGTTTATTTTGAAATCATTGTATCTAGTCATCACTTAAACCTTGGAGGTGCCCCTTCATTTACGTTTTGCTTCACTAAAGGGGGCAAGCTAGATATCACTTTATCTTATTTGCACATCATGTTCATTGCAAATCTATTTGATGTTTCAATATCATATTGTAAAACTTTCAGTTCTTTGTGATTTTCTCATGAGGTAACTCAATTACTACAGATTCATTGTCTCAGTAAGCTTTTGTCATATGACTATGAAAAAGTCCTATATGGTTAATAGCATGTCACCATAGAAATTATTCTTGTTATCATTTACCTACTCGAGGACGAGCAGGAATTAAGCTTGGGGATGTTGATACGTCCAAAACGTATCTATAATTTCTGCTTGCTCCATGCCTCTTTTGGGTGATATTTCTATGATATTTATACACTTCCATACACTTTTGATCATATTTGGACTAACCTATTAACTCAGTGCACCCCAGTGCCAGTTTCTGTTTTCGGCTGTTTTTGTATTTCAGGTTTTCACATTACGAGAACTGCCAGGAAAAGTCCAGAAAAATTATATAAAAAATCAACGTTCCGGAAACTACCGTGCGTCCGAAGGACAACCGGGGGGGGGGGCACCAGGGCTCCAGGCGCCCTGGCGGCGCCCCCCCTGGGCCGCGCCGGGGGGCGCCTGGGCCCCCCGAGGCTCCTCCGATGCCCCCCTTTGGCATATATTTAAAGCGTCTCGAGAAACCCTCGGGACAAAAACTCTTTTCGCAATCTCATCTCTGTTCCGCCACCGCCGCCGCTTCCAAGATCGGGAGCACCAGGAGAACTCTTCCCGGCACCCTGCCGGAGGGGAGGATCACCATCGGGAGCCTCTCCACCACCATGGACGCCTCCCGGATGAGTTGTGAGTAGTCTCCCTTGGACCATGAGTCCATGACCAGTAGCTATGTGATGTTCTCCTCCCGTTCTTGTGCTTCACTAATTAGTCCTCGTGAGCTGCCCTACATGATCGAGGCACATATGTAATCCTTATGTTGTTGCTATGATGAGTTTGCTGGGATCCGATGGATTATGAGATTATGTTCAGATTGTGCTTGAGTAATATATTTGATCTACCTCTTTTATATTTATGTTCATAAGTAATTCTTGCATGTTCTCCGTTGTTATTTATTGCTTTGGCCAAGTAGTAGGTAGTGACTCCAAGAGGGAACGTTATGCTCGATTGTGGGTTCATGCCCCTCGATGACTAGTTTGAGTGACAGAAACATGAGTCTACGGGATGTGCTGTTGCCACAAGGGGGAAAACAACGGTGCTTGTGCCCGCGGGTGCAAGGATTGTTTACTTTACGCAAAGTTCTTTTAATGCAGTTGTCTGTTGCTTTGAGTTTACACTATGAGTGGGGCTCGCAACTTAATACCAGTGAGATGTTTTGGATAGATATCTCAAGGTGGATGATTAGTAGTAGATATTGATGGATTTCGGTCTACTTACTTTGGCGTACCGCATATGCTTCGAACCTCAACCTTTCTTGCAATGTAGTTAGCATTGGTTTGCGCACATGGTCCTGTCAATTGCCCAGCTGTAATTCGTTTACCTCACATAGCTGTTTTATCGTCTGTTGGGAGAGAGACATCACTAGTGAACATCATGAGACTCCGGTCCATATTACCATCATTGATCACATCCGCTATTTACTTTTCGCTATTATTTACTATTGCAAACATTATCTATCACTACTATCACTTGCGTTTAATCCTTTGTGAACTACAAGGCCGGAGGGATTGACAACCTCTCTGTACTCGTTGGGAGCAAAGTTATTTGTATCTGTGTGCAGGTCCACGTTGATTGCTAATATCTGGCGCCGTTAGTAGTTGACACCTTCTTGTTGAACCTAGGAGTCTCTAGGGATTCGATCCTTGGTATCTTTGCCAAGGGAAAAACTTCCGCAACACTACATCTCACACCTTCCACTTGGGGTAACCAACGAGGGGCGAGAAGCCTAGCAGCATCACACCTCCAATGTTCTTGTTAATGAGCGGGGTATCATTGTCATGCTTCGAGGTAGCAATGATATGATGTTTCAATCAAGGGCCATACTTTGGTTACATGAATGATCCAACAGGAGCAACTTATAAAATACGTCTTACAATTTCCTCCTGGAAGAATGGTTATCCTTGCAAAAGAAATTATAATGATAGGTCCTCCAGCCAGGGGTGCTAGGCATGACATCATATTACCGGGTCATGAAAGGACCAACATTATAACTCCTGGAAAGTTGTCCCAACCATCATATCTGACCGAGATTCAGATCCGATTGGTGTCATGATACCTCATACTCGGGATGTTTGAGAAGAAAAGGTGCAACACAAATCGACGAAATGACATTACCAGATTCTCGGGAAATGAACTATGGGAGCGGGTTCCCGAAACAACAGTTCATCATTAAAAAAAGGAGAGGATGAGGAGGTGGCTGATGGGCTCAGCGACAATTCCTCGAGAATTCCAAACAGGTGGATTTCCACAATAATGTGAACAAGAAGATGACACTTGTCAATTCAAATGATATAATGTTGTATGCTCGAGGAAAACATACACCATTAATCATTAGTTGAAAGGTGTGCCCGAAATATGACCTTAGGCAGCAAGATCAATGTTAGAGTGACGATTCAATAACCAACATTCTAAGAACGAATTGTCGATCGTTAACTTCAAAGCAATAGGGTTGCTAGCAGTACAGAACTCAAGCAGCATCGTTAGCATATTGGTATCCCGGTTAAAAACTGCACGGGGACCAAGGAAGAATGGTGATGGTGAGAAGTATCATCATATCGAGAATTTCTAAGAGGCGGAGCAATCCCCACAACATTCTCGACATAAAAGACAGTAATACTTCAAGGCAGGACACAACACTAGCTGGTGAGCAAGTTGTATTCATAATGTGGACAAGTTCGTGATGAAAGGAAGTCAAGGGTGTTGTTGATGATAATAAAAATCATCGAGGGCAAGGAGGGTATTTCTCATCATGAACACAGTTGACATCTTGGAAGAAGTCAAAGTGTTGAAGGTGATCCAACACATTTGTCGGGAGGTTTCAAGAGGATGCAATCAAACAACAACGGCAACAAGCAAGTGAATGTCGGAGTGGCAAGTTATAGGATCAATATATAAGATGCAAACTCGGAACCAATATTGCCTTTCAAGACAAGCAACATGATGTTGAAAGCTCGATGTAAGTCGTGCTCACACACTGAAGAATTCGTACACCAGAGAAGGACGAGGTAGCACAGTCAAAGATAGCAAGACCATGATGGAGCCGATAGTCTAGAAATGACCAGATTGAGTTCAAAATTTTCCTAGTAAAAATACTAGGGGTATTTGATTTGTAGTGCGGAATAATTTCACTAGTCGGTGTCCTTGGTTGACAACAACCCAGAATCCATAGAGTGATTACGATAAGGAAAGACATTACTTCAACAAAGTTAGTAAGAGGTGGTGCAATGGCAAGACATCTTCGAGATACCAGGGGGTAATACTCGAAGGTAGAACATGATAGAAGTAGAACCGGGGCATTGACCTATGACAGTAGATACTTCAACCTTGCCAAAAATAGACGAGGCACTAGATTGAATTCCCATCAAATATATTAGATCAAGACAGCATGGTTCGAACCATAACTATAAGGAATCAATTCAAGAATACCGAAAGAATCATACTGCTGGATAATCATTTTGCAAGAAGCTTCCGACGGTCTACATCATTTTCATGGGCATGAACACAAATTTCAAGGTCAACTCCCACTTCTTTAATGCATATCATTTCATTCACCTCTCTCTTTGATAAAACTGTAGTGTTGGAATTTTATCTGGTAGAACACCAGAAGAGTATGACTTGTGGAAACTTTCGGGTTCTCACTGATTAGGGGAAAGCATAGGTTCAACCCATCAGACATCTTAGTAACATATACCACAAGTTTCAAAAGTAAATAGACAAGCTCAAAAGCATAGCATGGTTGGCCAAGCAGAGGATACAATTTACCAAACGCATTATGTATCAGGGGGAGAACTCACAAGGTGATTGAACATGAAGGACACTGTCGGATAACAATCCAACAATGGATCAGGCGATCCACAACAGAGCTGATGTGAGTAGTGGTACTCACTCAGAGGAAGAAAGAATGCAGAGGCATCAGATTCAAGAATCACCTGATTAGTCTGATGCTTAAATAGAAAGAAATTATGGTTTCCAAAACGAAGGATCAGAAGCAGACGCTCTAATCAAGGATGGATAAGTTGAAAGCACTTAGTTGGACAATCAATAAAGGTTTGATTTGCCGAGAACCAACTCATGTCCGGAATGATGTTTGAGCCAGAAATATAATTTTAAAAGGATAACCTGATGACTGTGTGCATACACACACATTGAATCAATAGGCTCAAAATGGCTAAGACAAGGGATTTTAACGGAGACTACTAGTCATTTGGAATTAAGCATAAAGCAAGCAGGCAAGAATTTCAAGAGTAACAGGCAGTAAAAACTGTAAGGAAATAACTGTAAGGGTTTTCATGTGAAATAACAACTGCAAGGCAGTATACCCAAAGGATTCTTGGGACAATGAAGAATATTTCGAGGCATCTTGTAACAACAAGAGCGAGGAGGAATGATCATGAGAATGACAAGTGCATGCAGATATCCATAGGGATATATCGGTAGCAGTGAATTGCAAAGGCGATGAGCACAAGGGTCTCAGGAAAATATCGAGGGATATCTCAGAATCTTCTGACGAAGCAGGTGATCTTTCGGAATGAGGGCTCTCCGGGAGGAATAGTTACGAGAACCTAGAGTCAGAGTTAGTAAAATCTTTTAACCCGAATAGAAGAGAGATGGGAGTCCTAGAGTATAGATCAAGGAATAAAAGATCCTAATACCACCCAATGGTGATGTGGGCCCGTAAGCCACACAGCCATGTTAGTAAAAAAAATGACTAGACTCAACTTCGGCCAAGGAGTTGGAAAGGGGGATTCCTACAGGCAGTCGGCTCTGATACCAACTTGTGACGCCCCCGATTTGACCGTACACTAATCATGCACGCAAATGTGTACGACCAAGATCAGGGACTCGCTGGAAGATATCACAACACAACTCTAGATACAAATTAAAATAATACAAGCTTTATATTACAATGCAGGAGCCTCGAGGGCTCGAATACATAAGCTCGAAAACACAAGAGTCAGCGGAAACAATAAAATCTGAGTACAGACATAAGTTAAACAAGGTGCCATAAGATGGCTAGCACAAAAGTAGCAATGATCGAAAAGGAAAGGCCTCCTTCCTGGGACCTCCTAACTACTCCTCGAAGCCGAACTCCACGTATAAACATCCACGCGATCATCTGGCTCCTGGACTCCACCATCTGGTTGCATCATCCGAGAAGAGAGGAAAAAGGGGGAAAAGGGGGAGCAAAGCAACCATGAGTACTCATCCAATGTACTCGCAAGCAAGGATCTCCACTACATATGCAATGGTATCTATGTAAAGGGGGGGGGGTAATATCTGTGGACTATACCGCAGAATGCCAGAATAAGAGGGGGATAGCTAATCCTATCAAAGACTACGCTTCTGGCAGCCTCCATCTTGCAGGAGTATAATAGAGTAGCTAGAAAGTAACAAGTATCTTCGCTTGTCGCAACCACTGTCTTGCAGCAGTAGAATAGAATAGATGGTAAGTTCACCGAGTAACATCGTATAGCATAAACCTACCCGGCAATCCTCCCCTCGTCGCCCTGTGGGAAAGTGATCACTGGGTTGTATCTGGCACTTGAAAGGGTGTGTTTTATTAAGTATCCAGTTCTAGTTGTCGTGAGGTCGGAGTACAACTCCAGGTCATCCTTTTACCGAGGGACACGGCTATTCGAATAGATTAACTTCCCTGCAGGGATGCACCACATTACCCAGCACACTCGATCCCATTTGACCGGACACACTTTCCTGGGTCATGCCCGGCCTCGGAAGATCAACATGTTGCATCCCTACCTACACACAACAAAGAGGTCAGCCCGCCGGACTAAGTCCTAAGCGCGCAGGGGTCTGGGCCCATCGCCCATTGCACACCTGCATGTTGCGTGGGTGGCCGGTAAGTAGACCTAGCCGCTCCTAATACCAGAGCGGTGTTCCGGTCCAATCTGATGCACGTCGCTCCGTCGCTGACGTCAAGAAGGCTTCGGCTGATACCACAACGTCGAGAGCCGATAACTATTCCCACATAGCTCGTTAGTGCGTATAGGCTAATGGCCAGACTCAGATCAAATACCAAGATCTCGTTAAGCGTGTTATTTTGAAGTAACCGCGGACAATGACCAGGGGCCAGGCCCACCTGTCTCCTGGGTGGTCACAATCCGCCCTGTCGCTCAGCCACAAAGTAATCATCAGGGGGCTGCTGGGAACCCAGGCCCACCACTACCTGTGTGGAACCACCTGCCCCTTCAGCCCCCATCTCTGAATCATCAACATGAGTATGTAATAGTATAGTATATACCCGTGATCACCTCCCGAAGTGATCACGACCCGATAGAATAGCATGGCAGACGGACAAGGGTGTAGGGTCACTGATGGAATACTAGCATCCTATACTAAGCATTTAGGATTGCAGGTAAATGTATCAACAGTTGTACCAACAATGACAAGCTATGCAGCAGAATAGGATTAATCTAAAGCAGTAACATACTACACTACTCTAATGCAAGCAGTAGAGAGAGGAATAGGAGATATCAGGTTGATCAAGGGGGGGGGGGGCTTGCCTGGAAGCTCTGCAGACGAAAGGAATCTTCAGAAGCATAGCCTTAGTCGATCACCGAAGCATCAATGGTCTCGGGGTCTATTGTGGTATCGGAGTCTACCGAAAAGAAGCAGCGAAGGGGAAACAAATAAATAACACAAAAAACAATAGCATCATGATACGTCTCCAACGTATTTACTTTTCCCAACACATTTGCCCTTGTTTTGGACTCTAACTTGCATGATTTGAATGGAACTAACACGGACTGGCGCTATTTTCTGCAGAATTGTCATGGTGTCATTTTTGTGCAGAAATAAAAAGTTCTCGGAATGACCTGAAAATCCACGGGGAATAATTTTGGAAAATATAGAAAATACCTGCGGAAAGGTCCAGACCAGGGGGCCCACACCCTTTCCACGAGGGTGGGGGGCGCGCCCCCTCCCCCTGGGCGCGCTCCCTGCCTCATGGGCCCCCTGTTGCTCCACCGATGTACCCCCGGACTCCATATATTCACTTTCAGGGAAAAAACAGAGAGAAATAATTATCGTGTTTTATGATACGGAGCCGCCGCCAAGCCCTAATCTCTCTCGGGAGGGCTGATCTGAAGTACGTTCGGGGCTCCGGAGAGTGGAGATCGTCGCCATCGTCATCATCAACCTTCCTCCATCACCAATTCCATGATGCTCACCGTCGTGCGTGAATAATTCCATCGTAGGCTTGCTGGACGGTGATGAGTTGGATGAGATTTACCATGTAATCGAGTTAGTTTTCTTAGGGTTTGATCCCTAGTATCCACTATGTTTTCATGAATATATGTGTGTTCTTGATCCTATCTTGGAAGTCTATAGTCACCAACTATGTGTTATGATCCGGCAACCCTGAAGTGACAACAATCGGGACCACTCCCGGTGATGACCGTAGTTTGAGTAGTTCATGTATTCACTATGTGTTAATGCTTTGGTCCGGTACCCTATTAAAAGGAGGCCTTAATATCCCTTAGTTTCCACTAGGACACCGCTGCCACGGGAGGGTAGGACAAAAGATGTCATGCAAGTTCTTTTCCATAAGGACGTATGACTATATTCAGAATACATGCCTACATTACATTGATGAACTGGAGCTAGTTCTGTGTCACCCTAGGTTATAACTTTTACATGATGAATCGCATCCGACATAATTCCCCATCACCGATCCAATGCCTACGAGCTTTTCACATATTGCTTGTTGCTTATTTACTTTTCCGCTGCTACTGTTACAAAAACTATAAAAACCCTACTGTTACTTTTATTGTTGTGACCACTATTTCCCTATTACCTTGCTACTAAACTACCTTGCTGTAGATACTAAGTTTCCAGGTGTGGTTGAATTGACAACTCAACTGCTAATACTTAAGAGTATTCTTTGGCTCCCCTTGTGTCGAATCAATTAATTTGGGTTGAATACTTTACCCTCGAAAACTATTGCGATCCCCTACACTTGTGGGTTATCAAGACTATTTTCTGGCGCCGTTGCTGGTGAGCATAACTATATTCTCTAAGTCACTTGGGATTTATATCTGTTGATCACTATGAAGAATTTGAAGGACTCAAAAACCAATATCTTTCCCTCAACTATGAGGGGAGGTAAGGAACTGCCATCTAGCTCTGCACTTGATTCTCCTTCTGTTATGAGTAAATTTGCGCCACCTACTCCTGCTATTGAATCTGATATGTCGCATGTTCTTGATGATGCCACTTCTGCTATGTATGATGAAACTACTTCTATGCTTGACAATACTGTGCCACTAGGTGAATTTCTTGATGAACAAATTGCTAAGGTTAGGGAGAATGCAAATATTGAAACTGATAATATTTATTAAAGTGATGATGAAGCTTCTCCCCCTAGATATGAATTGCCTGTTATTCCAGAGGGTTATGTTATGGATGAAGAAAATGCTAGAGACTTTTTGCTTGCAACGATAGATATGATCTTAAGAAATTATTAGCTAAGTTGAAAGAAAAGTCTTTGAATGCTAGAATGAAATATGACCCTGCTTTTGCTACTTCACCTATCTTCGTTACTGATAAGGATTATGATTTCTCCGTTAATCTTGAGTTAATTACTTTGGTTGAATCTGATCCTTTCCATGGTTATGAATCTGAAACTGTTGTAGCACATCTTACTAAGTTGAATGATATAGCCACCCTATTTACCAATGATGAAAAGATTCGTTATTACCATATCCTTAAGTTATTTCCTTTCTCGTTAAAGGGTGATGCTAAGACATGGTTTAATTCTCTTGATCCTTGTTGTTTGCATAGTCCCCATGATATGATGCATTACTTTTCTGCTAAATATTTTCCCGCTCATAAGAAACAAGCTGCCTTACGGGAAATATATAAATTTGTGCTAATTAAAGAAGAGAGTCTCCCACAAGCTTGGGGGAGGATTCTCCAATTACTTAATGCTTTGCCTGATCATCCTCTTCAGAGGAATAAAATACTTGATGTCTTTTATAATGGACTAATCGATGCTTTTAGAGACCACCTGGATAGTTGTGTTGGTTGTGTTTTCAAGGAAAGAACAGTTGATCAAGCTCAATCACTATTGAATAATATGCTGGCCAATGAAAATAATTGGACACTTCCTGAACCAGCCCCTAAGCCAACTCCGAAGAAAAGGGGAGTTCTGTTTCTCAGTCCTAAAGATATGCAAGAGGCAAAGAAATCTATGAAAGAAAAAGGTATTAAAGCCGAAGATGTTAAGAATTTACCGCCTATTGAAGAAATACATGGTCTTGATAACCTGACACAGGTAGTAAAGGTAAATTCTCTTTATAGATTTGATGAAGGTGATATTCCTCGTTATAAGTCTGCTAGCCAATGATTAGATGAGTTTGATAATTTTATTGTGAAACAAGAAAACTTCAATGCTTATGTTGGTAGACAATTGCAACGTAATGCTTATATGATTGAACGCTTGAGTGATTATATGTCTAGAGTTAAAGGTGAATTGAAACTCATTAGTAAACATGCTTCTATGGTTACCACTCAAGTAGAACAGGTACTTAAGGCTCAGAATGATTTGCTCAATGAATTAAATAGTAAGAATAATGACTATGCTGTTAGAGTTGCAACTAGAGGTGGTAAAATGACTCAGGAACCTTTGTATCCTAAGGGCCACCCTAAGAGAATTGAGCAAGATTCTCAGAGAGCTAATTTAGACGCACCTAGTTCTTCTAAGAAGAAGAAAAAGAAAAATGATAGGACTTTGCATGCTTCTAGTGAACCTGTAGCTAACACACCTGAGAATCCTAATGATATCTCTATCTCTGATGCTGAAACACAATCTGGTAATGAACATGAATCTAGTGATAATGTTAATGATGATGTTCATGATGATGCTCAACCTAGCAATGATAATGACGTAGAGATTGAACCTGTTGTTGATCTTGATAACCCACAATCAAAGAATCAACGTTATGATAAGAGAGACTTTGTTGCTAGGAAGCACGGTAAGGAAAGAGAACCATGGGTTTAGAAACCCATGCCTTTTCCTCCTAAACCATCCAAGAAAAAGGATGATGAGGATTTTGAGCACTTTGCTGAAATGATTAGACCTATCTTTTTGCGTATGCATTTGACTAATATGCTTAAAACAAATCATTGTGCTAAGTATATGAAAGATATTATTACCAATAAAATAAAGATACCTGAAGTAGAAATTTCCACCATGGTTGCCAATTACACTTTTAAGGGTGGAATACCTAAGAAACTTGGAGATCCAGGAGTACCTACTATACCTTGCTCCATTAAAAGAAACTATGTTAAAACTGCTTTATGTGATCTTGGAGCCGGTGTTAGTGTTATGCCTCTCTCTTTATATCGTAGACTTGACTTGAGTAAGTTGGCACCTACTGAAATATCCTTGCAAATGGTTGATAAATCAACTGCTATACTTGTTGGTATTTGTGAGGATATGCTTGTTGTAGTTGCAAATGTTACTATTCTAACAGACTTTGTTATCCTTGATATTCCCGAGGACGATAGTATGTCTATTATCCTTTGTAGACCCTTTTTGAATACTGCATGAGCTGTTATAGATTGCAACAAAGGCAATGTCACTTTTCATGTCAATGGTAATGAGCATACTGTCGGGGATATACCCCGCGGTATGAACCGGCCGGAATTATAACCCGGCCGGACTTGGCGGTTTACACTTGGTGATTCACTGGCGATCTGTTATCACCAGACGGTTTACAAGCAACCTGCCTAAATAATATTACTCACTGGTAACCCGGCATACGGATCACGGATGACAAGGCCCAAGGCCCAGAAGGCCGGTTCAATATGGTGGGCCGGTTTATGAAGAAAGCATAAGGAATATTCTCTTACAAAGGAAGCAAGACTAGGAATCCTTGTAATAAAGCAATCCTAATCCTACTAGGACTCTACATGTAACCTGCCCCTTCAACATATATAAGGAGGGGCAGGGCTCCCCAAAGAGGGACAAGTTTAGACAAGCCACAAGCAGACAAGTTTCTAGGGCTCGACACAAAGAGCCGGTTTACCGGCGACACCATGAGGATCATAATGAGATCTAGCCTCAAACAGCACGTAGGGTTATTACCGGATGATGTTTCCCGGGGCCCGAAGCTGTCTAATTCCGTGTCTTGCATCACGTCTCTTGATTCCGCTCAACCCCTCTCAAGCTACTACATAGATGCGCGGCCTCATGACTAAGTCCGCTAAACCAGACATCTGACGTGTTAATTCCACGATAGTTGGCGCCCATTGTGGGGCCTGCACACGGTAGTGTTGAGTTCTTGGAGGGATCTATCTTAGGGACCAAGGGACTTGCAATTTTTTCGGATGAAGAAAAGCTGGTTTGAAAGATTTGCATCAGCGACGAATTCATCAGTACGGATTTGAAGATTTGTGAGATATTAAGGTTCAAAGGAATTAAGGTTGCGAGCTGTTCCGCCGCCGTTTATTTGAAAAGTCGCCGAGACTCATGGAATCTCGGATTAGTCAAGCCAGGACGATTGCGTACTGCTCCAAGCTGGATTCGGTTCAGATGCTAAAAAAAAGCTATCAGGTCAGCCACGACCCGGAAGAGGATAGGGTCACGGGCACGGACTCCGTCGCGGCTCGGGGACAGCTCTCGCCTTGCGCTTTTGCCGCCGGCTGGCCGTGGCTCCGGGCTGATTCTTGGGTTATTAGGCCTCGAGCGGCTGCCTCCGCATCTCTGGCTGCCTCTGCCGGTGCGGCTCTTTGAGCCGGCGCCTCGCCTGGCCGAAGCTCCATCGCGCTAAGTCGCCCGACCCCGAGTCACCGCCGAGCTCAGCTCCGCCTTGCTGCGGCGAGCCGTTCCTCTGCTCTCGGCCGCGCCTTGGAGGATTCCGCGTTGAAGACCCAGAAAAGACGGCCACGACTTGCGGCTGCTTTGGATTCCGCCCCCCTTCCGAATCGCGGCCGCGCCTTGTCTTTTATCCGAGTTGCGGTCGCGCCTCGCCTCACCCGCACGGGGTTTGCCTTCTCCGACCCGTGCCCGGCTGCTTCCAAACCGCCTACGCCGGCCGCCTTCTGCCACTGTGGAGGGCTCGCCTCGGGCCGCGCCTGTTATGGCCGCGGGGGTGCCTTACGCCGCGGTCTACCTGTTTCACCGCACCATCGTTGCCGACAGTTTGCACCTCCAACTCGCCGACGCCGTTTCATCTTGCTTCCATCTGCATCCCAGAGCCGCCATCGCCGTTTATGAGCTGCAACTCCGAGCTGCCTTCTCAGTCGCTGCAGGCCGCCTCCACCGTAGCCCACCGCATCGCTCCTCTACCGCGGCCTCATCTCGCTGCCAAGACGCCGCTGCGGTGGACATGGCGCTCACCGTTTTTTACCTTTTCCATTGTGTCTTGAGCCGACCCTCTGCTACAGCTTGAATCCATCTCTGCCGCACATCGCTACAAAAGCAGGCTGGAGAAGAAACATCAAGCAGTTTTCAGGATCAGACGAGGGATCTACTTTGGAGCAATTTTTGATCATAAAAATGACACAGTACATGAGGCAATGTTTGCTATCGGTATGCTCACAACCGGGCACCGATGAGGTGACTAAACTTATGTTGGAATTACTGGAGGATACGCACAGATTATGTATCGTTCATAAACATGAGGTGATATCTTTCCTTTATATTTTATTAGCACATAGTGTTTTCATCAGAGAACAATTACTCTTGCACGTAATATTTTTTACACAGGACGACTACTAAAAGTGGCAGCCGGATCATCATTGGGGTATGCCACGGATGCACGTTCAGCTGAGTTGCACGTCTTCACGAGTATGTATGTTGCGGTCCGGTTTACATCAATGCACCGGCCGGCTCGTCTGTCTGCGCCCGCGCGCGCTGGTCTCCAACCTCGCGGCCGACTCCCTCGCCAATGAAACGTGCGCACACCACCACTTCCGTGGTCCGGTCTACATTGACATGACACTGTCCGTGCCTGCGATTAACTCACCTGTACATGCTGGCTTACAAATACTGCGGCCGACTCATCTGTTGTCCGGGCGAATCAGGTGATATCTTTGCTATTTACTTTTTAATACCTATTAATTCATCCGAGCAAAAATACCTCGCCCTGCTGTATTTTATATGCAAGAAAAATCATTCATTACAAAGCGATATTATACTGAGGAGATGGAGGCCCGCCAAAAGTGGACGCCGTTACTCAACGGACTCCCGCACCGGTTTACAACGCCGTGGCCGTTTCTCGCGACTGCGCCGGTTTGCAACGCCATGGCCGTCTCTTGCAACCGCGCCGGTTTACAACGCCGTGGTCGTCTTTCACAACCACGCTGGTTTACCGCTAGGAGGACAACTAACCCGTCGACACCGGCCGACCCATTTGTTGTTCGAGCAAATCAGGTGAAATTATTATTCTACTACGGGAATAAAGCACATGCTGGCAATATTCTACAAACGGCGTTTTCGTCTGTGTCACACTACCCGTTGAAAGGACGGCCGATTTACGCGTCCGCGCCGGTTTATAACACGGAGGACAACTTACTCATCTCCGTCGGTTTACAACTGCGACCGACTCATATGTCTGTGCTGCCTCTGATGCTGCGGTCATTTTACTGTCCGCCCTGCGATCCGGTTTATTCAACATACCGGTTTGGATAACAGACACCGATGAGGATCATAAGGTCCAAATACATCAGGTGATATCCATCTAAGTCTATTTTTCTTGATATATATCATTTTCATCAAGAAGAACATGATGCTTTGATCAGTCTATTTTTGTTATACAGGACAACTATTTATTAAGGGACCAAAGAAGGTTTGCCGCACAGTGCAACTCCCATATAGGTACCCTGCTTCTACATTTGCTAGGGGGCTTCCTGTTCAAACATAGGTCGTATTCGAACCAAAGAGAACATAGCCAAATTCATTTGGGGGCTTCCTGTTCAAACATAGGTCGTATTCGAACCAAAGAGAACATAGCCATTTCTGTTCAAACATAGGTCATATTCGAACCAAAGAGAACATAGCCATTCCTGTTCAAACATAGGTCGTATTCGAACCAAAGAGAACATAGCCATTTCTGTTCAAACATAGGTCGTATTCGAACCAAAGAGAACATAGCCATTCCTGTTCAAACATAGGTCGTATTTGAACCAAAGAGAACATAGCCATTCCTGTTCAAACATAGGTCGTATTCGAACCAAAGAGAACATAGCCATTTCTGTTCAAACATAGGTCGTATTCGAACCAAAGAGAACATAGCCATTCCTGTTCAAACATAGGTCATATTCGAACCAAAGAGAACATAGCCAAACTCACTAGGGGGCTTCATGATCGTATTTGAATCATAGCTTAACCCCTTGTGGTCCGGGTTATATGATCGTATTCGAATCATAAGCTCCTTGGATCGTATTCGAATCCATTGATTGGCTAAAGTTTTAAGGCCACTGGGGGCTACACGGCCGTATTCAAATCCTAGCTTAACCCCTTTGGTCCGGTTTACTGGTCGTATTCGAATCAGAAGCCTCGATTTGGAGCCTGGCAGCTCGCAAAAAGCCTCGACTACATGGTCTTATTTGCAAACCTGTGTTTTTGGTGTTTATGATTTTTCATGTGTTTTCTATGGTTTTTTGATCTGGAGCTGGGCAACTTCAAAGTTGACCACATATTTACAAAAGTCTGGGTCATAGAACACCAGCATGATTTAAACCGGTGGTTATCATAACCCGGAACAATCATTGGGCAAACGCCAAGAGGGCCAAGAGCCTCATCAGAATCTACACATTCAATTATGCCTACCGGATTAAGGACGTCAGGTACACTTAATCACAGGTAAGATAATGGCCGGTGTTTATTAAACCGGCCTGGCTTTGACTATAAGTCGCCAGTAGGAGATAATATAATGACCGATGTTCATTAAACCGGCCTGGCTTTTGAATATAAGTCGCCAGTATGAGATAAAATAATGACCGGTGTTTATAAAACCCGGCCTGGTGGTGATCAAATATCACTGGAACCGGTTTTCAAACCGGATTATATTATTCAAACCTTTAATAGCCAACATGGCTGGATTTTTACTATGGTTATCAATATTATGATTGAGGTTTTCAAAGCCTCTTTAAGCGCAATGGATATTATTTCATCGATGGAAGTGATTTATTCTACAAAGGAATAGTCCCGAGTTGCTGCATGCATACAACCCAGCACTTGGGGGCTACATTATTCAGATTGAGATTATATTAAATACACAAGTCTCATGTCGCTGCAAGCATGCACCATGACACTTGGGGGCTAATGCAAAGTCATTTTTTACTGGCCTTATTGAAGACCCGACTCATCATATCATAATGAGCCGGCCCTTGGGGGCTACCAATCGCTCCTGTCAACAATTCAAGGTACACAAGTATTAATCCATTATATTGAAGGGTCCATTGCTCAGTTGGTAAAGCACAAAGCTCTTAAACTTGTGGACATGGGTTCAAACCCCACGATGGAAGTCACATTATATAATGTTATTTTCAATGATTATATCTACAAAAGTCCCTGTTCATTATTACATAATGACCCGGCACTTGGGGGCTACATAATATGGAATATTCAGTTTCATAGTGATTGGGATGAACAATCCGGATTTCTTCAAGATTATACAAATGCTATTTTCAATGAAGTATATACAAAGTCCCTGCTCATTATTACATAACCACCCGGCAATGGTGGTAATCATAAACCAACATCCTCAAGCCGGCTTGATATCAATTGAATATTTGAAAACCAATATTTTTATTAAGTCAGAGCATTGAAGGCCGATTCAAATGGATTCTTGATTTACAATATTTTTTCTGCAAGCAAATTGATTATGAAGCTGGATCATTGACCCGGAGTTTTCAGAAGAAGTGTCTGGATTTTTTGCATTGGTAATATTTGAACATATCTGCTAAGGAGATTCACTATGAGATCATGGATACATATCGAGGAGGAAATGACAAGGATTTAAGGATGATTAAGGCCGGTTTAGGAAAATATTCTTAACCCGGAGCACAACCTGTCAGATTCGCTCTTGTGTTTATTTTGCAGCATAAGTTTACCATGGATAAATCCAAGCTAAACTTGGGGGCTAATGTCGGGGATATACCCCGTGGTATGAACCGGCCAGAATTATAACCCGGCCGGACTTGGCGGTTTACACTTGGCGATTCACTGGCGATCCGTTATCACCAGACGGTTTACAAGCAACCTGCCTAAATAATATTACTCACTGGTAACCCGGCGTACGGATCACGGATGACAAGGCCCAAGGCCCAGAAGGCCGGTTCATGTATGGTGGGCCGGTTTATGAAGAAAGCATAAGGAATATTCTCTTACAAAGGAAGCAAGACTAGGACTCCTTGTAATAAAGCAATCCTAATCCTACTAGGACTCTACATGTAACCTGCCCCTTCAACATATATAAGGAGGGGCAGGGCTCCCCAAAGAGGGACAAGTTTAGACAAGCCACAAGCAGACAAGTTTCTAGGGCTAGACAAAAAGAGCCAGTTTACCGGCGACACCATGAGGATCATAATGAGATCTAGCCTCAAACAGCACGTAGGGTTATTACCGGATGATGTTTCCCGGGGCCCGAAGCTGTCTAAATCCGTGTCTTGCATCACGTCTCTCGATTTCGCTCAACCCCTCTCAAGCTACTACATAGATGCGCGGCCTCACGACTAAGTCCGCTAAATCGGACATCTGACGTGTTAATTCCACGACACATACGGTACACTTTCCAAGGAAACAACCTCAGGTTCACAATATCAATTCTATTGGAAAATTTTCAACTATTACTATTGGAGGTTTTGAATTTCCTCTTCCTACTCTCAAGAAGACATATGATATTCTTATTGTAGGGGACATACATATCCCCATTGAGGTAACCTAGTGTTATTCGAAAATTCTCTGGTTTCATGTTATTAGGAAAGAGTTTATTAACAAGACTTGATCAACCTTGTTAATGGATTCCTTTTGATGAGCATGAGATGGGTGAATCTAGATAGCACAACCTTCTGTACCCTCCTTTTACTTTTTGTTAATTAGATTAAATAAACAAAAAATAGTATTTTATGTCTGTTTCCAGACTTATCCGTGCAATAAAAAAATACCCGAAAATAAAAGTTCTCCAAATGCCTTGAAAATGAAATATGATTTTTTTAGAATATTTGAGAACGTTTGGCACAGAAAACACAGCGAGGGGAGCCAGCACCTGGCCACGCGGGTCCAGGGCGCACCCACCCTCACAGGGCAAGCCCCCTGCCTTGTGGGCCCCACATGGCCCCCTCCACTTATTCCTGCACCCACACACTTCTTCTTCCTCCCCAAAAAATCACTATCCAGCTCAAGCACGAGTTCTAGCTCATCTTGCTGCCATTTTCGATCTCCTTGCTCAAAGCTCCATTCACAAAACTGTTTAGGGAGATTGTTCTTTGGTATGTGACTCCTCCATTGGTCCAATTAGTTTTTGTTCTAGTGCTTTATTTGTTGCAAATTTTTACTGTTGTGGAGACCTTGTTCTTGAGCTTGCATGTAAAATTTCTTTGGTCCCAAGTAGTTCTAATGCATGATATAGTCTCTAGGCACTTGTAGGAGTTGTTGCTATCAATCTTGTTGAGTTTGGTTAACTTTTATTTTGAGTTACTAAAAATTTCAGAAAATTTCAGCAAAATGTATAGGAAAATCTTCCAAGGTGGTTCTTCAAGGAAGCAAGAACCAAGGCTCACGATGCATGAGCCGGACGATGAACTACCGAGGGAAGCTGAAGTGCGGCCTTGTGAATGGTCGTCAAAAGAATGTATGGTTCAAGAAGGCATTAAGGAGGAATTTGACGCATATGTGCATAATGCTGACCTCGAGGGATTCATGCAAGATAAGTGCCCTCAACACCGTTACTTAACAGATACCTTTGTGAGAAGGTTTAAATTTTCATCTTCATGTAATTCTCACACTGTCCTGTTTGATCTTTAGGACAAATCTTACACCATGGACCTAGAGGATTTTAATGATGCTTGTAAGCTCCCGCAATGGGGCAGTATGGGTGACCCTTGCAAATCTGAATATAAAGATTTCCTTGCTAGTATCACTGTAGGAGAATCTAGAGAAATCACACAAGCCACCATAGGGAGCATTCATTTTCCTGCTATTCATTACTTTGCTCTCTTTATTGGTAGATGCATAAACCGTAAAGATGAGGCTTGCCATATGTATGTCCCAGATCTTAGTATTCTCAAGAGTGATATGTTAGGAGATAGACAATATAACTTGGGAGCTATTGTTGCACATTGGCTACATCATAATGGTTTGTATGGAGATTTCTTCAGTGGGATCTATGCCACTCGCATAGCCCGCCGTCTTGGTGTGCCTATACATGAAAATGATGAACTATTACCGCCTGCTTATTTGGATTACAATGCTATGGTTAGTCACTGGTTTATAGAGAGGGATGAACAATCCCTCAAGTATCGACTAATATTTAACAGGCGTCACGCCATCCATATTTCTCTTTCTGCTCCTACCTTGTTTGACTACCAGGAAAAAAGGAGATATACTATAACCAGCGAGGAGGCAAATGAGTATCAGGAGATGATGGAAGCAGCTCGTCTCCAAGCTGTAGCTCAGCAGGCAGTAGCTGCTGCATCTCAGTACAACCCCAACTACAACTTTGGATATCCATCAGACCAATATTGGCCATAGACCAACTTAGGCCAAAAGCCTAAGCTTGGGGGAGTACGTGTTTCTCACCGACATTACATTCATGTTCACACACTTATTCTAGTTGTCAGTGCTCACACTCTTTCATTGTACCATCCATGCTTGTTTCAATTCTTTTCTTAGTCTTTTTCTTGCGTGCTAGAAAAACCTTAAGAAAAACAAAAACAAATAGTTGTAGTTTTTAGCTAGTTTACTTTCCATGCTTGTAGCAGTAGTAATTAAAAGAAAACCCAAAAAGATTTCTCGTTCTTCTTTTGCTTGTTGGGAGCTTTCCCGTGTAAATAGTTTCTTTTCTTTTCTTTGGGGGTCAAGAGTAGAACACCATGATTGAAAATGCTTAGTGGCTCTCATATGCTTTATCGTTGATTTAACCTTGAGCCATATTACCTTGTCTTCTCTCTTGTGTTAAAATGCTCGCAGATTCTAGCTTAGTCTAATGCACGTGCACTATTATTATTATCCACACCGTTCGGTTGTGCGAGTGAGAGGCAATAATGATGATATATGATGAACTAATTGAGACGAGAAAAGCTGGTATGAAATCGACCTCTCTTGTTTTTGTAAATATGATAGTTCATTGTTCCTGATTCAGCTTATTATGAATGAAACATGCTTGCAATGACAATTAGAGATCATAGCTACTTATGCCATGCTTAATTAGCTGAGAGTTTATAATGGTCTATCTTACGTGCCAACATGATATTAAGATGGTCGTGATGTGGTATGATAGGGTGGTATCCTCCTTTGAACGATTCAAGTGGTCTGACTTGGCACATGTTCATGCATGTAGTTGAAATAAATCAACATAGCCTCCACGATAATTATGTTCATGGTGATTTATATCCTAGTCGTGCTTGCATTCACTGTTGATTAATTTTAATGCATGTTCATGACTATTGTCGCTCTCTAGCTGGTCGCTTCCCAGTCTCTTTCTAGCCTTCACCTGTACTAAGTGGGAATACTGCTTGTGCATCCACTTCCATAAACCCCAAAGTTATTCCACATGAGTCCACCATACCTTCCTATATGCGGTATTTACCTGCCGTTCCAAGTAAATTTGTATGTGCCAAACTGTAAACCTTCAAATGAAATTCTGTTTTGTATGCTCGAACAGCTCATGTATCAACTAGGGCTGTCTATATCTTCCATGCTAGGTGGATTATCCTCACGATGAGTGGACTCCGCTCATCATTCATGAGAAAATGGCTAGTAACCGGGATGCCCAGTCCCATGCTCAAATCATAATAATTAAACAAAACTCCCCCATGGCTGTTGCTGATTTGGACGGTACCCGTTGTTTCGGGCTAGCCGTGGAGTGTGCTTGTTGGTGGTTGGGGGAGTATAAACTTTACCATTCTGTTTGGGAACCGCCGATAATGTGTGTAGCATGGAAGATATCGAAATTCTTGGTTGTTATGTTGACAATGAGAGTATACCGCTCAAAATGTTATTCATCTCTATTAAAAAATCGAGCTCTAGCACCTCGACAAATCCCTGCTTCCCTCTGCGAAGGGCCTATCTATTTACTTTTATGCTCATTCATCACCCTCTTATAAAAGAGCACCAGTTGGAGAGCACCTCTGTCATTTGCATGTATTACTATTAATTTGCATTGAGTATGATTGTTACTGGATCTCTTTTACCATGAATTACAATGTCTAGTCAGCCCTTGATCTTTAAAGGTGCTCTCCATTTATGTTTTGTGGTCTCAGAAAGAGATAGCGAGATACCATCCGGTTATATCATATTATGATTGTTTTGAGAAAGTGTTGTCATCCGAGGTTATTATTATTGCTCACTAGTTGATTATGCCATTGATATGAGTAGACATGAGACCTGAAAGTTATTGTGAATGTGGTTAGTTCATGATCTTGCTGAAAACTTCAATGTTGGCTTTACTTATTTACAATAACAAGAGCAAACAGAGTTTGTCAAAGTTTTTCTTTATCACTTTCAGTTTATCAACTAAATTGCTTGAGGACAAGCAAAGGTTTAAGCTTGGGGGAGTTGATACGTCTCCAACGTATCTACTTTTCCAAACACTTTTGCCCTTGTTTTGGACTCTAACTTGCATCATTTGAATGGAACTAACCCGGACTGACGTTGTTTTCAGCAGAATTGCCATGGTGTTGTTTTTGTGTGGAAATAAAAAGTTCTCGGGGTGACCTGAAAATCCACGGAGAATTATTTTGGAAAATATAAAAAATATCTGCGGAAAGATCCAGACCAGGGGGTCCACACCCTGTCCACGAGGGTGGGGGGCGCGCCCCCTCCACCTTGGCGTGCCCCCTACCTCGTGGGCCCCCTGTTGCTCCACCGACGTTCCTTCGGACTCCATATATTCACTTTCGGGGAGAAAAAAATCAGAGAGAAAGAATTATCGCGTTTTACGATACGGAGCCGCTGCCAAGCCCTAATCTTTCTCGGGAGGGCTGATCTGGAGTCCGTTCGGGGCTCCGGAGAGTGGAGATCGTCGCCATCGTCATCATCAACCTTCCTCCATCACCAATTCCATGATGCTCACCGCCGTGCGTGAGTAATCCCAACGTAGGCTTGCTGGACGGTGATGAGTTGGATGAGATTTACCATGTAATCGAGTTAGTTTTGTTAGGGTTTGATCTCTAGTATCCACTATGTTCTAAGATTGATGTTGCGATGACTTTGCCATGCTTAATGCTTGTCACTAGGGCCCGAGTGCCATGATTTCAGATCTGAACCTATTATGTTTTCATGAATATATGTGTGTTCTTGATCCTATCTTGCAAGTATATAGTCACCTACTATGTGTTATGATCCGGCAACCCCGAAGTGACAACAATCGGGACCACTCCAGGTGATGACCGTAGTTTGAGGAGTTCATGTATTCACTATGTGTTAATTCTTTGGTTCGGTACTCTATTAAAAGGAGGCCTTAATATCCCTTAGTTTCCACTAGGACCCCGCTGCCACGGGAGGGTAGGACAAAAGATGTCATGCAAGTTCTTTTCCATAAGCACATATAACTATATTCGGAATACATGCCTACATTACATTGATGAATTGGAGCTAGTTCTGTGTCACCCTAGGTTATAACTTTTACATGATGAATCGCATTCGACATAATTCCCTATCACCGATCCAATGCATACGAGCATTTCACATATTGCTTTTTGCTTATTTACTTTTCCGCTGCTACTGTTACAAAAATTATAAAAACCATACCGTTACTTTTATTGTTGTTACCACTATTTCCCTATTACCTTGCTACTAAACTACCTTCCTGCAGACACTAAGTTTCCAGGTGTGGTTGAATTGACAACTCAGCTACTAATACTTAAGAGTATTCTTTGGCTCCCCTTGTGTCGAATCAATAAATTTGGATTGAATATTTTACCTTCGAAAACTGTTGCGATCCCCTACACTTGTGGGTTATCACATCACAAAATATAACAAGGGAAATACGCGGTTCCAGGGATGAGCTAACGCAGGGATAGGTGATACTGGCAAAGGGGGAAAACATCCGAGAAAGTATTCCCGATGTTTTGTGTTTTTGGACAAACGGACCGAAGGGGGACGGTTGCAAGTTCGCTGGGCTAGGGATGTGCGGTGGACGAACTGACTATGTATTCGGGTTCGTCTTGTCGTTCTGAGCAACTTTCATGTACAAAGTATTTTCATCCGAGTTACGGATTATTTTATATTAGTTTTTAAAGTTTTAAATCATTTTCCTAATTATTAATATTAAATTAATTCGAAATTATTAATATTGCATCAGCATGACATCATCATGATGTCATCAATCAACAGAGGTGTTGACTGGGTCAAGCTGCGTGTGGGTCCCGCATGTCATTGACTTATTAATTAACTAGCTATTAATTAGGCTAAACTGTAATTAGGTTAATCTAATTAAGTTAATTAAGGGAATTGATTTTTTAATTAATCAACTAATTAATATTTTATTAGTATTATTATTACTAGTCGACAACTCGTGCATCTGCACGGACTAGCTACATAAATAACAAATAATTTGTTAAAAACTCAAAAAATAATATTATCTTGGTACGTGTTAAACGATGCAAATGTCAACTTTCACGGTGGAGATGAACACATTTTCCTAGGAAATGACTACACTACTTGTTCAGTCTATCTGCTACGAAATATAACATGTGTATTCTGGTTGAAAAAAGTTCAATGGGTAAGAAGCATAGATCACGTGCCTCTATTTTGGAGACATGAGTAAATTCAAAACAAATACAATGGCCTTGTACACACAAATACAATGGTAAATCATCTCTATCAGCAATTGTAGACCTTTTACTACCAGCTTTTGCCAGTTCTTCATGCGCTCTCAGATTCAGTCTGTTGCAAATATAAGCATTATGCACACTATAGTGAAGGCAAGTTCGCTATTCAACAAACAAATGGCACACATCATACAGTACATATTGCGCACCTATGTTTAGTATCCCAACTCTATTGGCATCAAAATTGATCTGCTGTGGAATAATAGCTAACCTTGGTTGATATGTGTAATTTAACAGTAAGAGTACACATGTTTCGTACCACAGAATACGTTATTTAGGATAGCATACAAACTTGAGAACTTGTGCTTGGATAAATTTAGTCATTAGAAAATGTTTTATGTGGGAGGGAGGGAGCTAGAGTGAGGGCGAGACTGAAGCTGAATGTACCTTTCTATATATATAAGTAGAAGCTATGACATCTGAATGTTGGAACTACTTGAAAAGAATCAAGCATGTTATTAGAAACGGGCGTGGAAAATATCGACATCATAGTTACAACTGTATGAAAAAATCTTCAAAATGTTTTGGTTTACACTTCGACATCATCAGAACATAGTCCTTTTCGCATTCATAATAGGACAAATATAAATAAACTTGTAGAACTCAAGTGACCTTTGTTGCTTGTTTATTCCACAAAAAACCCTGCCGCAACCAAGCACAACAAAGAGAAACGTACAGTAACTGACTCGGACACATCGGAGAAGTTTGTATGACCGCGTGTACCAAAGAATCCTAAGTGAGAACCAAAAGAAATGTTAAAACCAAAACTTCAATAAATAACTGATCTCTGAAGAATTTGTATTCACATAAAACCTGCATGCTGCTCCGCCACTCAAATATCTTCACATGTAGAGATTACTGTATTAGACATGATTCTGACTAATTTGTGAACTTAAGTTAAATGTCAAATGGATAGAAAAATATTTAAATTATAGTCATCATACCTTTCCAAAATGCTGCATGGCAGAAAAAGAATATATACCATGCATGCGGATAACAGAAGAATTGGCATGTATTTAGAACAAACGATATGGAACATGTAAATCATATAAACTGAGCCTTCGATAAAAATCTACAACATGCATTGAGCTAAATTGGTTTGCCAATGTTTTAATTACTGCTGTAGCGAACAAAGCCCTACTGTGGGGATTCTATATATGGTGCTCCTGGAGGTGATGGAGACAAACCTAGCAGGCTTTCATTCATCTCCTACACCCCCATCAGGCTGCTCACATATAGACATCTAAGAGTACAAATTTTTGTTGGCCAAAGAAAGAAATTAAACCAACCTATTGGGTTTTTTGTAATGAACTTGGCCAGTTAAATAATAGAAAAATGAATTTTCAGGGTATGGTGTTACTTGCCTAAGAAGTCTGGGGCAGGGCCGCAGCCTGCAGGAGTAATGTGCTTCAAACTCGAAGCGGTTTAGAGCAGATGAACTGCTGCACCACCAGCCCCCCATAGTTCCTCCGGTCAGCAGCCTGCAGGACATGTGTGGGGTGTGTATCACCATGTACCGCTGGTCCTATGGTTGCATGATTCATCTCATCTTCGTTTGCCGCCTCGATGGATCGGCACCACGGAAGCTCATCTCCTTCCTCTTCCTAACCCATCTCCACTTTCTCTACGAAGTAGCGGACCTGCGTTGCCATGAGAAATTCACCATTGTGAGGACACGAAAGAAAGCAGCATCACCTCAGCGGCCGTGCGCTGCCATGAAGAACTCATGGCGACGAGAACCACGATAGATGGGTCTCATGTGATTATGCAACCGCCACATGATGGGAAACAACGATGCAAAAACTGTGAAAAAATTGTAGAGTTAATCTCGACCGTAATAACTCGGTCCCACCAGATGAATGGCTCGTAAATTCTAATTAACGCAGGAATTTCTAGGGAGTCACAAATTAGTATAGGTATATATTTAACTCCTTTTTGTAAATTCGTTCTTGGGCCTGGGGCCCGTTTGGCAGTGGCCCAGAAGGGGCCTAGCAGGCATACGGGTAGGCAGGTACGGGCGAAGCCGCAACCCGCCCGATAGGGAGGCGGCCAGCGCAGCCGACCGGTGTGGCCGGCGGCAGCCGCCAGAGGTGGGCGGTCGGCGCCGGCCGGGCGTAGCGGTGGGGTTAGCAGGCGCGCGGGGTGGCGCGGTCACAGCAGCAGCTGAAGCCGGGGTTGGCCGACGGGCGACGGAGCAGCGGGCCGTGAGTGGGAGGCACGGAGGCCGCGGGTAGCGAAGGCGAAGGTGCGGCGAGGTCAGGCGGGGCGGACCGGGGTGGAGCGGCACCAGTAGGCTGCGCAAGCGGGTAGTAGCTAGGGGGCGTCAAGGCTTAGTGCCCGCGGGAGCCAGCCGAGCCGGGTCGCGGCCAAGCGTGGGCGTGGGTGACGACACATGGAACGCCGATGCGAGCATGGTGACCACAACCACTGTCAGGAGCACGGGCTACATGGCCTACGGCCTACAACGGTGAATCGAGGAGGGGGAGAGGGGGAACACGGATGACGGCTCATAGTGGAGCTGTAGGGATGGCAGCGGGATCGTGGTGGTGCTTGAGGCAGCGAGGCCAGGGTGGAAGTGGCGACGACGGTGCGAATCCCGACGAGGTCGGGGAGGCGGCAGCAGCGAGCTCTGGGACGGAGCTCCAGGCGGCGGCTTGGTGCTCCTCGGGCAGCGAGGTGGCACAGGCGGACGGACTTGGCGTCGGGGACGACGTGGCTGCAGCCAAATCCATTCGGGGACGGGAAGGGACGGCGAAGGCCGGCCGGACCTGGTCGTTGGGTGGCGGAGGTCGAGGCTCTCGCCTCCCACTGTGGGTGGCGGCGCACGGGAGGACGAGAGGGAGTGGAGGGATTCAGGAGCGAGTGATGCCGCAAGCTAGGTTATGGGGGGGGGAGTTGAACTGGGCCTATCGACGGGGTGGGCCGGCCATTTCGGCGGCCAGCTGGGCCGAGGCGGCCGGCCTAGGGGAGTTTGTCCTTTTTCTTTTATATTTTCAGTCTTATAATTTCTTTATTGTTTTACATTTTTCTTCTATACTAATTTCCATTATCTGCTTATGAAATTTGGTCCAAAATTAGTTTTCGGGGAAACTGGTCGCCCACGAACACCTATGGGACCGGAGCCCCTTTTCGGTACGGCAAGGGAGCGGAGGGAGCACAAAGAGCAGATCGAGGGGCACACGCGAGCAGTTTACCCAGGTTCGGGCCGCACGGATGCGTAAAACCCTACTCCTGCCTTGGTTGTATTGAGTTATTGGCTCGGGAGCAAGAAGATCTACAGTACTAGCTACACCGAGCGTGGGAGTGATCGAGTTTCGGAATCCAACCCACTCTACGTTGTGCATGGGCCTCCTTTTATAGTTCAAAGGGGTCACCGACAGGTGTCAACGTAGATGAGGGTAAAAGTGTAAAATTGGTGGTAGTTGTAACAGTGCATGTACAGTGGTCTATACCTAACCCAGATGGTGGGGGTCAAAGGCATTGAATGCCCGTCGCCGTCGCCCCCAAACAGTGCAAAAAGCGTCCGTCCGGGCGTCTCCGTTCGCCACGACGGTGGCCTTGTCATCGTGGCTTGCCACCGTGTACCCCAGGCTGCACAACTATCTGCCACGTGCCCCTGGAAGGGCCCCAGGGCGACGCATGGGCAGATGAGCTGGAGCGCAGGCACACAGTGAAAGCTTGCCGCGGCAAGCACCTTGCCGCGGTCGCTACCTTGCCGGGGCCCGGAAGCTTGTCGCTCTCCGGGTCTTGCCGGGGCGCGCGATGCACCAAGGCATGTCTTCTGAAATGCTGTTCTTTGGCCTTCCTGGCAAGCTCCTCTTGCCAGGGTCTTGTGCTGAAGGGATAATCTTGAGCCTGGAGCGGCCATCCCGGCAAGCTCCTCTTGCCGTTGGCTTGCTTCTTGACTTGAATACTTTGTTCTTGAACGGCTTCAAGGGAACTAGAGTGGGCCTTGGCGGGCACGTGGTGAGCCCGACCACGGGACGCTGCCACTGCCCGTGCACAAGTCGGGATATTAGGGTACCCCTACTTTAGTACACCGACAGGAGCTCCCGGGCCTGGGCCACACACGGTGCCGAGCGCTGTTGGGCCAGGCCCAAAACAGTGCACGGGCACACGCGGCCCACGGCGCATCGTATCCCACTCCGTATCCGCCGCATCCCTCCCTAACGGCACGCGTCGATTGCGGCATCGTGGGAGAGATCGTGGCCTGTTTCTTTAATGGGAAAATGCGGAACGTCCCCCACTTCACCCTTAAAAGCAGAGGAAGCAGGGGCAGTTCCCCCCCCCCATTGCTTCATTGCGTCTTCAATCTCCAGAAACCCCCGCCGCCCTCCGCCTCCCCAAAGGTTGACAGAGAGCCGAGCTCC
Source organism: Secale cereale (assembly GCA_902687465.1). Lineage (NCBI taxonomy): Eukaryota > Viridiplantae > Streptophyta > Magnoliopsida > Poales > Poaceae > Secale > Secale cereale. The sequence goes on from LR738709.1 coordinate 415,939,584, forward strand.
ACCTCTCTTCCACCGCCGCCCACCTCCCCGGTGCCGCCAACCCTGCTCGCCGTCCCCGCCATGGCCCCGAAGAGCAGCAAGGCGAAGAGCGAGAAGTCCGACAAGGTGGCGAAGCTGGCAGCAATGCGGAAGAGAATGGTGGTCTTCCCGCCGAGGCTCGACGCGAGGGAGCTGAGGGACAAGTATTACTTGTTCTGGGCGAGGGAGACGAAGGCTCACCCGCGCACCAGGGTCCTCCCCGCCGAAGCCTGCGACATGTATCCGGGAGGTTACCACTACTTCGCTCGATTCTTCCATTGCGGTCTTTGTCCTCCGTTCTCTGAGTTTTTCTGCGATGTGATGAACACATACGGATTCCACCTTCTAGATTTCACCCCGAATGCAGTCTTGACCTTGGCCGTTTTCGCACATCTATGCGAAAACTTTGTCGGGGTCCACCCCAACGTAGCTCTCTTCCGCCACTTCTTCACACCTAGAGTAGAGTCTGGATCCCCACTCTCCGGTGGCATCTCCTGGATCTTTAGGCTCAACAAGAAAGAGGCGTACTTGATTGGAGAGCTCCACGGCAAGTGGGAAGAGTGGAGGGCTGATTGGTGCTGGGTTATGGAAGAGGAACCACAGCAGTTTACTTCTCCTCGCCGGGCCGCAATAGTGCGCGGCAAGGATTGGAGCGATCTGGCCCCGGAGGATGAGAAGCTGAAGATAGCCCTCATTAGGATCCTTCGCCTTCGGGCCGCCAACCTTACTGTAGGTGAGGTCGGGGCTGACTTCCTTCGCCGCCGCATTGCTCCCCTGCAGGAGAGGAAGAGGCCTGCTTGGGAGTTCGGCAACGCGGCGGACTTCATGAGGCTGCGCCCCGGCCTGAACTACAACTTTACCGTCCTGGAACTCAAGGGGATGATCCGCTCGCTGTTCAAGCACGATCCCAAGCACCCGGAGTGGTTCACCCCGTCGCAGGGAGTAGTTCCATTATGCAACAACTCCTCCCTTAGTGCCATCCGCGCGGCAATGCCTCAGTGTGACTCCCACGGGGTTGTTCCTACTTGGCTGACGCCTTCAGAAGAGACCGTACAAGCTTTCTTCGACAATCTGGTTGAACGGCCTCGCAATCCCGAAGAGAAGAAGGGTCTCACCCGCAAGACCACTGAACGGGACGTGGCGTATATCGCCAACAGGATGGAGGAGGCTGCCGCAGCGGCGGCCGCGGGTGAGTTTGGGTACATCGTGGAAGAAGCAGAAGCAGCGGATGAAGTGAGCCGGGCCGAGGAGGAAGAAATCCTCAAGCTGCTGAGGCCTGCCGGGCAGCCTGCCGGGGAGCCTGCCGGAACGAGCGAGGCTGCCGGGCAGGGCACTGAGTCCAGTGAGCCCGCCGAGGAGGACGCCGAATCGGGCGATTCCGACGAAGACTCGGGCGGGTCACTGAACCTCGACGACGCCTCTTCATCCTCAGAGAACTCTCCGCCACCACCGAGTCCTCCACCACAGCCAAAGAAGCGCCTCCGCAAGACCACCGAGACGACGAGGCAGCCGACACCCCGACAGCAGCCGCAGCGGCGCTCGACGCGTGCCACCACGACAAGCAAGGTCGTCAAGGAGGCGCCCCGCGCCCCAGCGGCAAGCGGAGGGGGATCTTCCCGAAGCAGCTCTGGCGCTCCTTCCGCCCCTCGGTCTTCGGGGGCGACCGGAGCGGGGTCTTCTCAGCCCACGGCCCCGGAGCCCGCCAAGCGCCCGAGGGAGCCTACTCCTCCAGCTCCTCGCGCAGGGATGCGCGAGGTGGCCTTCGACTTTTCCGCCCTCAGTTCCGACGAGGAGGAGGAAGAGTAAGCATTTACAATTTTTATCTCTTTTGATCCTTGTTGCTCTTGTCTTGATTTCTCTTTGCCTGACTCTGATCTTGTTTTGCTTCCAGGACCTTGACCCAGAGGATGGCGAAGAGGGCCATGATCCCGGTGGTTGATCTCGAGGAGGACGAGCCCGTCACCGCGGCAGGAGATGCGCCCGCGACAGGCTTGCCGGACCAGCCTGCTGCTCCGGAGAGCAGCTCCCAGCGCAGCCCCGAGCGTAAGTCTCCTTGTTTACTTTCCCGCTTGATGGGCGCGCGTGAGCTTCTTGTCCTTGCTAACGTCTTGTTTGCTTGTTGTCTTTGCCGAAACGGAGCCGCAGCCTCTGGAGCGTCAGGAGATTATTCCTGAAGAGCCGCTCGTCTCAGCTTCCCCGCCAAGGAGGAGCTCCCCGGCGAGGGAGAGCACTCCGCCAAGGACGGGTACTCCGCCAAGGGCGAGTACCCCGCCAAGGGTGGCCATCCCGCCAAGGGAAGGCACCATCGGCCCTCCGCCGACGGGGGCCGATACCACGCCGCCGAGGGAGAACACCCCGGTAAGGGACCCCGTTGTCGAAGAGGCCCGCGCAGGTAAACCCTTGAACTCTTTCTTCCTTGAATTTTTCTTGTTGGATATTTGCTTGACGATTCTTTCTTTCTTTTTCTGTTGTCAGATCCACCCGCCCCGGAGCCGATGGAGACGGAGACCATCGCCGAGGAGGACGTGCGTGGCACTGCTGGCGACGCCGCCACTGCTAACGAGCCCGTCGCCAACGAGACCCCCGTGGCCACTGACGCGGCAGCTGGGGAGGGGACCGGCGACCGCACTGACGGCCCCGAGGCCGCAGGAGCGCCGGACGCTGCACCAGCCGTCGACCCCTCCGCTGCCGCGACTGGGCCGGGTAACTATCTGGAGGCCGCCAACGGGGTCTTTATCCAAGTCCCGTGGGCGTCCTCATCAAGGGAACCCGCGGAGGGGGAGAGCTTCGATGGAGAAGTCCTCGCCTCCGCCGGGCTGAGGGTTGTCGACGCGCCCGGCAGCAGTAGCGAGCCCGAAGAGGAGCAGCTCCTGCGCCGACTTCTGGCCTTGTACCGAGCCAGGCAGGCTAAGCTGGAGTCCCGACAGGCGCTAGCTGCCAAGGCTAGCGTCGACTTGGAGAAGCGCGCCGCCGAGCTCCGCGTCGCTAACCAAGCGGCCCTCCGGAACTTGGCGGAGGAGCGGGAGGAGCTTGCTGGAGCGCACCAAGCGTTCATCCTCGAGAAGGCCGAGGTTGAGGAGCAGCAATGGCTAGCCGCCGAAGACTTGGCTCGGCGGGAGGGAGAGCTCAATCAGCGGAAGGTCGACCTCGATAGCCACGAGGACGACCTCACCGCGCGCGAGCAGTCCATTGGCGGGGCTCTGCAGGAGGCGAGGGATGCCGCTGCTGCCGCACAGACCGCCAAGAGGGACCTGGAGGCGAGGGTGGCGCAGTTGGAGACGAGCTTGAAGACGAGTGAGGATAGGGTTGCCGCGCTCAACTTGGCGCGGGAGAAGGATGCCCACACCCATTCGGAGCTGCCAGTCCGCCTCTCCGAGAAGGGAAGGAGCTCAATGACGCCAAGGATTCCATTGCTGACTTGGAGTTGAAGGTTTCCACCCTCACTGACTCGCTTGACGCCGCCCGGAACCGCGAAACGAAGCTGAAGGAGGATCTCCGCGCCGAGAGGGCATTGCTGGACAGCGCCGCCGTCTCGCAAAATAACTTTAAGGAGACGGTGGAGCAGTGGACCGAGGGGCTCGTCGCTGCCGCCGCCAACATCGACAAGGAGATGGTGGCGCTGGGGACGGAGCACCTCGTATACTCTCCCGACGAGAACCTCCCCCACAACGCCAAGCTGAGCTTGTTCTTCAGGGGAGTGGCGCCGGCCCTCGCGCAGCTACGGGAAAGGGTCCCCTTGCAGCTGGCGAACGAGGCGCGTAGGCTCTGCATGGGCACCATGGAGCGATTGTTGTCGAAGATCGTCTACCGCAACCCCGGGATCAACCTCGACAATGTCCTCCGGACCCTGCCGCCCGAAGCTGACCAGGAGGCGTTGAAGGCGCGCATCGCCCACATCGTGGCCAAGGTGGGCAAGATCAAGAGGGTTGACGGCGACCGTGTAGACTAGGTTGCTTTCTTTCTGCTTCCCTTGTCGCTGCCAATTAAGTCATGGACAGTAGTTTGTTAGAACAGCGGCAAGTCTTCTTGTAATATAACTTCATTTTGGATAATCAATGCAGTGTTATCTCCCTTGCTTGGTTCCTCCGCTTTGTATGCTTCTCACCCTACGCTTCTAGGGAACTTGCCGGCAAAGGGGCCCTTGCCGCGAGTGCTGAGTGCGGGACTTCAGCGGCCTGCTGGCAATGCCCTTGTCGACAAGAAACCTTGCCGCAGCTAGTCGCAGCACACTTAGATTGTTGAGCGAACTCGAAAACGAAGTAAGGGCGCGACACTTGTTGCAGCTCTCTTAAGCCGTTGAGCGTGCTCGAAACAAAGTAAGGGCGCGGCTAGCCACGGGTAGGTTCCTCCACGCACAGGTTTTCCATACAAAGTGTGGTCGTTCAAGGAAGACAACTAAGATTTTAAAATTTTGAATGCTCAAACTTTGGCAACTTATCTTTTGTGTGCCGTTTGCTTCCCGGCAAGGCTTTCCTTTCTTGAACAGCACTTGGTCCATACCACTGTCTCCTTCCCCCCCGGCAAACTTGTGTGCGAGGAACACTTCTTCTGTTTAAGAGAGAAAGGAAAAGTGGGTGGAAACACAGATATGGAGCCTTGTGGCTTGTTACTGCTTACCGGCGGTGTGTGCTGCACAAAGTGTCAGATAACACATGCAATGAAAACAAGAATGCATGAAATGACAAGCCGTGCGAAGCACAAAAGTTTTACTGATGCACGGGGTCTGCGCCCGGCTTTGTACAAAGGTTTACATGCAACAGCGGCAAGACTTGTACAAAAGGTGGTTGCCGGAGCGGATCACGGCAACCGCGCCTCATGGGTGAAACTTGCGAAGATGCTCAATGTTCCAGGAGTTGCTCACCGGTAAGCCTTCTTCGGTCTCAAGGCGGACAGCGCCGGGCCTTGTGACTTGTCTCACCCGATAAGGGCCTTCCCACTTCGGCGTCAACTTGTTGGAATTCTTGGCGGACTGAACGCACCGAAGAACAAGGTCGCCTTCCTCGAGACTCCTGGCCTTGACTTTGCGGCTATGATAGCGGCGCAAAGCTTGCTGGTATCCAGCAGCTCGTACAGCAGCCTGGAGACGGTCCTCCTCGAGGAGCAGTGCATCATCTTGCCGCAGCTGCTCTTGCTCAAGCTCGTCGTAAGCGAGCACTCGAGGAGACCCGTATACGAGTTACGTGGGGAGAACTGCCTCTGCTCCATAGACAAGAGCAAAGGGTGTTTTTCCGGTGGCTCGATTCAGTGTCGTTCTGATTGACCAAAGAGCCGCCGGCAACTCCTCAATCCAGTTTCTTCCGCACTTGTGCAGCCTTTCGAAAGTTCTTGTCTTGAGCCCGCGCAGCACTTCAGCATTGGCCCTCTCCGCTTGGCCGTTGCTCCTCGGGTGAGCAACAGAAGCGAAGCAGACCTTGGCGCCAAGGTCTTGGATGTGCTGCATGAAGGTGCGACTTGTGAACTGTGTGCCGTTGTCGGTGATGATCCTGTTAGGGATTCCGAAACGGCAAACGATCGATCTGAAGAACTTGACTGCTGACTGTGCGGTCACCTTTCTCACTGGTTCCACTTCCTGCCACTTTGTGAACTTGTCGATTGCAACGTACAAGTACTCAAAGCCCCCGACAGCGCTGGGAAAAGGGCCGAGGATGTCGAGCCCCCAGACCGAGAAGGGCCAGGACAAAGGGATAGTCTGGAGAGCTTGAGCTGGCTGATGTATTTGCTTGGCATGGAACTGGCACGCTTCACACTTGGTTACTTTTGCAGTTGCATCTTGGAGGGCTTCTGGCCAAAAGAAACCTTGCCGGAACGCCTTCCCGGCAAGTGCTCTTGCGCCAATGTGGTGACCACATATGCCTCCGTGTATCTCTACCAACAGCTTCTGTCCATCTTCCCGGGAAATGCACTTCAACCTGACACCATTGAGTCTTCTTCTGTACAGTTCATTGCCGACGAACTGGTACATACTTGACTGCCTGGTTATTCTCTCTATCTCTTCTGGTTCTTCGGGAAGTTCTCCAGTTTGAAGAAAACGGACGATTTGTTGTGCCCATGCTGGAGCCTGGGGCTCAACAACAAGGACTAAAAGCATCGGTGCTGCTGCGGGAACGTCAGCTTCTACGGCAAAGACTTGCGGCTCCGCCAGAGCTTGATGTCCCCCGGCAAGCTTGCCGGGGCAAGACTTGTCGGGAACGCCTGCTTCAATTGTACAGACCCTTGGGTCCGCAGGAGCAGACTGTTCCTCAGCAACTTGGTCGTTGATCTTGGGGACCTTGGCGGCTGGTTCAGGAAGATCTGCCGGCAAGTAGTCGCCTGAGACCAACTTTCTCTTCTTGCTTTGCCCAATTGATGGTGTAACGGATGGTTGAGTTAGCTTGAGCATGAAGGTCCCTGGTTCCACAGGTAGCTTCAATGCAGCACACTTCGACAGGCCGTCTGCGATATCATTTTGAGCTCTTGGAACGTGCTCCATCTGCAGGCCTTCAAAGTGTTCTTCAAGCTTCCTCACTTCATCGACATAGGCTTCCATCAAAGGACTCTGGTAGCTCTTGTTCACTTGTCGGACTACCAACTGTGAATCTCCCCGCACAATTAGCTTCTTGATCCCAAGTTCGGCCGCAACTCTAAGGCCGGCAAGCAAACCTTCATACTCAGCAGTATTGTTTGTCGCTTGCTCCTTGGGAAAGTGCATTTGGACAACGTACTTGAGGTGCTCCCCGGTGGGTGCGACAAGCAACACACCAGCACCGGCGCCTTGCAGCGAGAAGGCACCATCGAAGTACATTATCCATTCCTTGCTTGCTTCCTTGACGGGGATGCTTGTCTCTGGAACTTCTTCGTCTGGTGTTGGTGTCCATTCTGCTATGAACTCTGCCAAGGCTCTGCTCTGGATAGTTGAAGTACTTTCAAACTTTAAACAGAAGCTTGATAGCTCCAGTGCCCACTCGACAATCCTTCCTGTTGCTTCTGGATTCTGCAATATCCTCTTCAACGGAAAGCGAGTGATCACTGTTATCTCGTGTGCTTGGAAGTAGTGGCGCAGCTTTCTCGAGGCCATGAGGAGACCGAAAAGCAACTTTTGCACTCCAGAGTATCTTGACCTAGCCCCCTGCAAGAGGGAACTTACAAAATAAACTGGGCGCTACACCATCTTCTTCCGCACTTCTCCTTGTATCTGCGCAGACTCATCCTTGTCGGGGCCAGAGCTTGTCGGGGAGCCCCCTGCTTGACGCTGGATGCGCTTGCTGGGGCTGTGGGCTCCTCTTCTGCCTCCCTTTCCGCTACCAACGCAGCACTAACCACTTGATTGGTTGCCGCCAAGTATAGCAGCAACTTTTCTTGTGGCTGTAGGATCGAAAGTATGTCTAGAGGGGGGGTGATTAGACTACTTGACAATATAAAAAATCTGCCTTTTGATCATGCAATGTTTTTGGCAGTTTCACAATTAAGATCAATTCAAGTATCACCCTACACATGCAATTCTAGAGTATAAGCAGCGGAAAGTAAATTGCACATGTAGTAAAGAGAGGTGGAGAAGATCAAACGCAGTTTGGAGACACGAAGATTTTTGTCGTGGTTCCGATAGGTGGTGCTATCGTACATCCACGTTGATGGAGACTTCAACCCACGGAGGGTAACGGCTACGCGAGTCCACGGAGGGCTCCACCCATGAAGGGTCCACGAAGAAGAAACCTTGTCTATTCCATCATGGCCTACGCCCACGGAGGACTAGCCTTACTCGGGGTAGATCTTCACGAAGTAGGCGATCTCCTTGCCCTTACAAACTTCTTGGTTCAACTCCACATCTCAAAGACGGAGGCTCCCAAGCGACACCTAACCAATCTAGGAGGCACCACCCTCCAAAAGGTAATAGATGTTGTTGATGATGATGAACTCCTTGCTCTTGTGCTTCAAATGATAATCTCCCCAACACTCAACTCTCCTCACTGATATGGCTGTGGTGGAAGAAAGGATTGAGTGGAAAGCAACTTGGGAAGGCTAGAAATCAAGTTTCATATGGTAGGAATGGAATGACTTGATCTCAACACAAGGGTAGGTGGTTCTCTTCTCAGAAAGTGTATGGTAGGAGTGGTAGACTTTCTGATGGCTCTCTCCACGAATGAAGAGGGGGTGGAGGGGTATATATAGCCTCCACACAAAATCCAACCGTTACACACATATTTGAGCAATCTCGGTGAGACCAAAGTGAAAACTCGGTCAGACCGAAAGTTCAAATATAGTGAACGTTGGGATTTTCGGTGGGACCGAAAATACCATCTCGGTGTGTCCGATGTGAGTCAAAGGTAGGAGCTTGCCATTCTCGGTGGGACCGAAATTAACAACTCGGATATTCCGATATGATGTCAATTGGTTACAGAAGGTTGGCAGTCCAGTTTCGGTGAGACCGAACTCAAAATCGGATGGACCAAAAAATTAGGGTTTGGAAGAATAACTGAGGTGGTTCATCTCGGTGGGACTGAGTTGGAGAAATCGGTTTGTCCGAGATTACTTATGAGTGTGTTAAGTAGTGAAAGTTGCTGATAGTTGAGGGAGCTAGATCACTAAGCACTTGAGCAACCAGATCATCAACACAACCTCATCCCCTTTTAATAGTATTGGCTTTTCCTATGGACTCAATGTGATCTTTGATCACTAAACCAAAAATAGAGTCTTGAGCTTTTGCCAATGCTTGTCTTAGCATTTTGAGGGGTCCACTTCTTCAGACATTTCCATACCCATATCATCGAACTTCTCTGAAATGATTCTCAAGTAAATATTAGTTCAATGATATATATGTTGTTATTAATTACCAAAACCACCCGGGGATTAGTTGCACTTTCAATCTCCCCCTTTTTGGTAATTGATGACAACATATAGATCAAAGCTTCGACAAAAGATATAATCAATGAATAATATCGTCGCTTTGAGAAGTATGTGATAAACAAGAGCTCCCCCTAAATTTGTGCATTATTTAAAATTTGCGTTTGAATGCAAATGCACAATCGATTAGGATTATGGGTCACTCTTCCATGTCACATACATCTTGGTGGAGCGCTCAAAATGATAAGAATGAATAACATGCACTCAATCACCAAGACAAGAGTAAATAGCCATACAATAAGGAATAGCATATGATAAGCATTAAGCACACATTAAGGCATAGTATGACTAAGCACTCATTAAGGTAGCATCAAACGTAGTAGCAAGCACACTGAAAGTTTCGAAAGACCAAAAGAAACCAATGTATCTCAAAGAAACCGGCAAAAGAACGAAAGAGCACTCTCTCTCTCGAAGCCCTATGATCTATACAATTTCTCCCCCTTTGGCAACAAGTTACCAAAAAGTTCGAAAAGGCATAGAGCTAAGCGTCACTGCGGGCTCTGCTGGCGGCTCCCGTCTGGGTAGATGTCGGTGTAGAAATGACTGCATCGGCGAAGACTTCTGCTGATGTCTGCGCTGGAGGAGTGGATGCTGGAGCTGGAGTAACTGCTGGAGCTGTAGCTAGTGCTGAAGTGGTAGCCCTGGAGTCAGTCACTGGAATAGCTGCAGATCGTGATCCTCTGGGAACCGGAGCAGTCTGGCGATGAGAGTCCTGGACTAGATCATCCTGCATGAGTTCTGCTCTCTCCTGCCTTGCTTCCTCCATGTCTGCCTCAAGCTTGTTGACGGACACCTGAATCTCAGTCAGCTTCACGTCCAGAGCGTGGATCTTGTCCTCAACAATCCTCTCTAGGCTTTCCTGAGATTGCTCAATGCTGGCCAGGCGTTGTTCAATCCTCTGGGTAGCTTCAAGAATCTGTTCTCCGAAGCTCTTTGGCTTAGCTGCTGCTGCTGCTGCCTCTTTGTCAGCTTTAGCTTTCTTCGCAGCTTCGATTTTGGCTTGTCCTTCAACTGAGGTTGGATCCTCCTCATCCATCACAACTACGTTGTCCTCATGCTCTGGCTGGAGCTGCCTTGGCTTGAGGAGGCTTCTTGGGCTTAGAGGAGGCTTGAGCCCGAATAGCATCACCCATGAACTTAGCTTTCTGAGGAGGAGGCTGGGGTGCATCTTCTTCTTCTTCTTCAGCAGCTGCATCAATTTGAGGTTCAGCATATACTACCCTCTTCCTCTTGGAAGTTTTCTTCACCTTACTTGGAGCTGGCTCTTCCAAGTTGAGCTTCTTTGCAACAGCTGACTGCTTTACCTTGCTTGTGCCTTTCCTTGACTGCTGACCTTGGTGCTCTTTGGCAACCACATTCCTCTTTGGCTTGGAGGTAACTTCCTCAGCAACGAAGTCAGAGTCCTCATCATCAGAATTTCTCTTCTTCCTGGTTCTGGTGGCTGCAGGAGGCAAACCACTAGGGGTGCTCCTCTCACCATCATCACTGGAACTGCTAGCCTCAGGACTTGTAACTGCCTCTGGAATCTCAGCAAAAGGTGACTCAGACCTGTTCTGGCTGTCACTGACATCTGACATGGCTGAAAACCTGTGAAAAGATAAGGTATAGGCAGAGTAGAAGAGTTATCACAACTGCAGAGGTTTTTGCAAAAAAAAATGAGTTCAAATCTTAGTTTTGAGTTTTCACAGAATGCATTTCGGTCAAACCGATTTTCAGTTTCGGTGATTCCGAAGTGTATAACAGAAACCTACACACCACTTTCGGTCAGACCGAAATGGGTTTCGGTCCTGGCGATAACCTAGGGTTTCACTGAAACTAAGTTTCGGTCACACCGATTTGCACAACTCGGTTAGACCAAATGATGCAGTGCAATGGCCAGAGGCCAAATCGGTCATTCCGAGTTTCAAAATCGGCTTCACCGAGATGCGTTCCGTGGAAACCTAAACCTAAGAATTTCGCTCGAAACTAGAGGATCTGATCTAATGTTTAGGGAATATCTCAAACGTGGATAGATTCATGGCAAACCATTCGTGCAAGAGTCAGATGGGGAGCACGAAAGGGATCGGGACTCACCCTAACTTGGTGGAGTCCCTCTACGGCGGCAACGGCGGCAACGGCGCGGAGAGGATTACCGTTGACGGCGGCGGAGACCTGCGGCGAGGGCGCACAGGCGATGACGGCGATGATCCGTAGACCAGGGCGACGGCAGCAGGGGACTTGGGGGCGAACGGTTTGAAGAGTTAAATCGCGCGCAGCCCTCAGGTATATATATCACCATGCTGTCGGTGGGACCGAGTTGAAAAACTCGGTGTCACCGAAATGTATAACTGCTGTGCAGTTACGCATATCGGTCAGACCGAGATTTTGAACTCGGTTTCACCGAGATGAAACCTAGATCAGTCTAAGCGTTTCGGTTGGACCGAGATGGAAAAGCCGGTCAGACCGAAATGGACTTAGAAGGTTTTGGAAGTCAGCCTTAGACGGATCGGTGGCTCCGAGTGCTCCTCACTCGGAGAGTCCGAAAATGACTTGTTCAAAGTTGTGATATGAGCATGAATAGAATTTGAGACAAGAAAGCATAGATAGCTAGGGAAGGTGCTTAGGCATTCTTGTCCATCCATTTGGCCAGAAAAATCAAAACAATCAAAACAACAAATGGATGTCCTTGAATGGATAAAATCATGCATTCAACATGCTCACGCAATAAGATAGCAACTGAAATATGTGTCAAACATGCACAACCAACACTCTAGCTACTAGCACACAATTTGTCGATGCCTAGGTCATCTATATATGAGTATTTTGACTTAGGAGCCAAATGAGAACATTTGATCATAGGTCATACTCATCGTTTAAGCACAAGTGGGGTTACCACTTTTACATAAAGCATTTATGTGTTCACATCATTTGGAGATGCTTTAGCTCAATTTTTAGAGCAAAGCTCCCCCTACATGTGAGAAGCCCTTTTAAAGGGTCAAACTAACCTTGGGTTGTCGTAGAAGACTTCATGTAGACGTTGAAGATGTGGATGCTCAATGTTGATGTAGATCATCAAGAGTTGGGAGCTATCCTTTGGATTAGGGCACTTTCAATACCTACATGGGTTAGTCCCACAAGGAACAAACAAGAATATCCATAGACATAGATTGATGTTCACAAAAGATGATGTCCATGAAAGCAATGATTACCTTGTCCCTTGACTTACCAACAAGAGGGTTTGTGACTCCATGAACTAGTGCATGATGTGGAAGTTGATTGCACAAGTTCTTGCCAAAATGAATATGAGTGAAGTATGTTGGCGGAGTCACCCTCAAGAACCTTCTAGTTCTTCTTCTTTGGGATCCACATCATCTTGATGGGAATCCTTGGGGTTGTAGTTGAGCTTGACGAAGTAGAACTTGATGTGTCCTTGGGAACCCACTTGACCATGGCTTGAGGTGCTTCAATGAATGCATCAATCTCCTCTTGAAGCTTGTCCTTGGCCTTTAGCTTGTGGTCTTGTGGTGGAAGGTCATCTTGAGCTTGTTCCACATCGGAAGAAGTAGGATCATACTTCTCCTTTTGTGAAACAAACTGTGGAGTAGGGTATTGACCTTCTTCCCACTCAACTCCTTCGGCGTTGAACTTTCGCTCAAAACCAATCCCTTGATTCTTCCGGTGTCTTCCTTGTTTGCGAACTATCTCCTCAAAGTTCTTGCTTCCAGCAAGACTCTTGTAAACACCTTTCTCTATGATTTCCTTCAATAAGCTATTTTCTTGCTCAAGTGTAACTTGGCTTGAAACAATGTTAGTGGAATCAAGAGAACTACTAGAAGCAACAATATTGGATTTAACATTGTTATTGTTACTACTAGAGAAAGAATTTTTCTTATGCTTGTCATGCTTAGTCTTAATAGGTGGCAAGAAATTAGACAAGAGAAGTCGTTTGGCAAGATATGAAGAACTCTTGTTTCGAAGATCATCATTGATCGCTTTTAGAAACTCATGTTCTTGCTCTAGAGTGAGCTTCTCGAAGCGTAGCTTCTCATGAGATCTTAGGAGCTCTCTATGATCTTCTTGAGTTGTTTCATGAGCTAACTTAAGAGTGTTTAGTTCTTTAGTTAGATGCTCAATCTCCTTCATAGCATTGTCATTCGACTCTTCTCGACTATAAAGACTACTAGCATTTTCATCATTACTAAGCTCACTAGATTTATCATGCAAGAGCTCATCTTCACCAAGCAAGTCATCCTCATCACTATCAAAGTCAATGAATTCAGGGTGTGTTACCTTGGGGCCTTTAGCCATGAAGCATCTTCCAATTCCCTCATTTGGTGAATCAAATAAGTCGTGGGAGTTGGAGTTGGAGGATACGAGTGCAAGTCCGGCAACACCTTCATCTTGACTGTAGTCGGAGTCGGAGTGATAGCTTCCATCGGATTGATTGTCGGAGTCGGAGCCGGAGACCCATTCACCTACATGAGCTTGATGTCTTCTTCTTGTGTAGCTCCTTGATGACTTGTCTTTCCTCTTCGAATCCTTGCTTCTCCGAGAGGGTCTTCGTTCATAACGATCATCTCTACTCCTTCTCTCTCTCCGAGGTGACTCATCTCTTGCTCTTCTTCTTGGAGATTCTTCTCTTCTCTTGTGGGGAGCCGTACACTCATTTGAGAAGTGTCCGGGTCTTCCACAATTGTAGCAGTTTCGATCACGACTAGAAGATCTCTTTTCATCATATGATCTAGACTTTGAGCTTCTTTCTTTGCCTCTATTCTTGTAGAACTTGTTGAAGTTCTTGACCATTAGGCTTATCTCTTCATTGGAAATTAGCTTGTCACTTGAGGTAGTGGGAGCATCACTTGTAGCTTTGTAAGCACCACTTGACTTATTGTGAAGCTCTTCCTTATCCTTAAGTGTCATCTCATGAGCAACAATTCCTCCAATGACTTCAGTTGGCTTGAGAGTCTTGTAGTTTGGCATCATTTGGATCAAAGTGCACACGGTGTCATACTTTCCATCCAAAGCTCTGAGAATCTTCTTAATGATGAATCGGTCGGTCATTTCTTCGCTTCCTAAGCCGGCAATCTCATTTGTGATGAGAGCAAGCCTAGAGTACATTTCAGCGACTCCTTCACCATCCTTCATCTTGAACTTGTCAAGTTGACCTTGAAGAATATCTAGCTTTGATTCCTTCACAGATTCAGTACCTTCGTGCATTTCAACCAAAGTATCCCAAATCTCTTTAGCATTCTCAAGACGGCTGATTTTGTTGAACTCCTCGGGACACAAAGCATTGAAGAGAATGTCACAAGCTTGAGCATTGTTTTGCAACATCCGCAACTCTTCCGGTGTAGCTTCGCGATCCGGAACTTTTCCTTCTTCGAAGAAATCACCTTGCATACCAACACAAATAATGCCCCATGCGGCTTGGTTATGACCAAGAATATGCATTTTCATTTTATGCTTCCAACTAGCAAAATTTGTACCATCAAAGTAAGGACCTCTACGATAATTACCCTCACTAGACGCCATACTCTCCTAGGTTGTGAAACCAAGCTTATGGAGTCCAATGCAATGGAAACCAAAACAATGGAGACCAAAGCTCTGATACCACTTGTAGGATCGAAAGTATGTCTAGAGGGGGGGTGATTAGACTACTTGACAATATAAAAAATCTGCCTTTTGATCATGCAATGTTTTTGGCAGTTTCACAATTAAGATCAATTCAAGTATCACCCTACACATGCAATTCTAGAGTAATAGCAGCGGAAAGTAAATTGCACATGTAAAAGAGAGGTGGAGAAGATCAAACGCAGTTTGGTGACACGAAGATTTTTGTCGTGGTTCTGATAGGTGGTGCTATCGTACATCCACGTTGATGGAGACTTCAACCCACGGAGGGTAACGGCTGCGCGAGTCCACGGAGGGCTCCACCCACGAAGGGTCCACGAAGAAGCAACCTTGTCTATTCCATCATGGCCTACGCCCACGGAGGACTAGCCTTACTCGGGGTAGATCTTCACGAAGTAGGCGATCTCCTTGCCCTTACAAACTTCTTGGTTCAACTCCACATCTTGATGACGGAGGCTCCCAAGCGACACCTAACCAATCTAGGAGGCACCACCCTCCAAAAGGTAATAGATGTTGTTGATGATGATGAACTCCTTGCTCTTGTGCTTCAAATGATAATCTCCCCAACACTCAACTCTCCTCACTGATATGGCTGTGGTGGAAGAAAGGATTGAGTGGAAAGCAACTTGGGAAGGCTAGAAATCAAGTTTCATATGGTAGGAATGGAATGACTTGATCTCAACACAAGGGTAGGTGGTTCTCTTCTCAGAAAGTGTATGGTAGGAGTGGTAGACTTTCTGATGGCTCTCTCCACGAATGAAGAGGGGGTGGAGGGGTATATATAGCCTCCACACAAAATCCAACCGTTACACACATATTTGAGCAATCTCGGTGAGACCGAAGTGAAAACTCGGTCAGACCGAAAGTTCAAATATAGTGAACGTTGGGATTTTCGGTGGAACCGAAAATACCATCTCGGTGTGTCCGATGTGAGTCAAAGGTGGGAGCTTGCCATTCTCGGTGGGACCGAAATTAACAACTCGGATATTCCGAAGTGATGTCAATTGGTTACAGAAGGTTGGCAGTCCAGTTTCGGTGAGACCGAAACTCAAAATCGGACGGACCGAGAAATTAGGGTTTGGAACAATAATTGAGGTGGTTCATCTCGGTGGGACTGAGTTTGCAGAATCGGTTTGTCCGAGATTACTTATGAGTGTGTGTTAAGTAGTGAAGAGTGCTGATAGTTGAGGGAGCTAGATCACTAAGCACTTGAGCAACCAGATCATCAACACAACCTCATCCCCTTTTAATAGTATTGGCTTTTCCTATGGACTCAATGTGATCTTTGATCACTAAACCAAAAATAGAGTCTTGAGCTTTTGCCAATGCTTGTCTTAGCATTTTGAGGGGTCCACTTCTTCAGACATTTCCATACCCATATCATCGAACTTCTCTGAAATGATTCTCAAGTAAATATTAGTTCAATGATATATATGTTGTTATTAATTACCAAATCCACCCGGGGATTAGTTGCACTTTCAGTGGCTTAGGTGCGACAAGTATTGGAGTAGAGGACAGGTATCCTTTCAAGTCTTGCAGCGCTGCCTCCGCTTCCGGAGTCCACTTCATTGGACCTGCCTTTTTCAAGATTTAGAAAAACGGCAGGGCGCGTTCTGCAGACTTTGAAATGAACCTGCTGAGGGCAGCCACACAACCAGCAAGTCTTCGTACATGCCTGACGCGCTTCGGAGCTTCGATTTGCTCGATGGCCTTTATCTTGTCGGGATTAGCTTCAATCCCCCTCTGGGACACAAAGAACCCGAGAAGCTTGCCGGAAGGGACTCCGAAGACGCACTTCTCGGGGTTCAGCTTGAGTTGTATCTTGCGCAGATTTGCAAAAGTCTCGTCCAGGTCTTGGATCAGGGTATCCTTGTCCTTGCTCTTGACCACTATATCATCCATGTAAGCTTCTACATTCCTGTGTATCTGTGGCTCAAAAGCAGTGTGGACTACCCTTGCAAATGTTGAACCCGCATTCTTCAATCCAAAGGGCATGCGTATGAAACAGTAAGTGCCACACGGAGTAATGAATGCGGTCTTCTCTTCGTCTTCCTCAGCCATGAATATCTGGTGGTACCCTGAGTATGCATCAAGAAATGAAAGCAACTCACATCCAGCCGTGGAGTCAATGATCTGGTCAATGCGCGGCAAGGGAAATGGATCCTTGGGACAAGCTTTATTCACACCAGTGAAGTCTATACGAAGTCTCCACTTCCCATTAGCCTTGCGCACGAGAACTGGATTGGCCAGCCACGTGGGATGAAGTACACCTCTAACAAGGCCTGCTGCTTCCAACTTCTTGATCTCTTCGGCAATGAACTCTTGGCGCTCCACCGTTGCTTCCTGATCTTCTGCTTGACGGGCCACGCATGAGGACAAACAGCAAGCTTGTGCTCAATTACCTTCTTGGGAACACCGGGTACGTCAGACGGTTGCCATGCAAACACGTCGACATTCGCCCGCAGGAAGGCAACGAGCCCGCTTTCCTATTTGGGGTCGAGCGCAGCACTGATGGTGAAAGTACCACCAGTGCCGTCCTCCTTGGCGGACACCTTCTTGGTTGCGGGTGGAGCTGCCATTCCTTTCTTGTACTCCCGGTGGAGCTCGATGGTGCGTCCTCGATGGCAGCGCAGCACTTCGAAGAGGTGCGCTTGCCGAAGTGGGCTCCAGAGCTCTTGCCGGACTTGGTCTTGGTCTTCCCCCCGGGAGCTTCAGCGGCAAGTGTCTTGCTGTCTGCCGCGACTCCTGCATCCCGGTAGATCTTGTCGGCGCAGATAAGCACATCCTTCTTGTCGCCGGGGACAGAGATGACGCTTATTGTCCCTGGCATCTTGAGCATGTTATATGCATAGTGAGAGGCTGCCATGAACTTGGCGAGTGCAGGACGGCCAAGTATCCCATTGTACGGCAATGGGTTATCGGCGACGTCGAAGGTGATCCTCTCAGTCCTGAAGTTTAGCTCTCCGCCAAAGGTCACTGGCAGTGTTATCTTCCCCTTCGGCTTGCTCCTTCCCGGGTTAATTCCTTGGAAGGTTCCGGTTTCCTCGAGCTCGCCGTCGGGGATCTGCAGCTTCCGGATCACAGCGGAGGATATCAAATTGAGGCCGGCCCCGCCGTCAACCAACATCTTGGTGACCTTGAGGTTGCAGATGGTTGGCGATACCAACATCGGCAAGCACCCGACCGCAGTTGTGCGGTCAGGGTGGTCCTCAAGGTCAAAGATGATGGGCGTGCTGGACCACTTCAGTAGCTTACGCGACTCGACAGGTGGCTCTGCTGCGTTCACTTCCCGCACCCATTGCTTGAGTTGGCGGTGGGAAGTGTGCAGAGAGGCACCTCCATCGACGCACAGAACTTCTGTGGCCTTCTGGAACTCCTGCTCGCTGTTGTCTCCGTCATCCATGTCTTCGTCGTCTTCTTTGTCCTCGTCCTTGTCGCGGCCGCGGGGAGGCCTATCCCCTTGCCGCTGCTTGGCCTTGCTCCGGCGTCCTCCCCGGCCATTGAATGGCCGCTTCTTGCCGGACTCTCCTCCACCTCCCTGGGCCTTCTCCTTGTCGCATCGCTCGTATTCAGCCTTCTGCTGTTCTACGAGGTATTCAACCCTCTTGCAGTTCTGGAGATCGTGGCCCTTGGTGCGGTGGATCTTGCAGTACTGCTTGTTGGAGCCGTCCTGCTTGTCGGCGGCTGCTACAGGGGTGGCCTCCTTGCCGGAGCCACCAGCCTGTGTCTTCTTGGCGGCAGCCTCCTTGCCGGACTGCTCGACAACCAGTACCTCCTTGTTCTTCTTCTTCTTATTGTTCCGCCGCAGGCCTTTCCTTGCCGGGGCGGCATCCTCGCTGTCTGTTCCTCCTGCTCCACCATCCTCTCTGGGGAGTCTCCTCCCCTCTTCAGCGCGCGCACACTTGTCAGCCAGAGCGTAAAGCTCGCTGACGTCCCGGATCTTGGTCATCGCCATTTCCTCCCTCATCCGGCGGTTACGCACATTCTGATGGAACGCGCTGATGACCGCGGCAGGGTGTACGTCCGGGATGTTGTGCTGGACGCGGCTGAATCTCTGGATGTATTTCCGCAGGGACTCTCCTTCCTTCTGGGCCAGAATGTGAAGATCACTTTCCTGGCCATGGGGCTTGTGGCCGCCCGTGAAGGCGCCAACAAACTGGTGGCACAGGTCTGCCCAAGAAGAGATGGAGTTCTCCGGCAAGTGCATGAGCCAAGATCTGACATTGGGCTTGAGCACAAGCGGGAAGTAGTTTGCTAGAATCTTCTCATCCCGTCCCCCGGCAGCCTGCACCGCAATGGTGTAGATGCTAAGGAACTCTGAGGGATGGGTCTTGCCGTCGTACTTCTCGGGTACGTCGGGCTTGAAGTTCTTCATGCTGGGCCACTGGACTTGCCGCAGCTCATGGGTGAACGCAAGGCAACCTGCCGCGTACGGCAAGTTGCCTGGTTCACTGGGCGCGTGCATGTCGACAGCGGTCCCAGCGCACTGGTCGGACTGTCGGCGTGCTTCTCTTCGACGCTCGATGCGAGTTCGAGCGTCCTCTTGTCGCCTGTCCTCGAGGACATGGCGCTGATCGCGGCGAGCTCGCGGGTCCGATGACGCCGTGGAGTCGTCGTCGACATTGATCCGGTGAGTCGGCGATTTCTGCTTCCATGGCGGGGAGTGCACGGTTGTCGCACCCCCGACGGTCTTGTCTCCATCGGCCTTCGCTTGGCTGACTTGTCGCAGCCGTGATGTTGCCGGCTGCTGCGGCGTGTCGTTGTTGGCGAAGGCGATGAGGCTTTGAATGGTGGCCCTCCAGTCTTCGACCTTGTCCGCCGCTGGAGGGAAATCGAGGAGCAGCTGAGCTCTGGCTAGAGCTTCTGCTGGAGAGGAGCGGAGCGGTGGCGAGCGGTGCGAGGAGCGAGATATGCTCGGACTCTGAACAGCGTTAGAAGGAGCAGGATCTCATCCCGGCGACCGCGCCTTGCTCGTGCCAGCACGTTGGCCCTGAGCGTCCCGTGACCCACCGGCTTGGCCTCGTCCCAGCAAGCGTATGGTACCGTGGGTACCACGCCGCTGCTGGTTCGACACCTCCTGAGAGGGGTGTGGCGCGTGCACGGACGCCGAGGTCTTGGAGTGGGCTCGGTAGTCCGTCTTGTCCTTGGACTTGGCGGCGCCGTGAGTGTTCTCGCCGGCGTCCACCCTTCCGCCAGCATCTACCCCACCAACCGTTGGTTCTGGTGGTGGAGGGATCGATGCAGACGGGCCTCCTACCTCCGAAGCTTTCTTCTTCGATGGCATGTCGATGTAGTCGATGAGGTTGATGAACCTGCTGAAGATTGCGCCCGCGTGAACGCCGGATCAGGTTCGCACAACCTCGACGCCCCCTACCTGGCGCGCCAAAGATGTCGGGGAAACTGGTCGCCCACGAACACCTATGGGACCGGAGCCCCTTTTCGATACGGCAAGGGAGCGGAGGGAGCACAAAGAGCAGATCGAGGGGCACACGCGAGCAGTTTACCCAGGTTCGGGCCGCACGGATGCGTAAAACCCTACTCCTGCCTTGGTTGTATTGAGTTCTTGGCTCGGGAGCAAGAAGATCTACAGTACTAGCTACACCGAGCGTGGGAGTGATCGAGTTTCGGAATCCAACCCACTCTACGTTGTGCATGGGCCTCCTTTTATAGTTCAAAGGGGTCACCGACAGGTGTCAACGTAGATGAGGGTAAAAGTGTAAAATTGGTGGTAGTTGTAACAGTGCATGTACAGTGGTCTATACCTAACCCAGACGGTGGGGGACAAAGGCATTGAATGCCCGTCGCCGTCGCCCCCAAACTGTGCAAAAAGCGTCCGTCCGGGCGTCTCCGTTGGCCACGACGGTGGCCTTGTCATCGTGGCTTGCCACCGTGTACCCCAGGCTGCACAGCTATCTGCCACGTGCCCCTGGAAGGGCCCCAGGGCGACGCGTGGGCAGATGAGCTGGAGCGCAGGCACACAGTGAAAGCTTACCGCGGCAAGCACCTTGCCGCGGTCGCTACCTTGCCGGGGCCCGGAAGCTTGTCGCTCTCTGGGTCTTGCCGGGGCGCGCGATGCGCCACGGCATGTCTTCTGAAATGCTATTCTTTGGCCTTCCGGGCAAGCTCCTCTTGCCAGGGTCTTGTGCTGAAGGGATAATCTTGAGCCTGGAGCGGCCTTCCCGGCAAGCTCCTCTTGCCGGGGGCTTGCTTCTTGACTTGAATACTTTGTTCTTGAACGGCTTCAAGGGAACTAGAGTGGGCCTTGGCGGGCACGTGGTGAGCCCGACCATGGGACGCTGCCACTGCCCGTGCACAAGTCGGGATACTAGGGTACCCCTACTTTAGTACACCGACATTAGTAGGCAAAGATTTGAGCTAGCGCATAGAGTTTCAATTTATATTGAAAAGTTTGCATATTTATTTAAACCAAAAAGTTCCATTTAATTGCTGCTGGGCTAGTTTTAAATGGCTTAGGGGCATTTTAAGCTTTTGAAAAATGTTGATCCTCGCATGAAAATTGGTTAGTGAATATTTGGAACCCAACGAACATTTTTATTTGACAGTTTGAAGAAATATGAATTTGACTTTATTTTAAATTTGAATTTGAATTCAGTTTGGATCAAAATGAAGTTTTAGGAAATTAATTGCGATGACATGGCACATTAGGGTCAGCTTACTTAGCTTGATTATCCGGGCGTCACAGGAACCCTCGGGTCTAGCTCTGTTCCTAACATAGCCCTTGAAAGTGCCTAGCCGCCTTTCAATAGGGTACATCCAGCCATACTGTACTGGACCTCTAAGTAGTGCCTCATCAGGTAGATGAACAACCAAATGCACCATCACATCAAAGAAGGCTGGAGGATATATCTTCTCAAGGTTGCATAGGATAGTTGGTATCTTATCTCTAAGACACTCCAAAGCATCTATCCTGATATTTCTACTGTAGAGTTTCCAAGAATTGTCCCAACTCTGCGACTACTCTGTATAAGTCAGGGCGGCCCCAATCCTCTAAGGATAACAGGTAAAACCCTTTGAAGTAGGACATGGCAGTCATGAGTTTTCAACCCTTGTACCTTGTTTCCATCTGCACTGACTCTCCTTTCAGGGTTGGAAGCAAATCCATGTGGGAATCTCACACGTGACAGGACCTCACAGAATTTTTTTTACCTTGTCCAAGACATACACAACTAGTGTCATATCCCATAGTTTACCTTCACTAGATGACCCATTGCGCCCGTGGCGCAAAAAGCGAGAGCGAGACAGGTATTTATCACCATGCATATGTGACTGATTTAGAACCAATTTAACAAATACTTATATCACATTACATGGTACTATGATAGACTAAAAAGGAAATAATGAGATCATTTGAGAATTCCATACATTTGTTTTATAAAGCAAGCTACGGTAGCAAAGATGCATTGCATAGCTGCCAACTCGAAAGACCGGGACATGGAGGTGAATAGTAACTGCTTTCTAATCTGATGTGTAGTGTTCTCCAAAATCAGATACTGCTTGCACTAGCCCTGAAGTGAATAGTAATAATTTTAAGAGGATAAACCATAAAGAGAATTGGTTCCTAATTAGAGTAACTAAAGAAGAAAGTAGCTAACATTAGTCCATAGTCTTGGAACTGGGCCACAAGATCATGGTAAACTGACAGGACCACGTCATTTCTTGTGGTTTGCATAGTTCTCTCATATTTTTCATGGCTGATTAGCTACTACTTCCAATTTTTCTTGTCCCTTGGAGTACATCCTTTGATGGCAAAAGAAAAATGTTCTTGCCCCTTGGAGTACATCCTTTGATGGCAAAAGAAAAAAGTTCTTGCCCCTTGGAGTACATCCTTTGATGGCAAAAGAAAAATGTTCTTGCCCCTTGGAGTACATCCTTTGATGGCAAAAGAAAAAATTCGTGCCCCTTGGAGTGCATCCTTTGATGGCAAAAGAAAAAAGTTCTTGTCCCTTGGAGTACATCCTTTGATGGCAAAAGAAAAAGTTCTTGCCCCTTGGAGTACATCCTTTGATGGCAAAAGAAAAAAGTTCTTGTCCCTTGGAGTACATCCTTTGATGGCAAAAGAAAAAGTTCTTGCCCCTTGGAGTACATCCTTTGATGGCAAAAGAAAAAGTTCTTGCTCCTTGGATTAAATCCATTGATTGGCAAAAGAAATCATTGCTCCTTGGATTGCACCCATTGATTGGCAAAATGAATCATAGCCCTTTGGGTCGCATCCATTGATTGGCAAATATGGAGCCTCGCAGCTCGCAAAAAGCCTCGACTACATGGTCTCATTTGCAACGGTGTTTTGTGTTTTGTGATTTTTCAAAGTTTTCTGCGGTTTTTGATCCGGAATTGGGCAACTTCAAAGTTGACCACATATCTACAAAAGTCTGGGTCATAGAACACCAGCATGATTTAAACCGGCGTTTATCATAGCCCGGAACAATCATTGGGCAAATGCCAAGAGAGCCAAGAGCCTCATGAGAATCTACACATTCAATTATGCCTACCGGATTAAGGACGTCAGGTACACTTAATCACAGGTAAGATAATGACCAGTGTTTATTAAACCGGCCTGGCTTTTGACCATAAGTTGCCAGTATGAGATAAGATAATGACCGGTGTTTATTAAACCGGCCTGGCTTTTGACTATAAGTCACCAGTATGAGATAAAATAATGACCGGTGTTTATTAAACCGGCCTGGCTTTTGACTATAAGTCGCCAGTATAAGATCATGGTAAATTTTACTTACCGTGCATCAACTCCACCTTGGTGAAGGCCACCGGTCGTCTCGCCTCTGTGGTGAGTCACCGAGCTGGCCTCGTATCTCTTCTACCTTGAGTCGCACAGTTCCGAGTCACCTCGCCGCCTTGCTGCTCCGCCTCAAGTCGTCGTCGCCTTCATCGCCTTCACCTCGAGCCACCCCGGGCCGGCCCCGTCGCACATGATGACCGTCGCTTCCTTCTTGCGGGTGTTCTTCTGCCGCGGCCGTGGCCTTGCATCGCCGGGCGCCCGTCCGAGTCGCCTGTCGCTCTGACTCTGCTGCCATGGTGTGTTCGCCTCAAACGAGCCGCCGCCTACACTCCGCGATTTTCCAGTGCCTATGCCGACGAGCCGCTGCAGCATCTTTTCTCCATTGGCCGTTCTACTGGTCTGCGCCTGCGCGGCCTCAAGAGCTGGCCCTGCCAGGGACCGCTGCACGACGGGTCAAAAGTCTCCACCTCCGCCGCCGGAGTCTTTGCCAAATAGCCTTGAGCCGCCGCTACTAAGCTGGCTCGGCCGCCGCTGTGGACGCTTTGCCTCCGCGCTGCTTTTCCGCAGGCTCAAAGCCGCATGACAACGGTGTTCCTCTTAGCTGCTCTGCGCGGCCTGCCCCTCATTCGGCCCTGAGTGGCCGCTCTTCAAAATTACCTCCACGGTGCTGGCTTCCACTCCGACCCTGCGGCTAGTGTCGAGTCGCCCGGCCTCAAGTGGTTGCCTCCGCTGACACGATGGCCTCGATCTGCTGCCTTTCCCTGCAAGCCGCCCTTGCCGGAGCGGCATCAAGCCACCCGCTTCTGCCTGGACATCCGCCGTTCTCGCCCACACACCGTGCTGAGCTACCACAGTTTCTTATTGCCAGTGTGCTTACTCGAGGGGACTCACTTAAAAGCTGGATAGATGCGTGGTTATTTGCTTGGATGTGAAGGCCATTGTTTGGTCGAATTGCGGTGCAGCCACCTCTTCCGAAAGACACATCAGGTGATATCTATCTAAGTTTGTTCCTTTAGCACAGATTATTTTTATCAAAAAACAGTTTTTTGCCTTGGTATGCAATATTGTTTATGCAGGGCAATTGTTCACTGCGAGAGCGATGACCATGCATTGATGAATATATGTGCAAATCGTCGCTTTACGGCCCAATTTACATCAACATGGCACAACTCGCCCGTCCGCGCCACTTTACAACGCCACGGACGATTCGCCTGTCCGCCCTCGCGACCGGTTCATGCGTCCGCGCCGGCTTACAATGCGGAGGACAACTTGCTCGTCTGCATCGTTTGCAATGCCGCGGCAAACTGTACCTACCGGCTAATTTTTATGGTCGCTTTGTTATCAAAGATGGGCTGACCTCCGACAAATACCAGGTGCTATTTACCTTCTTTTTTAAAGCACATATTAATTCATCCGAGCAAAACTACTTTGCACTGCTGTATTTTATATGCACGAGAATTATTCATTACAAAGTGGTATTATACCGCGGAGATGGAGGCACGCCAACATCATTTGGCACAAGTGGTCGTCGTTATTCAACGGACTCCGAAACGGTTTACAACGCCGTGGCCGTCTCTCGCGACCACGCCGGTTTACAACGCCGTGGTCGTCTTTCGCAACCGCGCCGGCTTACAACGAGGAGGGCAACTAGCCCGTCGGTGCCGACTAACCCATCTGTTGTTCAAGCAAATCAGGTGTTATCCCTCCTATATATTTTATCAGGATATTTTAATTCTTCTGAGCACCATTACACTGTCCTATTGGTGTTTTTTACATACAAGTAAAATTATTGTTATACTGGGGGTACAAAGCACGTGCTGGCAACGTCCTGCCCGGCGTTCGTCTGTGCCATATTACCCGGTGAATGGACGCGTGCAAGACGCCGCCCTTACGGCCCGGTTTACATCAACTTGCCGGGACCGCGCCTATGATTGACTTGCCCGTCCGCGCCGGCTTATAATGCCTATGAAGCTGCGATCGTCTTTGCCATCCGTCTCTTGCGGCCTGGTCTACATCAACATACTGGGCCGCACCTATCTGCATGAGCTGTTTACTGAGTATGAGCAAGTCACAGCTTGGGTAGCCCGGTTTTCTTTCAACAAAATGGAGGCAAATTATCATATACTATCAACCGCCGTCTGCACTGGGTGGCTCTATGGGCAGGCGTACAAGTCGCCGCCACTACAGTTTGGTTAACTTCAAAACGCTAGTTGGAAGGAACCATTGGCCGAGTTGCTAACACGGCTCATACGGGATCATTTATAACCCGCCGCAGTCACCTTAACCTTCTGTGGATTCACATCATGCTATATACAACTTATGACGGTTTATGTCACGGACAAATATGGAGAATCTCAAGCCAACTCCTCGAGTCACCTTGAGACTCGGGGGCTACAATGATATGACTCAGCAAATGCTGCCGGTTTTCAGTGAAGTCAAGAACCCCAGGACGATGGAGGGAAAGATAACCCGGTCCCGGAGGCAACTGCTATATTGATGAAAAATTCAAAGGACATCAGTCTTACTGAAGCTCTCAAATCCGGTTTAAGAATCTCCGGTTCAAAAAGAATTAATCTCTCGCAAGCTCGAGTTTAAAGGCCGTGAGAAAAATTCCGGCTGAAAATGAAGATTCCGGTTTTAGATCCGGCTCAAGGGAAAGATGTCTCCCACAAAGCTTTGAAGCTCTCAAATATCCGGTTTAAGAATTTCTGGTTCAAGAAGAATAATCTCTCGCAAGTTCGAGTTCCCAGGAAAAATTAATGTGACCAAAGAGAGTTTGTTGCACAGCACAACTCAAACATAGGTACCCGGCGAGCACAACTCAGAAATATGTCACATGGGGGCTTCTGTTTATAAAGTGCAGTTCTGACTACCCTCCTGACTCCGGCGACCAAACCAAGACCATCATAAGAGTTTGTCACATGGGGGCTTCTATGTGCAAGGGAGTTCCTATGGCCTCTTAAACCAACAACCACGTCAAGGCCATCATAAGAGCATAGCTCTGGTTGTTTCGTCAATTCCCACATGATGATAAGGGGCAAAAGAGAGTTTTGATGCCTAGCACAACTCAAACATAGGCCCGACGAGCATAGCTCAAATGCTACCTGGGGGCTCCTGATGCAAAGCATCAACGAGTTAACAACCCTTGTAGTAGTCACGGCTTGGCAGCCTGGTGTATACACCTAAAACCCCGGATTAGCTTGCCTGCATTAAGTAAGTCACTCCGCCCAGGTAAACCTAGTACGACCCATCGAACTTATACACAAGTCAATCTTCACAGACCCTGAACTTGGTAACGTTAAATTGACGATCATCAAGTGATTACACAAGTCAATCTTTACAGATTTTGAACTTGGTAGCATTAAACATTGATGATTTGGTTAAGGATTGAGGACCATCTTAAGAGGCTTTGCAAAATGGTTAATGACAGTAGCTTGGCAGCTCATAAAAAGCCTCGAACTTGGAGCATGGCGGCTCGTAAAAAGCCTCGACTACATGGTCTTATTTGCCCAAAAAAATATTATTTTTTATTATGTTTTATAAAATCTTTATCTTCAAGGTCATTGGTATTCATCCAAATCCATTGATTCAAGGAGTGGATGACTATAAGTGGTGCCACTACACCTGCGTTTACAGAGCCTGGTCTGGTTTGATTATAAATCGCCAGTACTATCTACATATAATGACTGGTGTTTATTAACCCGGCCTGGCTTTTGACTATGAGTCGCTAGTATGAGATAAGATAATGACCGGTGTTTATTAACCCGGCCTGGCTTTCGATTATAAATTGCCAGTATCATATACGGGTAATCCGATGTTTATCACAACCCGGTACGGTTTTATTGTAAACCGGCAAAATATTACAGGAGTTATCAATACCCAAGATTGGGATTATCACCCTTACTACATTGGCTTGATAAAACAAACAGTGTGATCAAATATCAATGGAACTGGTTTTCGAACCGGGTTATATTATTCAAATCTTTAAATAGCCAACAAGGCTGGATTCTTATTATGGTTATCAATAACCAGTGTTATGATTGAGGTTTTCAAAGTCGCTTCAGCGCAATGGATATTATTTTATCAATGGGTATGATTTATACTACAAAGGAATAGTCCCAAGTCGCTGCAGGCTTACGACCCGGCACTTGGGGGCTACATTATTCAAGTTAAGATTACATCAAATATGCGAGTCTCATGTCGCTGCAAGCATGCACCATGACACTTGGGGACTAATGCAAAGTCATTTTTTGCTCACCTTATTGAAGACCCGACTCATCACATCATAATGAGCCGGCCCTTGGGGGCTACACGTTGTTGTTCAAGTCTACATGATCATATTTATAAAGTCCCCGCTCATTATTACATAATGACCCGGTCCTTGCGGGCTACACTGGGGGAAGTTTTTATGAGCATAAGGCAATTATAAGTCCCAGGCTGCTGCAAGCATGACAACCCGGCACTTGGGGGCTACATATGTGGAATATTCAGTTTTTACTAGTGATTGGGATGAACAATCTGGATTTCTTCAAGGTTGCAACATTTATATTGAAGCATGTCTTAATCTATCACTATGTTCTCCTCTTAAGACTCGGGGGCTACAGGTAATATGCATATAAAGGAGGAACATTTTCAAATTCTCAGTTTTGGGCGAATCAGGAAGATTAATTGTGTGACCCGGTGTTGGCAACAACCATAACCCGGCATCTATAAACAGCCATGACCCAGAATTATCAGTTTTTATAACCTGGCAATGGTGGTAATCATAAACCAGCATCCTCGAGCCGACTGGATATCGGTTGAATATTTCAAAGACCAATATTTTTATCAAGTCAGATCGTTGAAGGCCGATTCAAATGGATTCTTGATTTACAATATTTCTTATGGAAGCAAGTTGATTATGAAGCTGGTCTGTTGACCCAAATTTTCTAGAAGAAGGAAAGGACAAGGACTTGCGGGTGGTCAGGTGCCGGTTTACAATAATTCTTAACCCGGAGCACAACCTGTCAAATTTGTTCTTGTGTTTATTTTGCACCATAATTTTACCATGGATAAATCCAAAGCTAAACCGGGGGGCTAATGTCGGGGATATACCCCAGGGCGTAACCCGGCCAGAGATATGACCTGGCCGGACTTGGCGGTTTACTTGACGGCTTACACTTGGTGATTCACTAGCGACCTGCCCTGATCAAACGGTTTACAAGCAACCTGCTTGGTTAGTATGACTCACTGGTAACCCGGCACAGGGTGGATGGATGACAAGGCCCAAGGCCCAGAAGGCCGGTTCATGTATGGTGGGCCGGTTTATGAAGAAAGCATAAGGAATATTCTCTTACAAAGGAAGCAAGACTAGGACTCCTTGTAATAGAGCAATCCTAATCCTACTAGGACTAGTCATGTAACCCGCCCCTCCAACATATATAAGGAGGGGCAGGGCTCCCCAAGGAGGGACAGGTTTTAGACAAGTTTTAGACAAGTTCTCACAAGTTTCTAGGGCTAGACACCGAGAGCCGGTTTACCAGCGACACCATGAGGATCATAATGAGATCTAGCCTCAAACAACATGTAGGGTTATTACCGGATGATGTTTCCCGGGGCCCGAAGCTGTCTAAATCCTTGTCTTGCTTTGCGTCTCTCGATTCCGCTCAACCCCTCTCAAGCTACTACATAGATGCGCGGCCTCACGACTAAGTCCGCTAAACCGGACATCTGCCGTGTTAATTCCACGACACATACCATTGATGGTTTTCTATGCAAAACAAATAAACCAATACAGTGAATGAATCTAGAAGCTAAATAAATACAAAGCCCCTGACGACCATATATGCACATGAAAGCTTTAAATAATGAAATAATTCCTCGTTTAACCGAAATGCATTACCGTAGGTGAGAACATATGTTTTCAGTGAGCTCTAACAAGAAAATTCTGCAGTGCATTGTGCCATAGTTTCCTATGATCTAAGTCGGTTGGAGACATGATGTGTTCATGCATCTTCCTTCATATTGGACACTAATAAAGATATGAATACAAAATAAACAAAATGTGTATAGAAATATTGACGGATGCAATAAAAAAGTTATATACTTGTAGCAGCAGGTACTCTCAAGACAACACATAGATCAGACACCATGTTTACTAACTCTAAAGGGTGTTATTTTGATTTCTCAACTTGAGGGTTGAGGACCGTCCTCTGTCTCCTGGCCCCCGCGTACCACCGCCGACCCCAACGGGTGACTCGGGCGGCGGTGCAACCTACCCTCCCTCCTCGCCACTTGAAAGAAAGAATAAAAGGAGATGAATGAGATTGAGAAGGTCCGGTAAAATGCGAAAACAAGGCATACGACGAGAACCAAGAGCTTAAATGACAAGAGAGACATTGAGAGTACTCCGGTTAAGCGAGATAGACAAGGAATGAGAACAAGAAAATTTGGATAGAATTCCGGTTAAATATGAATTGAATAGAACCAGAACTTAACAAGAAGGAACGATACATGACGAGATGAACAAGACATTGCCTCCGGACGAATTTAAAGAGCGGAATGAAAAGAACGCATAAGAGAAGAACAATTTCCACCACGAATGAATTTGAAAGCATCCTTAGAAGGAAGGGTTGAATGGAGTTGTTGAGAAAATCAACAACAAAAGTATAAGCTTGTTGTGGACTTATGGAAAACATCTCGAAACTTGAGGTGAACTTCTGCCACTACCAAAAGATTGAATGGATGAGATGAGGAAGAAATGCAAGACTTCAGTTCAAAAGATCATGATGAACCACCATGGACAACTCCGATAGTAAAAGGATGATGAAGGGTGAAAAGAATAAGAATAAGGCCTTGCGATGATCTAGTCCGGGTTCCGACGAGATGGCCGAGAAAACTATGAACTCCGGAAAAGAAAACATGAAAACGCTTGAGATTAGAATTGTTCATCAAGAACAATCTCCGAAGGAAAGGATTAAACAACTTGAAGAATAAGAATTATGTTATGCTTATCCTCCACCAATTAAATTGATGAGAAGCAATGGATTTGCATACCACTTATTCGTGTTGAAAAGATTTAAGGGGGGATATAGCTCAAACTCGAGAAAGTCTTCATGAGCCACCGGTAGGATTGGAAAGAACGAACGAATTGATGCGATAAGAACGGAAGTGAAAATCATGAACGAACCACCATAAAAAATGAAATTGGACGAAGAAAGAGAATGAACCACCGGAAGAATTAGAAAACAAATAAAAGTGCTTGAGGAAAATAGATAGAAGAGAACGAAGAGATCGCGAACGGATTAAAGAAAACTTGAATGAAGCACCGGAAGAATATGGAGACGAATGAAGAGGCATCAATTAAGAATAGTTAGAGGACGAAGTTGAAAACTGAGAATGAAGAAATCTTCTGAATGATGGCCTTCGGAGGAATAATATAGAAATAATTGATGAAATGGTTCGGATGGTCAAGGAAAAAATTTATGACAAGCAGAATAATTCGAGGGGATAACATGAAGGTAGCTGCATGAATCTTTGAGAGAACGGACAAGTTGGAGGAGATACTTCTTCAATCTTCAAATGACGACGAGGAACACCACCAAAATTGTTTAGATACTCTGGAAGAATGAAAAGAGGAAAAGGTTGAACCTAACACGAAAGAATTGAGAGCAATCTTGGACAAGACATATCACTGATGGAACACATTCTTACGTCACACTTTGAAAAGAATTTGGGAATAACTCCGACAAAAATTAGAAGAGTCAGGTAAGATCCTAGGAATAAACCCGTGGGTTATGAGACCACCGAAGAAAAACATTGTTGGAAAGGATTGAAAAGGAGATAACGCACCAGAATGATTGAAATACTTGAATGAGGTGACAACCTCGGATTAATTGGGACATAGACAAATCTCCTGAAATGTCTTCGGGACTCCAGAACGATTAAATGGCAAGAGACAAACGAGCAAGGGGAAACATTTGAGCAATGAAGAGAATAAGATCAACACCGAAAACTTGAATTGGATCCACCGGAGAAGAAAAGAGATGAAGTATGCCGAACTAGACGAGAATTCACCAGTTGAAGAAATTGAGGAAAGAATAAAGGGACTTCGCATGAATAGAATGGATACTCGATTCAGGACTCCGGCTCCGAGAAGGAAAAAGGGTGGGCGGGCAGGAAAAGAAAGACCACTTCGGATTGGGGGAAACTATCGGTTCGAAAGAACCGAGGATTGAACTTGCAAAGATGAAGAGGATCAAATCAACACGAAGAGAAGTGCGCCGGATGACAAGAGCTGACATCGCAACGAACGAAAAACTAACTGCGTGATCCTAAAAAAAATTGAAGGGGAAGAGGAGTAATTCAAAACACCTACGTCAAGATTCCTCACCACAGCGACGAAGGGACTGAGGAGTAAAAATAATTCCTACTCTCCGATATAACTAGACTCCGAAAATAGTTTTTTTACTACACTCGACAATGGCCAGACTATGATCAATCAAGGGGGCTCCTATGGTTGGTCGAGGCTTTGATACCAACTTGTCACGCCCAAGATGTGATTCTATCCCGATCACGTGATGAACTCGTGATTGGGGCACAACCGCATTTCGGGCGCTTAGCGAGATGGATATCATTACATCGTACCATTACATAAATAGATGGGGATACATACAAGTCATACAATTCCACATGAATGCAACATCATCATACACAAGACATCCGTCTACGGATGAAAGCATGAAAACACAATGACATCCATCTGCTATCACAGGCTGCCGACCAGGAACCTATCCCAAGACTGATGAAGAAGAAAGAACTCCAAACAAGTAAACATCACTCTCACGTCAAGTCATCGGAAACCTGCACCTACAACTGTTGTTGTAGTATCTGTGAGCCAAGAGGACTCAGCAATCCCATAACCATGGGTATCAAGACTAGCAAAGCTTAAAGGGTATGGAGAGGTTAAGTGGTGAGGTTGCAGCAACGGCTAAGCATTATATGGTGGCTAACTTACGAGTACAAGAATAAGATGAGCATCTACGCAAACGGTCGCAAACTTGTAATGATCGCTAAGTGATCCTGAACTACCTACGAGTCAAACATAACCCCATAGTGTTCTCTTCTCAAATTGAAAAGAGATGGTCACAGTTACTCACGCAGTTGGTGTATTTTATTTCGGATCCTCTGTCAAGTTTTCTACAACCGGACATTAAAAAATTCCAATATGCCACATAATTGCGGGCACGGCTTTCAGAAGATCATAACCATGCATGGGTGTCCCAACTTAGTCCATCACAAGCTCTCACGATCAGCAGAGGTAAAACCTCTTTTCTTAGGGACAATCCGACTAGACTCGGAATCCCGGTGCACAAGACATTTCGACAATGGTAAAACAAGTCCAGCAAGACCTCCCGGCGTGCCAACACCGTGATAGTAACTGCGCGTATCAAATCTCAGATCACATCCGGATGAGCGACGCGTACGGGAGCCAGATGCCCCAAGTTGCAAAGGGGCGGCCCTGCAAAGTGCTCTAGTTTGGGACCAACACCATCGGCACTGGCCCCCTATTATGCGGAATTAAGAACCCAGGGACGCGACCCGCTATGCAAATTAATTAATTAATAGTTTTATTATGAGGCAAATTAAAACCAATGTTGGGCCTTGCTAGAGGAGTTTTATTCAAACTATCAAGGGGGTCCCATACCCCCAACCGTGTTAGGAACACAAACTCAAGGAAGACAACACCGGTTTATCAGTTCTTCAGGATACATGAGTGGAACAAAACACTGAGCAAAATGCCAAGCCTTCCACCCATTGCCAAGTATATATGTGCATTAATTATAGTAATAGATATTGTGATATTCCAACAATCCAAGTTCCGACATGGAGCAATCTTCATCTTCACCTGCAACTAACAACGCTATAAGAGGGGCTGAGCAAGCGGTAACATAGCCAAACAATGGTTTGTTGGGATGGTGTCAAAGGCTAGAGGGTGTTTCATGGCAACAATGAGAGGCTGATAACAAATAGATAGGTAGCACGACATATAGTGATATCATAGAGACAACTAGCATATCAATGATAGTAATGAGATCCAAGGTGATGGTCATCTTGCCTGGAATCCCGCAAGGAAGAAGAACGAGTCTATGAAGAAGACGAAGCCACAAAGACAAACCAAGCGTAGACGAACGAATCCTCATGGTCGCAACGAAACAGGAACTACCGAGAAGAAGCAAACAACATGGTAAACACACAACACATAAACAAGACAAGATGCTCAACCAAGTATGATGCATGGCAAGCTACATGATGCTATTCATGGCAAGAAATGATGCATACAATACCACACAACAAAGCAAGTTTAAATGAGGCCGGAAACAACATATACCAATTCTAGGAAGTCCTTATATGCAAATTTCGAAATTGGTCCAAAACTGAACATACCTTAAGTTAAATTTGTTAAACAACAAGTTAGCATGCACCATGATGATCTACACGAAATTCTAGTCAAGTTACATATAAAGTTCATTTAATTCGGAGCAACGGCCTAGAAGATAAGAGCAAAACAAGTCAAGCATGGCATTGATGCAAAATGCACTCAAACATCATGAAAACACTCTCAAAACATGGATGCAACATGACATGATGAATCTACATGCAAAACTAAACAAGTTTCATATGGAGCACGCTCAAAACGGAGCACTGGTTCAACACATACACACGAAACAAAATTAAAGGACAAGCTGTCCACAACAGCAACTAGGCATCTTACCAACATCAAAACAGCAAGATACAAGTACAAGATAGGCATAAGCATGGCATGAACTCAAAGTACAAATAGCATGCTTCCAATATCAACAAGTATCAGGTCCATACGCATCAAGACTAAACCAACATGATCATGACAACATGAAAACTTTATATCACAGATTATGACTTAGTGGAAAACAGAGCATATACATGAGCAGAGTTAATATGTTGACATGGTTGAGGCAAGAAATAAATAAGCTACATCACATGAACATGGCAAGCAAAAGCATGGCATGCTAGAACACAACATGGAGCTCAAGGAACACAAGATGGCTTATACATGGGAGCAACAGGTTCATAGCATTCATCAAAACAAAAAGCCAACATGATATAGCAGATTCTCAGACTTAGTGAAAATCTGGGAACGCAAACAACAACATGATGATGCTGACTTTGGAGGCACATAACAGCTAGCATATCAAGCGTAATAAGAAACCAAGGTCATGAACATGTAGTAGGCATGACATACTCCAAATGAGTCCATTGTCACAACTCCATAGGAGGCATAGATTAATAACAATGAGCTTTGCCAAATTGAACATGCTGTTAACAGGCTGACAGTAATAATATCAAGCAAGTTGCTAGTAAGAAAGAGACATGCTACAACAGGCTATAATTGCAAACAAGGACATGGATGGATAGAGCATAACATGGACTTCAAGATATGGTTACTGGACTTTCCAAAACATGCGTGGATATGACTGTACCATCAAGCAAACATGGCATCATAATATAACAGTTTCAGACTTAGCAATTTTCAACAAGTCTCAGAAATCAGCAAACAACAAGTAGGTCACTTTACAACCATGATGCACTCCCCACAAGTCATAACATGAAAATTGGATTGCACCATAACAAATATGACATGATTGTGCTCCTAAAACACGTTGACATGATGCTCAAACAAAAATCACACGAAAAGATATGAAAAAGACAAATCAGCAAGTTATACCAAGTTTTCCACAGTTAATAGCACTTAGCACTTTTGCGACAGGGATTAGCATGGCAAGATTCAATCTAACATGCATGCAAAGCACTCCATCATGTAGAGCATTCAGAGACGACCATTTTGACATATTATATGCTCAATTTGGGCAAGTATGCACAAAGTTAAAAGCCTCACAAGATGCACACATAAATACATTTTCGAGGGACTTAGACAAAATTACCCTGCGCGAAAATGAACGAGGTGGTCCGAGATGGAGCTGTACAGGCGGCGGAGCACGTTTGGTTGGACGAACAGGGCTAAACCAGGATGGGCCGTTGACGGGCGAATCCGCCCAGGATCCGCCAGATCCGGCCGCGGGAAACGCGGGGAAGGAGGGGCTGGAGGCGACGTGGCATGAGTGGAGAGGTCGATAGCGGCGGCGCAGGCGACGGTTGGCTACGGGGTTGCTGCCAAGTGGCGAGCAGGGGCTGGCGCACGCGGAAATTGAGGAGGAGGGGCTAGGAGGTAGGGGATGGAGGCTAGACTGCCAAATTTGGCATGTGGAGAGATTTTTATAGGGAAAGGTCTAGGGTTTGTGGGCTTTGCTCCGTTTTTGGACCATACGATCTCGATCGTGCGGCTCCGAGCGGAGGGGGAGGTACATGGGTTGTGTAGAGGGGGATGGGCTGTGGGGAGAAGAGAGAGAGAAGAGGCCCGTCGACAGTTTCAGAGACCGAAACGTGCGACGAATAAACGACAATTGTGCTGCTCTGTTTTAATGGTTGGGCTATCAAACGAGCTTCGAATGTGATGAAATTTCGCAAGCGGTCTACCTATACTATAATAAGACCGCATGCCAACTTTCATTCCATTCCGAGAAATTTTTTTGGCCACTTATAAAATAAGGTTTCAGAGGTGCCGCGGGCGCGTGCGAGTGTGTGTGTGCTCAGAACGGACAATGGAGAGACAGGATAACTCAGGACGGATGCTAGTTTTGAAAACTATGCAGATGAAATGCACATGATGACATGGTAAAATGCAACATGCAAGCAAATGAGATGGCAACAACAATGAATAAGAGGAGGACGACTGGCGCATCGGTCTCGGGGTGTCACAACACTCCCCTACTAACAAGAGATCTCATCCCGAGATCTTAGGAATGAGACAGATGAGGAAAAGGAAGAACACGGGTTCTTCTTGGAGAAATGAGTGAAACAAAAGAATCTTGAGAGGTTGAGCCACTTGAAAGAAACAATACAAGGAGATGAATGAGATTGAGAAGCTCTAGTAAAATGTTGAAACAAGGCATACGACGAGAACCAAGAGCTTAAATGACAAGAGAGGCATTGAGAGTACTCCGGTTAAGCGAGATAGACAAGGAATAGGAACAAGAAAATTTGGATAGAACTCTGGTTGAATATGAATGGAATAGAACAAGAACTTAACAAGAAGGAACGATACATGATGAGATGAAAAAGACATTGCCTCCGGACAAATTTAAAGAGTGGAATGAAAAGAACGGGTAAGAGAAGAACAATTTCCACCACCAATGAATTTTAAAGCATCCTTAGAAAGAAGGGTTGAATGGAGTTGTTGAGAAAATCAGCAATAAAAGAATAAGCTTGTTGTGGACTTATGAAAAACATCTAAAAACTTGAGGTGAACTTCTGCCACTACCAAAGGATTGAATGGATGAGATGAGGAAGAAATGCAAAACTTCACTTCAAAAGAATAGGCAGAATTATTTGCTCCTCGAGACGCAAGAAGAATAATGCTTGATTTGCTCCACAAGGATTATTGATGAACACTTGACGAATGAATTAAATCATGATGAACCACCATGGACAACTCTGGTAGTAAAAGGATGATGAAGGATGAAAATAATAAGAATAAGGCCTAGCGATGATCTAGTCGGGGTTCCGACGAGATGGCCGAGAAAACTATGAGCTCCGGAAAAGAAAAGATGAAAACACTTGAGATTAGAATTGTTCGTTAAGAAAAAAATCCGGAGGAAAGGATTAAACAACTTGAAGAGTAAGAATTATGTTATGGTTATCTTCCACCAATTAAATTGATGAGAAGCAATGAATTTGCATATCACTTATTCGCATTGAAAGGATTAAGGGGGGGATATAGCTCAAACTCGATAAAGTCTTCATGAGCCACTGGTAGGATTGGAAAGAACTAATGAATTGATGCGATAAGAACGGAAGTGAAAATCATGAACGAACCATCGTAAAAAAATTGAAATTGGACGAAGAAAGGGAATGAATCGCCGGAAGAATTAGAAAACAAATCAAGTGCTGGAGGAAAATAGATAGAAGAGAACGAAGAGATCGCGAAGGGATTAAAGAATGCTTGAACGAAGCACCGGAAGAATATGGAGACGACTGAAGAGGCATCAATTAAGAATAGTTAGAGGACGAAGTTGGAAACTGATAATGATGAAATCTTCTGAATGATGGCCT
Source organism: Secale cereale (assembly GCA_902687465.1). NCBI lineage: Eukaryota > Viridiplantae > Streptophyta > Magnoliopsida > Poales > Poaceae > Secale > Secale cereale. The sequence continues at coordinate 415,977,031 of LR738709.1, forward strand.
TCGGAGGAATAAGATAGAAAGAATTGATGAAATGCTCCGGATGGTTAAGGAAAAGAATTTATGACAAGCAGAATAATTCAAGAGGATAACATGAAAGTAGCAACACGAATCTTTGAGAGAACGCACAAGATTTGGAGGAGATACTTCTTCAATCTTCAAATGACGACGAGGAACACGACCAAAACTGTTGAGATACTCCGGAAGAATGAAAAGAGGAAAAGGTTGAACCAAACACGAAAGAATTGAGAGCAATCTTGGAGAAGACATATGACTGATGGAACACATTCTTACATCACACTTTGAAACGAATATGGGAATAACTCCGGAAAAAATTAGAAGAGTCAGGTAAGATCATGGGAATAAACCTGTGGGTTATGAGCCCATCGAAGAAAAACATTGTTGGAAAGGATTGAAAAGGAGATAATGCACCAAAACGATTGAAATACTTGAATGAGGTGACAACCTTCGATTAATTGGGACACAGACGAATCTCCTGAGATGTCTTCGGGACTCCAGAACGATTAAATGGCGAGAGATGAACGATCAAGGGAAACATCTGAGCAATGAAGAGAATAAGATCAACACCGAAAACTTGAATTGGATCCACCAGAGAAGAAAAGAGATGAAGTATGCCGAACTAGATGAGAATTCACCAGTTGAAGTAACTGAGGAAAGAATAAAGAGACTTCGCACGAATAGAATGGATACTCGATTCAGGACTCCGGCTCCGAGAAGGAAAAAGGGTGGGCGGGCGGGAAAAGAAAGACCACTGCGGATTGGGGGAAAACGTCGGTTGGAAAGAACTGAGGATTGAACTTGCAAAGATGAGGAGGATCGAATCAACTCAAAGACCAGTGCGCCGGATGACAAGAGCTGACATCGCAACAAACGAAAAACTAACTGCGTGATCCTAAAAAAATTTGAAGGGGAAGAGGAGTAATTCAAAACACCTACGTGAAGATTCCTCACCAGAGTGACGAAGGGACTGAGGAGTAAAAATAATTCCTACTCCCCGATATAACTAGACTCCGAAAATAGTTTTTCTGCTAGACTCGACAACAGCCAGACTACGATCAATCAAGGGGGCTCCTATGGTCGGTCGAGGCTCTGATACGAACTTGTCACCCCCAAGATGTGATTCTATCCGGATCACGTGATGAACTCGTGATTGGGGCACAACCGCATTTCGAGCTCTTAGCAAGATGGATATCATTACATCGTACCATTACGTAAATAGATGGGGATACATACAATTCATACAATTCCACATGAATACAACATCATTATACACAAGACATCTATCTACGGATGAAAACATGAAAGCACAACGACATCCATCTGCTATCCCAGGCTGCCGACCAGGAACCTATCCCAAGACTGACAAAGAAGAAAGAACTCCAACACAAGTAAACATCACTCTCACGTCAAGTCATCGAAAACCTGCACCTGCAACTGTTGTTGTAGTATCCATGTGCCACGAGGACTCAGCAATCCCATAACCATGGGTATCAAGACTATGAAAGCTTAAAGGGTATGGAGAGGTTAAGTGGTGAGGTTGCAGCAGCGGCTAAGCATTATATGATGGCTAACTTACGAGTACAATAATAAGATGGGCACCTGCGGAAATGGTCGCAAACTAGTAATGATCGCTAAGTGATCCTGAACTACCTACGAGTCAAACATAACCCCACCGTGTTCTCTTCTCAAATTGAAAGAGACGATCACGGTTACTCACGCGGTTGGTGTATTTTATTTCGGATCCTCTGTCAAGTTTTCTACTACCGGACATTAGCAAATTCTAATCTTCCACATAACTGCGGGCACGACTTTCGAAAGATCATAACCCTGCAGGGGTGTCCCAACTTAGCCCATTACAAGCTCTCATGATCAGCAGAGGTAAAACCTCTTATCTTAGGGACAACCCGTTCAGACTCCGAATCCCGGTGCACAAGACATTTAGACAATGGTAAAACAAGTCCAGCAAGACCTCCCAGCGTGCCGACACCCTGATAGTAACCGTGCGTATCTCGTCTCAGGCCACGTCCGGATGAGCGACGCGTACGGGAGCCAGATACCCCAAGTTGACAAGGGGTGGCCCCGCGAAGTGATCTAGTTTTGGACCAACACCATCGGCAGTGCCCCCCCCCTATTATGTGGAATTAAGAACCCCGGGACGCGACCCCCTATGCAAATTAATTAATTAATTAATAGTTTTATTATGAGGCAAATTAAAACCAATGTTGGGCCTTGCTGGAGGAGTTTTATTCAAAGCAAACTGTCAAGGGGGTCCCATACCCCCAACTGTGTTAGGAACGCAAACTCAAGGAACATAACACTGGTTTATCAGTTCTTAAGGCGGCATGAGTGACACAAAACACCGAGCAAAAGGCCAAGCCTTCCACCCATTGCCAAGTATATGTGTGCATTAATTATAGTGACTAGACCATGGAAGGCGCGCGTTGCTGCGCCCGTTGATTTTGACTCTAATATTAGTGATTGATGCAACTATATGTAAATGTAGTATCTTAATCATGTGGTATAGTCATCACATTATATGCTAGGGCAGTATTTAATCATGAGATATAATCATCACAACCCATGAATCATGTTTTGTGAGTTGTGACCCAAAATTTGAAACCTGAAATTCATCCAATTGTGTGTGCTTTTGCGCTTGCTTATTTTGACACGAGCATGTTTGCTATTGATAGAAAAATACTTTTCAGTTGATTAGTATGTTGAGTAGAAATATCTTAGATGCTAAAAGGTTGGTAGTAGTTTGATTTTTATATAAGAACAACAAAAATTGTAAACCACGGGAGTGGGGGGGGAGCAAGAGAGGCAAAGCAAAAGGGTGAGAACTTGACAACTATAATAGCTGCAGTAAAATGGTCGTCAAAAACATTTCCAGGAAAACTATTAACCACACCGCTACTGACTATCCAAATGCAGAAGTTCATATACTTGGCGTAGTTCAGCTATAACTCAGGCGATTTCTCCTCCTGCTTACTGAACTTATGCTTCTGATAGACTGATGGGGTATCTCCTTCCTTTATTACATCATCGTTGTTATGTTCAGGTAAACATAGTGTTTCTTCTCATGGAGTACGTCCTACAGAATGGTCATAGGTACAGTTCATTGTTATCGACTAAATCCGGTGACAACTGCCACCTGAATTACATTGTCCCCACTACAAAAATAGGAATATAATGAATTCTTAGAAGGCACAGTTTAAAGCTATTTATTGCATGTAAAATCGACTAACAAATAAAAAAGGACCAAGTATAATGGTAAAGTAATGTATGACAAAATAAATATTGTTGGATACTGCTAACATCTAGAAAATTAGACAGTGCAGGTCACACATCTATGCCTATTTCCTGATATTAAATAAATATCATTACCCCATTTATTTCTTTGCAACAACACCATACAGGTTATGAGCTTCAGGATAGTGTTCAAGTGCAGCTTCTCAGTCAGTTAAGTGTATCATCATTTTTTCATAAGACAAACATATCCTAGCAACGGGGACAGAATAGTATTCTTATAAAGTAAATTTGCTCCATACAGCCAGACAAGGATGTGCTCCTGTAGCTAACATGCATTCTACACAAAAGGCACAATTTAGTATATCTGATCAAATGGTTATACCCAATTTATAGGACAGTAAAATTAATTCTTTTACCGTCGATGATAAAATGGACTAAACCTAATTGTTATCTAACACATGTTTCACTGGAATTTTTATACTAATATGTAGATGCAGCTGGTACTGGAACGAGTACTTGGATCCAGACAAACATCAAAGTACAATATAACTATTAGAAACAATGTTGTTAAACATGGTCTCTGAGAAAAAATCAATTCAACAAATTAGTGTGGAGAATTCTTGTACTTCTACCACTCTCAGCTGATAGAAGTTGACCACTCCTTCTTCAATTATTTTGTCTCTACATATGCCCAATACTTCATCTCCTAAGTTTCTATAACCATTTCATACCCAATTGTCTGAAAAATCATCACAACATATCAAGCAAAGGAGGACCACCTCCCCAACGAAAATAAGAAATAACACAACCTTGCAGCGCCCATATGGCCATGGGTAGCAGGATCATACCGCACAGCTGGGTAGTAAGGATGGTTAGATGGAATCCGAGATCACACATAGAATCCAGAAACCACTACAGTGGAAGTCGGAGTAGAACAATGGTGTGTCCCTGCAAAAGATCAGATTTGGAAATTGAGCGTAGAGAAGAGAGGATGTAGGGCGAAAACAGGATGCGCAAGATTAGTGTGTGGCTCACCGGCGGTTGGCTCCGGGGACGCTGGGTTAACTTCGAACGGAGGCTCGAAGAGAGATAGGGCAATGACGCATATATAGAGAGGTACCTGAATCCCGAGGCAGCGGAAACATCAACCGTCATGAATGTGTGCAGAGAAACTGAAGAATGATTGTTCAGCGGAGCAGTTTCGCATGAACGAGCAGCCATGTCACCGGTTTGAATTGCCTGCAGCGGCTGGATCCCTTCCTCTCCCTCATGCGCACCGATGGCCCCTCCTCTCTCTCTCTAGCAGGTCCGATATGCATCGGCTTCCCAGATCCCATCTCTCCCGCGACGACCGCTCTCTCTCTCTCTCTCTCTCTCTCTCTCTCTCTCTCTCTCTCTCTCTCTTGCAACGATGGACGAATCCTCTTCAACCCTCGCGCCGCCGAGCGATTTTTTTGTACGGAGGAAAAACGATCCATCGGTGGTCTCTCAGGAGGGGCAGATCCGGGCCTTTCTAGATGATTGGGCTGGGTGAAAAGACCCAGTTAACCAGAGAGCTCAGAAAAATCCTCTGGAGAAGCAGCCCTTTAGGACAGCAGATCCCACGGCTAAAAGTGCCCCAATCACAAGAATGGACGGCCAAAAATTGTGAGGTCGTCAGAGGGCAGGGATTTGGCTCGGTTTTACTATCCTAAATAGATATTGTGATATTCCAACAATCCAAGTTCCGACATGGAGCAATCTTCAAATTCACCTGCAACTAACAACGCTATATGAGGGGCTGAGCAAGCGGTAACATAGCCAAACAACGGTTTGCTCGGATGGTGTCAAAGGCTAGAGGGTGTTTCATGGCAACAATGAGAGGCTGACAATAAATAGATAGGTAGCGCGACATATAGCGATAGCATCGAGACAAGTAGCATAGCAATGATAGTAATGAGATCCAAGGTGACGGTCATCTTGCATGGAATCCCGCAAGGAAGAAGAACGAGTCCATGAAGAAGATGAAGCCACGAAGACAAACCAAGCATAGACGAACGAATCCTCACGATCACAACGGAACAGGAACTACCGAGAAGAAGCAAACAACATGGTAAACACACAACACATAAACAAGACAAGATGCTAAACCAAGTATGATGCATGTCAAGCTACATGATGCTATTCATGGCAAGACATGATGCATACAAGACCACACAACAAAGCAAGTTTAAATGAGGCCGGAAACAACATATATCAATTCCGGTAAGTCCTCATATGCAAATTTCGACATTGGTCCAGATCTGAACACACCTTAAGTTAAAGTTTCTAAACAGCAAGTTAACATGCACCATGATGATCTACATGAAATTCTAGTCAAGTTACATATAAAGTTCATTTAATTCGGAGCTACGGCCTACAAGATATGAGCAAAACAAGTCAAGCATGACATTGATGCAAAATGCACTCAAACATCATGCAAAAACTCTCAGAACATGGACACAACATGATATGATGCATCTACATGCAGAACTAAGCAAGTTTCATATAGAGCATGCTCAAAACGGAGCAATGGTTCAACACATACACACGAAACAAAATTAAAGGACAAGCTGTCCACAATAGCAACTAGGCATCTTACCAGTATCAAAACAACATGATACAAGTACAAGATAGGTATAAGCATGGCATGAACTCAAATTACAGATAGCATGCTTCCAATATCAACAAGTATCAGGTCCATAGGCATCAAGACTAAACCAACATGATCATGGCAACAGGCAAACTTTATATCACAGATTATGACTTAGTGGAAAACAGAGCATATACATGAGCGGAGTTAATATGTTGACATGGTGGAGGCAAGAAATAAATAAGCTACAACACAAGAACATGGCAAGCAAAAGCAAGGCATGCTAGAACACAACATGGAGCTCAAGGTACACAAGATGGCTTATACATGAGAGCAACAGGTTCATAGCATTCATCAAAACAAGAAGCCAGCATGATATAGGAGATTCTCAGACTTAGTGCAAATCTGGGAATGCAAACAACAACATCATGATGCTAACTTTGGAGGCAGATAACAGCAAGCATATCAAGTGTAATAAGCAAGCCAAGGTCATGAACATGTAGTAGGCATGGCATACTCCAAATAACTCCATTGGCACAACTCCATGGAAGGCATAGATTAATAACAATGAGCTTTGCAAAATTGAACATGTTGTTAACAGGCTCACAGTAATAATATCAAGCAAGTTGATAGCAAGAAAGAGACATGCTACAACAGGCTATAATTGCAAACAAGGACATGGATGGATATAGCATAACATGTACTTTAAGACATGGTAACTAGACATTCCAAAACATGCATGGATATTACTGTAGCATCAAGCAAACATGGCATCATAATATAACATTTTCGGACTTTGCAGTTTTCAACACAGTCTCAAAAATTAGCAAACAGTATGTAGGTTACTTTACAAGCTTGTTGCACTCACCACAAGGCATAACATGAAAAGTGGATTGCACCACCGCAAAGATGACATGATTGTGCTACTAAAACATGTTGACATGATGCTCAAACAAAAATCACACGAAAAGATATGAAAAAGAAAAATCAGCAAGTTATACCAAGTTTTCCACAGTAAACAGCACTTAGCACTTTTGAAACAGGGATTAGCATGGCAAGATGCAATCTAACATGCATGCAAAGCACTCCATCACCTAGAGCATTCAGAGACGAACATTTTGACATATTATATGCTCAATTTAGATAAGTATGCACAAAGTTACAAGCCTCACAAGATGCACACATAAATACATTTTTCGGGGACTTAGACAAAATTACCCTGCGTGAAAATGAACGAGGTGCTCCGGGATGGAGCTGTACACGCAGTGGAGCACGTTTGGTTGGACGAACGGGGCTGAACCAGGACGGGCCGGTCCCGATCGGGGCTGGACGAAGCCGGCGTCGCTCCGGCGAAGTCCGGCGGCTAGAGAGGCTGGTGACGGGCGAATCCGGCCGAGATCCGCCAGATCCAGCCGCGGGCGACACAGGGATGGAGGGGGTGGAGGTGACGTGGCGTGAGGGGAGAGGCCGAGAGCGGCGGCGCGGGCGGCGATTGGCTGCGGGGTCGCCGCCAAGTGGCGAGCAGGGGCTGGGCACGCGCGGAAATTGAGAAGGAGGGGCTAGGAGGTAGAGGAAGGAGGCTAGGCTGCCAAATTTGGCATGGGGAGAGGTTTTTATAGGGAAAGGGCTAGGGTTTGGGGGCTTTGCTTTGTTTTCGGACCGTACGATCTCGATCGTGCGGCTCAGAGCGGAGGGGGAAGGTAAGTGGGATGTGTAGAGGGGGATGGGCTGTGGGGAGAAGAGAGATAAGAGGCTCCGTGATAGTTTTGGAGACCGAAACGTCCGATGAATAAACCGGCAACTGTGTCGCTCTGGTTTAATGGTTGGGCTATCAAACGAGCTTCAAATGTGACGAAATTTGGCAGGCGGTCTACCTACACTATAATAAGACCGCACTCCAACTTTCATTACATTTCAAGAACAATTTTTGGCCACTTACATAATAAGCTTTCAAAGGTACCGCGGGCGCATACGAGTGTTCTCGCTCAGAACGGACAACGGAGACCCGACAACTAAGGACGGATGCAAGTTTTGAAAACTATGCAGATGAAATGCACATGATGACATGGCAAAATGCAACATGCAAGCAAATGATATGGCAACGACAACGAATAAGTGGAGGACAACTGGCGCATTGGTCTCGGGGTGTCACACCTACCCTCCATCCTCGCCTGCCCGCCCTCCACCCGCCATCGCTGCCGGTCGAAGCCACTGGGGCGAAGGCCCTGGCGGTGGCTGGCGGCAGGGCCCTCTCTCCGCTGCTCGAGGGTGGCCGGGCGAGGCGGCTTTTCCTAGCAGCGGCGCCGGGCGTACGTGGGGCTCGACGATGGCTCCCGGCAGCGGTGGGCTAGCAGCAACGTGGTGGGCGACGGTGGCGGTAAACTTTAGTTGAATTCTGGAATCGCTCAACAATTGAGAACCAGATTAAAACCGTTTGATTATTGTGGCCTACTAATATCAAAATGGGTCTATTAAGATTGTTTAATATAGTGCTATTAAAGGTAATATGAGATGGTCATAAGTAAAAAACAAAATCAGTATATGAGCCATTAGAAAGTGTGAGTTTTTGGATTTAAAAATGTATTGAGCTTTATGATGTGTTTATGAAGCTTTTTAATAGCGGTTTCTTCTAAGAACGCCTTAGCTTGAAATTTACCATATATATAGCAACTTTTTAGTACTGGCTGAAGTTTAATAAAAATATGTTATCAAGGTCCAACAGTTCGAATATAGAAGCACTGTCATCTTTATAAAAGAATAGTCTTCTACCATAATATATTTTTGTCAGCTTTTTAAACATCCATGCTTTGTAAGAACAGGAAAAAAACATTAGTGTCACGTGCCTCAGAGTCATCCACAACTTGATGGAACATTAACAACGTACCAACACGGTGAGAGCCTTCATTACATACATCCAACATTGTTCACCCAGTTGCGTAAATAGATACAAAAGAACATCCAACTTACCAAATATGGTGAAAAGTAATTCAGAAATTGGTGCCTAATGATCTGACCCAGGCCTCTTAGTACAAACAATGTCATATCATTTTCCACCTCCAAAAGTAGTATGTATATTTCAGTGGCAACCACAGAAGCTCCAGCAGCAACAAATAAAATAAAAATGGGAACCAAAATAAAGAGGCATTCCTCCGACAAGTTAAAATACCTTAACACATATTCCCCCGGATCTCTCCTCTCGGATAGAGGTCAGCCAAATTTGCCCCGTCGGATACCACCAGTGTGCGATCAAGGCTAGCCGAAGGAACCAATTTTAACAATGACAAATCATTGAGCTGGCAGACAAAAATGAAGGATCCAGTAAAAGGAACAATCAAAATGTACAAAGAGCTAAGATGCTACAGGACGGAGGCGACTACGACACTATGCCCAAAAGTTTATTATTTCGATTGGCCAAATTATTTAACGTGGATATTTGGTGTAACCCTGCATTCGAACTACTATGCATCAACAGAAACTAAAACTAAAAAGATCAGAGAAATAAGGGGAGAAATATTGTACAAACCAGTGAATCAATTCTTGAACTGTATATATCATGTGATTGAGAAATTTAGCTATTACTCAGTGATGCATATAACCTTTTTTATCTAACCAAGTTCTGCATATAACTAATTGTACTTGTACACTCACAAATACAAGCTTCAAAGGTAAAGCTTCATGAGTGTCTGACTACGAATTCATCCCAAAATACATTTTACAGGGAATTGTTGCACAATCTTACTCCACAAGCATGGATAGAAGATGGAATACTTGCCTTAACAATTCTTGAATGAATGGCAAAGTCTCTACAAATTGATGCTCTTACCACAAGAACAGAGCAGATCAACTAATAAGGAAGGGGTACGTACAGAAAAGGAGAGGAGGGTGGGAGCAGGCGAGGGAGTAGAACCTGGAGGTGCAAGGGCACGAATCTGGTCAACATCATGGCTTGACTTTCCTGTGCTTGCTGTTGGTGGCCAGGGAGAAATCCAATGGGGTGAAGAACAACACGACACCCGATGTACGTGGCGTGTAGTTAATTCCAAAGTGCTTGGACACCCCCAATTTAGTGTGCAGACCAAAATTGACAAATACCCAATCATCGTAATCAAGAATGAACCCGAGGGGAATATCTATGTTGTAGTGGATATATGAAGCTGCATTAGATGAATAAGACGATGCCAACAATAACATAAAGATTAGACAGAGTTTGCCGAGCACTAGTTATGTTATACAACAAAATACTAATAAATGGATTACCTGCAGTTCAGTACGGAGCTTTGGAAGGAGCTGTCAACTGAACACGTCAGCATATTAAGCAATTAAGCGAATACAATGGGATTATTCAGAAAATTGGGAGACCCGGCACGAAACAATAGACATCAATCACATACATGGGATGGAGGAAGTGGGCACAAATCAGCTCACCATTAGTGTGTCACCTTACGTGCATAAGCTATCTCTCACCAGACATAATCATATAAATCTGAAACAGTGTAAATAGAAAATTAGTAAAATACAATTTAATCTATAAAAAATAAGAATTCCATGAGATTTTGTTTATGTTAGAATTGCAAGTAGTAGTGATTAGGTTTGACCAAAGAGATATGGTTGCCTAAGTAAATCTGCTCACCATCATCGAGAGTTGAGTGAAATCTGCACCCAATCTAGGTGAAGGACATGGCAGCTCGACCATGGGTATGGAGCACAAAATCCTATGCCAAAAACAAAAAATGGGGAATGGAGGCAGGGAATCAGTGTGAAGAACATGGCAGCTCAACAGTGGAGAAAGTAATAACCTTACCTACGATTCTAGGTTGCACACCAATATCCTCATCCTCCTGAGACACCGGCCCCCGTGTTGCGTTCAAGCACTCGAGATGGAGCCTTGTAGAATCGAAGGCAGCTCACCTTGGCCCATGCTCATCCTGCCAAGAACTGGTGATTAGGGATTAGGGACAGAGAGGAGAAGGGGCAGGGAATGGTGACGGCACGAGCTTAACAACAGGGAGAAAAGCCCAAGTGGAGAAGGGGTGGTGAGATGGAGTGGTGCGGTGGCTCACCTCAAGTCGTCTTCCTCGTCGGCCATTCGTCTATTCACGCGGCAAATCAGATGCAACTCTCCACCCCTTGCTGTCGTTCACCCTCTGGTTCTTAACCAACCCGCACCGCCATGCCACTGTTGTGGTCATGTTGTCCCTTCAGCTCTAGATCGAGATCTTGAGATCGCGGATTGGGAAGGGAGAAATGGGCATAGGCGGTGGCTGGGGACTTTTTCACTGCGTCCGTGAAGAAGCTAGGTCTTCACATGTCCACCCCATGTTCGATCCCTAAGAAGCATGATTACAGTCGACACCTTTTCTCACTGAAGAGACACGCGATGCACGCAACAAGTCTGGGCTCGCGGGCAAAGGAGGCCCAGCTGTCATCCACTAAAATCTGAAGCAATTGCGTGCAGTAAAATCAACATTCAGATATTTAACAGCAAGGTAAAAAGGACTTACCTCAGCAGATCGTGTGAACCGGACTCATCGCAAAACGCAGATGCCCCAGCTATGCGGGTAGCACATCCATGTTTATATGTTCAATCTTCCACCTGCAAATCCCTTCTCATACCCAGGTGTGTCTAATAAATCCTATATTTTAAGGTATCTTTCGTCTCGCCTTCAATATTAAGAAGTGTGCTGATAATGCTGTCACATATATTTTTCTCGATGTGCATCACATCAAGATTATGCCGCAGATCCAAATCTTTCCAATACTCCAAGTCCCACAAAGTGGAACTGCGGGTAAACAATAATATCTCTTCTACCTTGCCACACTTCCTTTCCCCCCTGCCATTATCAGTATGGTTTCCTGGTGTAATATGCCCGGCCTTCTCTAATTCCACTTGCAACTCATCGGCGGTGAGCTTCTTTGGTGCATCATGGTTTTCATGCTTTGCATTGAACACATGTCTTCGGTATTTTGTAGGACACGGCTTGTCCTTGGCAAGGAAACAATGGTTTCCAATGTAACAGATCTTGCTAAGTATTGCGTGTGACAGCGGATTCCTGTCACAGTGAACACATGCATTATAACCATGTGTCGTTCGCCCTGACATAGTGCCCAAAGCCAGATAATCATGGATGCACCCAATTATAATAGCACGCGGAAAGAAATCAGCTGGTGGGCTACTATATAGGTCTCAAGTGAGAACACCCCTCCATAGGTGTTGACGTTTCTCCACAAGAGGCTCCATGAATAAATCAAAATCCTTTCTAGGACTTTTTGGACCTGGGATGAGTAAGGCCATCATGTAGTTTCATTCTTTGGTGAAGACATTTTGTGGCATGTTGTAAGGGATAACAAGCACTGGCCACATGCTATATGTGGCGCTCTGGTGGCCAAATGGGTTAAATCCATCTATAGCTAAGCCAAGTCTCATGTTTCTCGGGTTACCAGCAAACTCTTTGTGTTTGTGATTGAAGCTTTTCGAGTCACTACCATGAGATGAATGGCTCATTACATTCTGATCTCTGTACTCCTAGTTCCTAGAATGCCACAGCACATCCTCTCTTGTTTCAGCATCATGAAACAACCTCTTCAATTTTGGTATAATTGGAAAATGTCTCAGAACACTATGAGGAATCCTCTTCACAGCATCGCCATCTTTCCATCTTGATGATTTGCATTTTGGGCATTCACTTAAGTTGGCATAATCCTTCCGGAATAGAACACAAATACTCTTACAAACATGGATTATATCATACGCAATTCCAATTGCACGGAGGAAATTCTTCATTTTACCGTAGGTGTGTGGCAGCTCAGACGCAGCTGGGAAAGATTTGCGGAAAGAAGCCAACATCTTATCGAATGATTTGTTGGTCATCTGCTCAGATGTCTTCACCTGAAGAAAGGTGACCATAGCTGAGAATACTGACAACTTATTTCCTAGGGTGACAGCCACATTGCATTGTTCCAACATGCGGGCCCACCATTTTTCTTGTGTAGGTGAAACTTCACGAGATGCACGAGCATTTCGTAGCATTGTTTCAATCTTGGTCAAACACACTGGCTCCGCCACCACGACATCCTCCTCTTCCACCTGAGCATCAGGCTCAAGATGGTGATCTACTGCTTCCAAAAAGTCAGTAACATTGACGTTCACAGCTTCACCTTGATGAACCCACCTAGTATATGTGACCGACATCCCATACAAGTGTAGATGATTTTGCACAGTTGACTAGGCTCTTGTAACTGTATTCATACAATTGCTACATGGGCAGAGCACATCTGGTTTCGGACCACCGTACTAAGCTCTGATAAAGTTCATGAAGTTTTCAACCCCCTCGACATATGCAACGGAGAATCTTCGAGTAGAAGTTATCCAAGTCATGTCCATCTGTTAGACATACGAATTAGTTCTTCTACTAGATATTACAGGAAAAACATATATGTTTTTTTGTGAAGTCTGAAAAAAAATACTAGGTCGATGTCTAAAGCTATGGCAAGATATTTGGACAAGCAGATCTAAGTAACGAAATATATGTATAGCTAATTCAGCAAACAGATTTGAGTGCTAAATTACGGCAGGCTGTTCCAGCCGTCAATGAGGCCGAGCACACAGCCATCGAAGGCCATCTCAGCAAAAAAGATCGAGTATAAAATGGTGTAGAGCTATTTCACCTAACAGATTGTCTACTAGACCAAGGCAATCTATGTCACAATAAATATATGGCAGGATATTTTAGCAACTAATCGGGTGTGGCATGCCATCTCAGCTAAGCAGATTGAGTGCAGAACGGGGAAAGGAAGCTTCTTAAGCAGAGCATATTGACTGTAAACTACTTCGGCAAACAGTGAGATTAACAATGTCTATCAGCTAACATTCAGCGCTACTCCGACATGCACGGGGCCTCAGTCTAGAATGCGCGTATCGTGGGAGAAGCTGACCACCATGCGTCTCCACGAGAACGTCGCCAGCGGTGCCGGCACAGCTAGAGGACGGTAGTCTATGAGAGTGTACTACGGGAGCGAGAGGATCGTTGTGTGTCCCCTCGACGAACTGCGGCGCCAATGTATCGGCGCAGCGGGGAGGGCGGCTTTTGCGGAGCGAATGGAGTGGAGGGGGCAGGGGAAGGGGGTTTGGAGAATATTATTGGCTAGTTGGTTGAAGGGCGGTTGAATTTGGGATTTGGTGGGAATTTCTGGGGGCGATTTTCGCGCGGTGGGCGGGGGAGTTTGGCACATGGTTGGTTTTTCCAAGTGCAATCCCACGTGTCAGTGAAGAGGCAAGCCTAAGCGTGTTCTGTTTGCGTGAGCCGTGTGCATGACCGACCGTGTGAGGGGTGCAATGTGACCCGACAGGCGTGTTGTGAGTGTACCTCCTATTTTTCCTTTTAAACTTGGTGCTTCGTGTAATCCATCGTTACTACTACTAGTAATCCGGTAATCCCGACTAAAACGGCGCGACTGGGTCTTTTCCCACGCGATATGCTGGGAGGTTGGCTTAGTTGGTTATTTTAGGACTAGTAATGCTACACCTACGTAATCCCAATTACATAATTAACGTAATGTGAAACATGTGAGCTATTGATTGGAGATTGGGGGGGGGGAGGGGCCCACCACCATGAAAATCAAGGGGAGACAGAGTGGCAATATACGTTAACCCTTTTGTAGGTTCTCGTAGATGTAGAAAGATGTGAAATGTGTGAATGTGTAGTGGACTTACTATTGGAGTGCCTAAGATAAATTGTGTATGTAGACCCTATGTGTTTATTTACTTCGCATGTTAGCTTTGTCTCGGGTTAAACCTTCTAAGTTTATACACACAAAAATGAATCATCATTCCATATATTTTCATACTCCTACAATATATCTTACTATTATTGTGAGAGTTCATATACATCGGACGAGATTCATGCAAACATGACAGATTTTCATTACATTTCGAACTTTTACAGGACAAAAAAATAAAAGAAACCCGACACTAAACCTATTCTACGGCAGAGACCGACGTCCCCCATCTGCGATCTCCATGTACGGGGGCGGGGTTCAAGTCCCGTGAAGTGAAGGTGCGGTCTCCGGCGAGGAACGGTAGAACACGGGAGACGGACCGGCTAGTTGGCACAGCCTGCCCTGCCGCATCCCATGTCCTACTCATCCACGGAGGAGTCCCCGACCTCGGCGGTGCCGATGGACGTGAGGTCGATCATGATGGACGTGAATGGTCCGTCGCTTCACCTGCCACATGCGCCACCGAACGTTGGACGGTGGCAAGTAGGACGCTTGGCTGATGGTGCTCCCGTCGTCGGCTGCCAGCGTGGCCACCACTTGTGCGGTCGCGTCCGCATCCGGCTACGCCGCTATTGCGTTGCGAGCAGCGACTTGAGCGAGGGCAGAGACCTCGAGCTTAATCCCCAAAGACAAGCTCTCCCGCAAAGCGTTCGCGCTCGCGGTCATGGCGGATGTGCACTAGTAGGACAATGCACTATAGTCTGGAGTTTAGTAGCGCATTCCGGTGAGGCTAAGCGTTCGGGTGCGTCATTAAGTCATGGGAGTTGGTTCCTCGGGCACCGATCCTCTTAATGACGGCATATTGATGGACGACATGAATGCGGGCAGCTGGCGCCGACTGGGAACACACCGTGCGACGGTGTGAGGGACGATGATTTTAGGTGTGCGAGGGTAGTCAGCTATGGTCGTGGCAACGTTGGAGATGCCCTTTGCTCACATGCGATCCCAACATGTCATTGAAAAGCAAAGACGACCCGACAAAAAAGGTCATGGGGATGCAGTTGGTCGCGTTAGAACACTCCACGGACGCGTCGCGGCGCGCGTGCACTCGGAAGCCCCGTGCATCCTCGACGAGCCGGGTGTTGATCTGCTGGTTGTGCCACAACGGTAGCGCCACCCTCGGCACCATGAAGCCGAGTGTGTCCAGCGACGATGAGCGTGTCGCTCACCACAGTCACCGTGTCCAGAGGCGGTGCGGGAGCTACGCCACGTTGCTAGCCCCCATGACTCACATGAACGGTTGACGGTGGCGAGGAGGTCGTGGGCCAGCTCTTCCATTGAACTAGTCTGCGCAACGTCATCCCGACAGGTGTGCCCCACATGTCGATTTCCCTATTTTCTCCGTCAATTTTAATGCATGGTAGAGTGACCTAGGCGTGTGTCGAAGAGCGACCTGACGACGAGCGAGATACAATCTCGATACCTCGGGAGATCAATTAGGTTTGACAAGCACAAAGAGGAAGAGAGGTGGTATGTGTGTGTGTGTGTGTGAGAGAGAGAGAGAGAGAGGGAGGGAGGGAGGGAGGGAGAGACCCTGAGATGAAACCGAGAGAGAATGAGTGGGTGCATGTGTGATACCTAAGGCAGATTCAAAATTTTGAACCAGTGATCACACCATCAGGAAATCATATATAAAGGGTATTCAATGTTGGTTTCGCTTTTGAGCGTAGTACAATATACTCCCTCCGATCCTTTCTAGTTTACATATAAGTTTTATGTGTAGTCAAAGTATCTCTACTTTGATCAAACTTACAGAAAAAGTATCAACATTCAAGAACGCCCAATCAATATTGTTAGATTCGTACGTACTCCTAGATTTGTATTAAAAAAGAAATGGTTCCAATTTGTTTTCAAACACGTGAATGCTTGTTCTCGCGCATGCTCTTCCTACTAGGATTTCTCCACGTATAGCCAATCCAATAGTAACTTCTTTAAGCTCCCTGTCCAAATAAGGCCTTCCCTTGTTCTCTTATCTCTACTCTTATAAAAAACAGAGTTGGTGATGATGGTGTGCCTGCCATCCTGCAATATAGGCCGTCCAATCTATATCTGACGGATATGAAGGAAACTATGACAATTTTGCAAAACGATACCCTCACGCCTCTCCACATTTGCAAATAAGGCCTTCCCTTGTTCATCCTTTTCTCCCACAAGATAAACTACTCATACAAATGTATCTTGATGTTCCATGCAACACATGGGCATCTTGCTAGCATAGATAAATGACGCGGGCGGGGGAGGTGGAGGGACGCCGGTTTGCTCTCAACTACGGTCCCACAAGCGAGCGAAAATGCAAGACAAAGCCCGTTCCATTCGGTGAGCGGCGTGGAGGGTTCAGCGTGCCGGGGTATTCTTTCTCGAGATATCATTTTTCTCATCTTTCTCGAGATATCATTTTTCGATGAAATTCCCGAGATGCCATTTTTCGATGAAATTCTTGACATATCATAAAAAATAATGCATCCTGATGTTCCGTGCAATGCACGGGCATCTTGCTAGTCATCTTGAGATTTTACATAGTCACCGCCTCGTCGTCGACAAGAACGGTGGGGAGGTCCAGACATCTGCCATGTGAAACACCAAAACTTTGGTCCCATACTATCCCACAACTCTCCAGGATCAAGCCGTCTGGCTTTGCAAACTCCCCACAGTCAAAACCAATTGACCGATCGTCACCGGAACCACTATTCACACCAGAACCTTCGTTGATCGGCCTACGACAGCTACTTTCCGGCCGGTCACCAATGCCCCAAAACCACACCTCCTCTCCAGCCCATTCCCCCACCTTTCGATTCCTTAGCCCGCATCAGCCGTCCCCTAGTTCGCCGAAAAGCCATGGTGCGCCACAAGATCACGTACTAAAAAATGCTGACGCCGGAGTGCCACGCAAAAATCATAGCGGCAGTTGGTGCCACTGACCTCCGTTCCCAAGCTCACTTTGCGTCGGGCCAATCCCCGAGTTCTCTGGAGCCAAGCTCCTATGAGGAGGAAGTCAATCCAATGTTCATGGTGGAGGTGGCGGCATAGAAGGCCCCCGATGCATATGAGTTGATGGACATCGACTTCGTGCTGGTTTCCGGGGCCCCCATGGTGCAGGCGGACCAGCGATTCAACCTGGCGATCCTAAAGGAGGACCGGGAGGCGGAGGCTCAACTTGAGGCGGAGCGCGCGGATGCTGCTGCCATTGAGGCCCTCCTACAGGCGGAACCGGATGTCGTGGATGTGAACCGGGTGGCGGAGGCTCAACTTGACACGGAGCGCGCGGATGCCGCTGCCATCGAGGCCCTCCAGCAGGCGGAGCCAGACATCATGGACTTGAACCGGGCGGCTGAGGCTCAACTCGACGCGGAGCGCGCGGATGCCGCTGCCATCGAGGCCCTCCTGCAGGCAGAACCGAACGTCATGGACATGAATCGGGCGGTGCTTGCGTCGGTGCAGAGCGCCGGCACGCTGCGCGTGAACGAGTAGCTAGAGGCTGAGGACAACCACGGTGCGGAGATACACGTCGGCAAATACAGCTGGTCCGTGCGGGCGGCCAAAAAGACGACGAGGTCGTCTCATTCCATGAGGAGTGATAGCTTTTCTTTATGTTGTTTTTAGGGATCTTTTGATGTGTAAAAACATATATTTATGCAAGTCGCCTGACTTCCATCATTTGGGTCAGTCGACCATTTAAGGCGGATGGATGGATATCCCATGTCTCCTAACCCTTCTTCTTCCCCAACAGACCATCGCACGGGCCGCACGGATCTTCCTCGACATGCGGTTGGATGAACATACTATATTGAAAATTATGTGTCAGCAGTAGGACGGCTGAGTTTGGTTTGATCACATGTGGTAGCACGTGTCAGTGAGGGTGTGTTCCCTTGGTTGGGTTTGCGGCTTGCAGGAGCGACTGTGTAAGGGTGCGGTGCGACCGCGACAGCCGTGCGCAAGTGTACCTCCTTTTCATTTTGAAAAACATTAGGCAAGCTTGGCAAAATGTGTGTCAAAGTATGGCCATGCAAGGCCTAGACCCAAACATGATACAAGTACGTACTACTTGTGTTAAAAAAAGTAAGGCGGGGTTTTCCTTCCCGGGATTGATCGATACAAATCCTCGTTTGACGTGTCAATTAATGCGTATTTTTTCTCCAACGCCCAAAGAGCTAACCATCTCACTCCTTATTGCTTGATTAATGCAACGCCATGCAAACCAACCTTCTCACTTCCGCATGTATGCAAGGGTATGTTAATGTCCTTGGTTGATAGTACTACGAGGAAAAACCATCAATTTTGCCTCGATTAGTGTTAGTGGCCTTCTTCAAATTGTAATTTTGATATTGGCCTTGTATACAAAAAGGAGGTAGTAACTATTTGACTTCCTTCCCCATTGTGGTGACGTCGACGATATCTCGAATGTTGTGGCTTTGGCGAAGTGCGTTCGACGGAGCACACCATTGAGGGAGACCACGGTAAGTCGTTCGCAAGTGCCGCCTGCAAGCCGAGACAACCGCCTTCTTTGCATCCACGAAGTCTGTTGAACCAAAGGAGGTGTAAATGTACTAGTATTACACAATATCCTCGTCCATCCAGCTTAGTGTGGTAAGGTGGTTTCTCGAAGAAGACGGCGGAGAAGCGGGGTCAGTGAAGAGTGAAATGATGGTTGCTTCGTCCGTGCTTTGTGATTTGATGCCTCTAGGCTTTGTGATTTGTGATAGAAGGGACAGGGGAGTAGACTATGTGCTCTATACGTACTGTACATGCGTCCAAGCACGGCAGAAAGAGGAGAGATGTTGCATTTTTCTATTCCTTCAATCAATCAATTAGGGAGCTTCGATTCCCTCTTTTTGGCTTTGGCAGCACCCTCTACAATGGTTCCCATAGATGCCAAAAGCTATTTTCACATTTGGCTACACAGTGTGGATGCCCTTAACCGTACCAATTGGTTTTGTTTCTGTGTGCTATCTATACAAATCTCGATTATATTGATCTAAAAAATTATATCAAGATTAGTAAAAAGGAGGTGATTTTGCTGCGTCGAAAGCGGGCGAGGTTTCTTACTTTTAGAGGACATTGGCATGGCGGTTTGCTAACATGATGTCCCACGTGTGAGTTATTTACCAAGCCGATCCACGTCCCATATGAGGCTGGCCATAGTGGTAGCAACATGCACTTGGGAGTAGAAAACATGCTGATGTGGCAGAGAATTAATGAAGAGATAGGGGGTTAGAGTAACATACTAGGTAGACATTGTATCATGTTAAATGTTATAGTACTATTTTGTGTCATGCATGGCAATAAATATACTATGCACTATAGAGGAAGTTGGAGTACTCTAACTACTATGAAGTAGTAGTATCATACACTTGTATTATGCGCATGATACTAGTATATGATACTCCCCACTCTGAGTAGCCGAAGCAGAACAATGGCAGAAGCAACACGTGGTTAACTTGAAGAAGATGAGGGAGAAGCGGATTTAGCAACGAGTGAAATGATGGTTGCTTCGTCCCTCCAACTTCTTCTTTTTAGCATCATTTCGTCCCTCCAACTTAACTGTGGGAAAGGTGCAGCTTTGTGATTTGACGCCTCATTGCTCATTACTACGCCGGCGCCATGACCTGGGTGCTTCACCCCTCCTGCTCTGCACTGTGAATTCGGTATGGCACGTGTACCCGGTTGATTGATGTCCCACATGTCGGCGAAAGGGACTAGAACATTTATGAAAGCGAGCGCTCAACTCTTGCGACGGAGGAGTACACGACACGGCAGCCCAGTGAACTATTACTTGTACTCTAGTGCTACTGTAGTTTTGTTGTTTCGCACGATCCATCAATACAAACCCGATCCATCGATACAAACAGGCAAGGGCAGGATTTTTTCCGCGCGGTAGATGATAGTAGTACTAGCCAATTTAGGCACTGGCACGTTGGCCTACTCGGCTCCACAGAGAAAGCAAGAGAAGAGATAAATACACTGGCGGAGCGGGTCAGTGTATTTCAACCCAAAAGCGTAATACGGTCAACGGACATCAGAATACGCTCATTACAGTCACTATATACGTTTTGCGGTGATTATACGGTCTCTTGCTCACCGTTCAGCATCGGATTGCACTCTGTTGATCGGGTAAATAGTATGTGTGGCACTATGTTGACACATTTGTCGGTGTTCTGGGAACGGGGGTACCCAGACTTGCCTGCCCGCGGCCCAGGGCGTGGCTCATCCAGCAGCCTGGTGCAGCCTAACCTCATCAGCAACCACTCAAAACCCTCGCGAGGGGCCGAGCCTCATGAGGCGGACGACCCAAGGCCTCCCCCAGGGCAGCCACACTAGGCTAGCTCTTGAGGAGCGGAGATACCAAGGTAAAGGGCGCCTCGCGAGGTTCCCGTGCCGTGAGCCATGACTACCAAGACCAAGCGGGCGCCAGCGGGCGCAGGGTGCCAGTTTCCTCTTTGGTATTAGAGGGGCAAGCGCAGGCGAGGAGTCCCGATGCATCAGGCAAAGGTTTCCAGATTGGTGCAACAAGACTAAGACCAGCAGGACGGCAAAGCGGAGGTCACCGCGGAGCCCACAGCAGCGTCACCACCAGAGCCTTTGGCAGGCGAAGACTACCTTTTGTCAGGATAGCTTGTACTAGCTGTCCCCCTTCAAACTTGGCCGTTGTGGGATCCCTTCCCGCTCCATATCGGGGAAGAGGAGCCGGGCAGGACTAGCCACCGCCGTAGAAAACGGATCGGATCATCGAATCCACCCACACATCCACAAGCTCTCTGAGCATAAGAGCACCTCTCCTTAGGAGGTTGTTCTTCCCATGTACTAGTTCATCCTCAGCCTACAAGGCAATCCACCACACCACACTGGATTAGGGTATTACACCACAACGATGGCCCGAACCATTATAAACCCTTGTGTCCCTTGTTCATCGAGTTCGATGAGCTAGGCCTAGGAATCGGTGCGAGAGCAAGCTAGAGCGGAGAGGAGAGATCTTCGTGCGCACCGCAGTGTTCGAACCTCAAGGGTTTTGCTGGAACCCAAGATCCGACATTTGGCGCGCAAGGTAGGGGGTGCGCCAAAGTTTTTGCCTCTCCATCCACCCCGCTCTCCATCTGCCAGGCTTTCATGACAAGCGCCTCTTCTTCGACCGGCTCGGTGGGCACGCGCGGCGGCATAGCGGGCCACCGAGCCTTCGCCCCGCCTTACGACAGGTGCAGTGGCCACTCAGGTTTAGGCCAGATGTACCACGCCATTACGACGGAGCAGCAGATCCGGCCGTCTTCCTCCAGGCCTACGAGGAGGCCGTTTCGGTGGCCGGCAGCGACGACAAGGTCATGGCCAGCTCGCTCCCCATGGCGCTCACCGGTGTTCCGCGTGCCTGGTTTCTCAGCTTGCCAGAGTCATCTGTGGAATCCTGGGAGGAGCTGCGCGGCCTCTTCACCGCGTGCTTCGGGGCACCAGCGCCCCACGTCGTTGTGGCCCTCCTCGGCGGCTCTCAAGCGCCGCCCTTCGATCGCCGCGTCAAGCAATTCTTCCGCCAGATCGGTGCCGCCTCCAAATGGGCGGCGCCCAAGACTGACCTCACCTTCGACTCAGGTGACCATCCTGCCTCTGCTGCGGGCTTAGGCGCTCTCTTGATGCTTTGCACACCCACCATCTGCAACATAGCAGCCACCAAGACCCTCATTGATGGTGGGGCTGGCCTCAATGTGCTCTCAATAGAAGCTTTTAGCCTGCTCCACGTGCCGCTTGAGCGGCTACGCCCCACCAAGCCCTTCTCCGGAGTCGACAGCAGCTCTGCCAGCCCTCTAGGGCAGATCCGCCTCCCGGTTACCTTCGGCACCCGCAACAACTACCACACCGAGCTGATCGACTTCGACATCGCTCGTATTGGCCTCCCGTACAATGCCATCCTTGGGTATCCTGCCCTAACTCAGTTCATGGCCACGACCAATCTGGCCTAAAACCTCATGAAGATGCCGGGGAGCAGCGGTGTCCTCACCGTGGTGGGGGACACCAAGGAGGCTCTGACGGCCCTCAAGCTCGCCTTCCGGACCACAGCAGCGGCACGTCCGGTCGTTGAGGCCGCCCCAGGAGCCAAGGGGGCTGCACCAACAAAGAAGAAATAAATTTTCTCCCAAGACCGGGCCGAGACGAAGCAGGTATCGGTGGATGAAGATGGGACGTCAAGCGCCACCTTCACCATAGGCGCTGGCCTTCCCCCAGCTCAAGAAAAGGCGCTAGTCAGATTCTTGCGCGCTAACAAGGAGGTGTTTGCGTGGGAACCCAAGGACCCGGCAGGAGTCCCGAGGGGGGTGATTTAGCACCACCTGAACGTATGCCCTAACATGCGCCCCATGAAGCAAAAGGCCCGACGCCTGTCTATACAGAAACCGTCCTTCATCGTACAAGAAACTCCCAAACTAGAAGCAGCGGGTGTCATCCGCGAGGTCCGGTACCCGGAGTGGCTGGCGAACCCCGCCGTTGTGCCCAAGAAAGGCAGGAAAGAGCGCATGTGTGTCGACTTCACCAACCTCAACAAGTCTTGCCCACAAGACCCATTTCCGCTGCCCCACATCGACCTGATTGTCGACTCCACCACCGAGTGTGACCTACTGTGCTTCCTGGATGCCTTCTCGGGCTACCATCAAATCAAGATGGCAGTGCAAGATGTCGAGAAGACCGCCTTCCTCACCCCGTGCGGGGTATACTGCTACACTTGTATGCCATTCGGGTTGCGGAATGTAGGAGCAACCTTTTAGCGGTTGATGCATATGGCTCTAGGAGAGCAGCTCGGGAGGAACGTTGAGGCCTACGTTGATGACATCGTGGTGAAGTCTTAGGAAGCCAAAACCCTCATCGAAGATTTGTAAGAGATCTTCGCCAGCCTGCGCAAAGTAGACCTGCGGCTCAACCCGGAAAAGTGCGTGTTCGGCGTCCTATCAGGTAAGCTTCTGGGCTTCCTGGTGTCGCACAGAGGGATCGAGGCCAACCCCGAGAAGGTCAAGGGCATAGAAAAAACGAGTCCGCCGAAGACACTCAAAGAGATGCAGAAGCTGGCCGGCTGTGTAACGTCACTCGGGCGTTTCATCTCCAAGCTGGGGGAGCGAGCCCTCCCCTTCTTAAAACTGATGAAAAGGAATGGCCCACTTGAGTAGACCCCTGAGGTTGATGCGGCATTCGAAGACCTCAAGAGATACCTCACCAGCCCACCGGTAATGGTGGCACCCAAACCTCGAGAGCCCATGGTGCTTTACCTGGCCGCTACACCGCATTCTGCCAGCGTAGCGTTAGTGGCAGTCTGGGAGGAGCGCAAAGACAAGACCCCACAGCCCCGGAGCGATGCTCCCGAGGCTCCGGTAGGGCTAGCACGCAACTATGCCCCGCAAGACGACATTCCTGAGGCCATAGCTGTGCCTTCTGGCGACCAAGCTCCTGAGGCTCCTTTTCCCAATCAGGCGCCACAGTCCTAGGAGAGCTCGGGCTTCACTTCCATTGAGCACCCGGTGTACTTCATCAGCACGGTGCCTCGTGACGCTCAGGCACGCTATCCCATGTTGCAGAAGCTTCTTCTTGCACTCATTGTCGCTTCGCGCAAGCTGCGCCACTACTTCCAAGGCCATACCATCAAGGTCGTCTCGGCCTACCCATTGGAGAGGGTACTCCGGAGCCCCAATGCAGTAGGAAGAGTCATTGAATGGAATATCAAGTTGCAGGCGTTCCAGTTGGAATTCAGCATGACCAGGGTCATCAAAGGAGCCGCGCTTGCTGACTTCGTAGCAGAATGGACCGACGCCCCATAGCCCGAATTGGGTGAGGATCGATCCCTCTCACCAGGAAGTGAAGCGCCGGACGACTAGGTCATGTACTTCGACGGCGCGTTCGCGCGCCAGGGCGCGGGGGCTGGAGCTGTGCTCATCTCGCCCACTCAGGACAAGCTTTACTACGTCGTGCAGCTCTGCTTTCAGCCGGGCGATAAGGTCTCCAACAACATCACATAGTACAAGGGCCTCATTGCTGGTCTCAAGGCTGCGGCGGCCCTGGGAGTGAAGCGCCTCGTCATCAGGAGCGACTCGCAGCTCCTCGTCAACTTCTCCAACAAGGTATATGAGCCAAAGGAAGAGCATATGGAGGCATACCTCGTGGAGGTACACAAAATGGAGAAGGAGTTCTTAGGCCTGGAGCTGCAGCACGTGCCCCGTGGCACCAACAAGGAAGCCGATGAAATCGCCAAAAGGGCATCAAGGCGCCTGCCCCAGGAGCCAGGCATCTTCGAGGAGCGGATCTTCAAGCCTTTGGCATCACCCCCTCAAGAGGGCCGGTGACGCCTCAGGAGGAACTCCCCCAACCACCGACCTCGGGAGCCCCCACCTGCGACCCGACCTCAGGAGCCCGCCTGCTCCTGGCGCTCGAGCCTTAGGAGGGATGCTGGACCGAGGAGCTCAAGGCGTACCGGGTGCGAGGAGTGCTACCAGAAAAGGAGAAGGATGCAGAACGTGTAGCCCGACAGGCTACGGCGTATTGCATTCTAGACAGTGAGCTTTACAGGAAATGACCAAATGATGTTTCTTTACGATGCATCTCCAGGAAGCAAGGGAGCGTGATGCTAACTGACATCCACGCTGGGGACTGCGGGCATCACTCATCGTCACGCACCCTGGTGGCAAGGCGTTCCGCAGTGGTTTCTACTGGCCCACGGCGCTCAACGATGCTACCGAGCTGGTGAAGTCCTGCGAGGCTTGCCAATTCCATGCCAAGAAGATCCACCAACTGGCTCAGGACCTCCAAACCATCCCGCTCTCCTGGCCATTTGCGGTGTGGGGGCTGGACATCCTAGGCCCATTCCCTCGAGCACCCGGGGGCTACCGCTACATCTACGTCGCCATCGACAAGTTCACCAAATGGGCGGAGGTGGAAGCCGTCCGAACCATCCCAGCCGGGTTTGCAGTCAAGTTCATCAAGGGTCTCGTAAGCCGGTTCGAGGTCCCCAACCGCATCATCACTGACAATGGCTCACAGTTTACTAGCAACCTTTTCAAGATGTATTGTGCTAACCTTGGAACGCAGATTTTCTACGCTCCGGTGGCACACCCCCGGAGCAACGGCCAGGCCGAGCGTGCCAACGTGGAGGTTTTAAGAGGCCTCAAGACCATGACCTTCAAGAAAAGGCTCGAGGCTTGTGGAAGGGGCTGGCACGATGAGCTCCAGTTCGTGATGTGGTCCATCCGCACCACTGCCACCAAGCCAATAGGCGAGACTCCGTTCTTCCTCGTCTATGGAGCAGAAGCGGTTCTCCCTCACGAGGTCAGGCACCGCTTCACGCGGGTCCTAGCGTTTGATGAAACGCAGCAGGACGCCATGCGGGGGATGGACCTTGTGCTGGGAGAGGACCGCCGTCGAGACGCCTCGCTCCGAGCGGCAAGGTATCAGCAAGCATTACAGCGGTATTACTGTCACAACATTCGCTCCAGGACGCTCGAGGTGGGCGACCTCGTCCTAAGGCGAGTCCTCTCCCAGGAAGGGCTGCACAAGCTTTCACCCATGTGGGAGGGGCCGTTCAAGATCACCCACATCTCCAGGCCTGGCGCCGTGCGCCTGGAGACAGGGGACGGCATCCCTATCCAGAATGCGTGGAACATCCCACACCTCTGAAAGTTCTACCCATAAAGCAAGGCCCCGTGCCTGTGAAGACAAGGCCATGTGCCTATGAAGCAAGGTCCCGTCCCTGTGAAGACAAGGCCCTGTGCCTGTGAAGCAAGGCCCCGTGCCTGTGAAGACAAGGCCGTGCGCCTGAGAAGCCAAGGCCCAGTGCCTGTGAAGCAAGGCTCACGCCTATGAAGGTCTCAGCCCGTGACACTCTCATGTAATAATGAGTGGGGCTATACACGCCCCGGAGTCTCTGGAGTGCCGCCCTCGGGCCTCGGGGGCTCCCTCCCACGTCCTAGTGGCAGCACTTAGCTCGGCGCTGGTGAGAAGACTAGACTAGGTGCCGGACGCGGCTGTTCATTTGCTTTCTGGAGTTGGCTTTCCCCTTTCCTTCTTTTAATGGATTTCGAAAGTTCTAGCGTTTCTCTAATGAATTGGTTGAACCAGCTCTCCCTTTGATTCTTCCCTAGATTCTTGGCCTTGCGTTGGGGAGAGCGGCAGTTGCCCAACGCTCTCCCTCGTGTGCCTCCCTTAGCCCCCGCGAGGCGTCCACATTTGAGCTCATGATCGGCGCATCCCTCTCCGTAAATCCATGCCCCACGGGTACCGCGACAGAGTGCATTTGACCATGTTCAGCTCAAGCCTGGGACCTCATGCGGCAAAGGATAATGATCTCCTAACGAGTTTCTGCAGCTCCTCGAAGGGCCGCACCTCACGAGATGGGGGCTATCCCGAATACGTTAAGATAAGTCTCCTTCCCCTATGGGCGCATAATACATATACCTCGCAACTAACCGGAAACAATAAACATGGCACCAAGCAGCATAAAAATCACGGTTCATTACATGCCCTGCCAGGGCCCCATACTTGTTTTTGGTAATGCAGGAAGAAAGGAAGAGCGAGGACAGGCAAAGGCGGCTCCTATGATACGACTGCTCACGAGGATCAGCTCCCCGGGCTCAGTCGGAGCCCTCCTCACGCTTCACATGGGCGAAACGACCCAACATCGCCCTCAAGGCGGGCGTGGCGGCGTGGTGGCTGATCGTAGCCACCGCTGCTGGAGCTGTCGTTGTGGGAGGAGTTGTCGTAGCCGAATGAACTGCGGTAGGCGCCGAGGTCGAGCTCGTCTTCACCCTCGTCATGGCCGTCGCCAAGGCCGAGCACTTCGTCACCATCGTTGTCCTCGGGGCAGCACCCGGCACAGCGGCCGTCATCCCCGAACACCTCACGAAGAGGGTCGAGTCGCCATCGTACTTGAAGTGGAGGGTGCACCGCCTACTCGGGCCGCGCACGCGGGCAAACGTCTGCCAGCCGCGGGCCAGGGTTACGACGCCCACAACGGAGGTCTCCACCGCGACCCACGAGGCTCTGCTGCTGCAGCCGTCCTCCTGTAGCCAGAGACCGCCAAAACCCGCGGCCGGAAGTTCGTCGGCGAAGGAGCGCGGGAGCTGGAGCCGGGTGCCGGTCGGGTTCTTCGACCACATGACAAACTCCGTCATCATCTCTGCCAAGTGGAAGCATGGCCGGGGAGGCCGGGCGACCCCGGCGGGCCTCCCCTCGTCCACGGGGCTGCAACGACCTCGGCGACCACCACCACACGAAGGGTCATCGCCGCGGCTGCCGAGGGCAGTGCCGGGCACTGAGGAGGTCTGCCTGCGCCCGCGAGGGGCCACGGCAGGGGTCGTGGCACACTTGCAAGGGCGGCTTCATCCCTTCTTAGGCGGGGGTGAGCAGGGACCCTCCTGAGGGGTCTTCCCCTTCTCCATGGGCGAGAACCTCCTCACCGGCGCCATGGGTGTCGGTGCAAAGCAAGACGCAAGGAGGAATAAGAAGAAGCGGGCGGAATGAAGGACGAGACATGCAACGAGGGCTCCGCCCGTCACCTTATGTATAGCCAGAAGAAGGCCAACCGTCGGCCTCCATAATCGTAGGTAATGATGGTCCTTTGTGCATACAGGGACTAGTCAAGTCATGCGGTTACCGAGGCGGCGTGGGGAAGTGGAGTTGCCCACATCCCATCGATCGCCATGCGTCAATCAAGGCCGCATGCTTTTGGGGACCGCGGCACTCCGCACTTGACCCTCGGCTTCGCCGTGAAGCCAAGTCCGAGCGCGCCTTGGGCTCGGGGTCTACTATCGGCGTTCTCGGAACGGGGGTACCCAGACTTGCCTGCCCGCGGCCCAGGGCGTGGCTTATCTAGCGGCCTGGTGCGGTCCAACCTCATCAGCAACCACTCAAGACCCTCGCGAGGGGACGAGCCTCGCGAGGTGGACGACGCAAGGCCTCCCTTGGGGCGGCCTCACTAGGCTAGCTCCCGAGGAGCGGAGATACCAACGTAAAGGGCGCCTCACGAGGTTCCCGTGACATGAGCCATGACGACCAAGACCAGGCGGGCGCCAGTGGGCGCAGGGTGCCAGTTTCCTCTTTGGTGTTAAAGGGTTAAGCGCTAGCAAGGAGTCCCGAGGCATCAGGCAAAGGTTTCCATATCGGTGCAACAAGACCAAGACCAGCAAGACGGCAGAGCGGAGGTTACCGCGGAGACCACATCAGCGAAACCACCAGAGCCTTTGGCATGCGAAGACCACCTTTTGTCAGGATAGCTTGTACTAGCTGTCCCTGCTACTTCTCGAGCTTGCATTGTATTCACTCGAAGAGGAAAGGGTGATGCAGCACAGTAGCGTAAGTATTTCCCTCAGTTTTTTAGAACAAATGTGTCAATCCAGTAGGAGACAACACGCGAGTCCCTCACACCTGCACAAACAAATAAGAACTTCGCAGCCAACGCGATAAGGGGTTGTCAATCCCTTTACGGTCACTTACAAAAGTGAGATCTGATAGATAGGATAGTATAATATTTTTGATTTTTTGGGTATAAGAATAGAAAGTAAATAAAGCAAAGTAAAGTAGATGGAAGATTAATATGTTGAGAATAGACCCGGGGGCCATAGGTTTCACTAGTGGCTTCTCTCATGATAGCAGAATTCTATGGTGGGTGAACAAATTACTGTCAAGCAATTGATAGAAAAGCGCATAGTTATAAGAATATCTAGGCATGATCATTATATATAGGCATCACGTCTGTGACAAGTAGACCGAAACGATTCTGCATCTACTACTATTACTCCACACATCGACCGATATCCAGCATGCATCTAGAGTATTAAGTTCATAAGAACAGAGTAATGCTTCAAGCAAGATGACATGATGTTGAGGAATAAACTCAAGCAATATGATATAAACCCTATCTTTTTATCCTCGATGGCAACAATACAATACGCGCCTTGCTGCCCCTACTGTCATTGGGAAAGGACGCCATAAGATTGAACCCAAAGCCAAGCACTTCTCCCATTACAAGAACTATAGATCTAGTAGGCCAAACCAAACCGATAATTCGAAGAGACTTGCAAGGATATTATAATCATACATAAAAGATTTCAGAAAAGAATCAAATATTGTTCATAGATAATCTTGATCATAAACCCACAATTCATCGGATCTTGACAAACACACCGCAAAAAGATTACATCGAATAGATCTCCTCGAAGATTGAGGAGAACTTTGTATTGAAATCCAAATAGAGAGAAGAAGCCATCTAGCTAATAACTATGGACCCGAAGGTCTGTGGTAATGTCACATCCCTAGCTAGCACTTGCATTAGGACCTAACTAGAGTGTGCATCATGTTTACTTTCAAAGAAACTTGAAATGGGATTAACAGAAACCCCAGCACCCCTCCCCTAACAACTAGGGTTTGCTAAAATATTTTCCAATGTACCCAAAATGCCCTTCAAAATGTTCATCATTTCTGCCTTGGTCTTAAACCTCTGCCAAAAATGGTGCACAATTTTCTAGGACAATCTAGGGTTTTGGATTAAATCATATGGTATTTGAATTTCGGCATTTAAATGCTATAAAATATTTTAAATGCTCAAATAATCATAAACTATAATGTTTCCTACTGTTCATATTATATACAGCAGGTATGACAAGTGTTATGATTTATAAAAATGTTTAGGCATTTTTATTAAATGAACAAAGTTGCAAAAGAAATGAAACAGAAAAGAAAATAGGAAGAACACTTACCTGGCGCCCACCCGGCCCACCTGCCGGCCCAGCCCAGCTGCCGCTCCAGCGAGCTGCTTGGCTCGGCCAGGCAGGCAGGCACGTGCTCGACGGCGACCGCACGGCGCGCCACGCAGCTGCCCGCCGCCCTGCTTCGCCCCCTCGCCGTCCTGGAGGGATGGATCGAACGTCCACGACCTCCTCGACCCCCCAGACACCTCCGCTTCCCCCCAGTCCCTCTCCTCCGCTCTCCCCGCGCCATGGCCGACGCCGCCGTGATCGCGCCGTCGTAGAAACCACGTCCACCGTCGTCCCCGAGCTCCGCCGTGTTGTCCATCGTCTCCGTCGTCCTCGACTGCTTCGAACAGGCCGAGCCCCGAGCGCTCGCCCGCCCTGGAGACGCCCCCGACCTCTTCTTCCCCAACTCCGGCCGCGGAGATCCCTCTCGCCGTGCTGCTCAGCTCCGACCACCCCCGAGCTCGCTTCGGTGCTTGCTGCAACCGCTGTGAGCCTAGCTACCTCCTCCCCCTCTCCGTTGGCTCCCTCTTGCCCTGTAACACACTGCACGAAGCTCGCCCGCACGCACCGCCGCCGTGCTCGTTGCCGGTGATGCTCCGGTGACCATTTGGTCACCGGCACCCGTCCAACGCACTCACCACAGCACGTAGATGCGAACGGTGCCACGCACGCATCGCCTAGGCCCCTGCAGCCGCATCACGACACACGCCCGACGCCGGTCGCCGCCGTCGAGCTCGTTGCCGTCGTCTCCGGCCACCCCAGGTCCGGCGACCACCTCCATCCGATGCGGAAGAGCAAGAGCTCTCCAACGCACCCAGCCGCAGCTCGAGCCGTGCACCGTAGACGTTTTCCGAGGCACGCCGCCGCGTTTGGCCTCGCCGGCGGCTAAACACCGGCGAGTTGGACCTGTTTTGACCACGGGTTTGACCCCTGGGTCAATGACATGTGGGCCCTGCCCGCAAGTCAAACTTAGTTTAGGTGTTAATTTAATATTAATTAGTTAATTAGTTTAGTCACTGACACGTGGGCCCTGGCCCCACTGACAGTTAATTAGTTTTAGTTTAACTCTAATTAACTCAGTTAGTTAGCTGTGACACTGACATGAGGGACCCACTGGTCAGGTTTGACCTGGACTGGTCCTGTTGACTGGCTCACGTCAGCATGATGTCATGCTGACGCAGTAAAGGTTTTTCTGGGATTTTTAGATTTAAAATAATTCAGGAAATTCCAGAAAATACCCAAAACTTCTAAAAATCATATAAAATCAACCATAGCTCAGATGGAAAAGATTTATATATGAAAAATGATCAGAAAAATCCAATCTATCTAATGGCACTGGTTTCATGCATGTTTGAACAAGTTAACTTGCTGTATATATCAAAAACATGATAATGCACTTATTTAAATAATAGTTTGAACTTCAATTTGAATCCTTGATTCAAATAGGTTCAAACCCTTCTGGTTTTAGTTGCATTAGCCAACACACATGCATCTTGCCATGTCATAAACATGCATCATATTGTTGCATTTGTTTGTTAATGATTGTATCGTCGGTATTCCCTGTGTTAGGTCCTGCTCCCGAGGATACAGCTGCGTATCCAGTTGAAGAGCAGTACCCGACAACTACCTTGTCAGGCAAGCAATCATTGATCATTCCGATACAACCCAATCTTCTCACTCCTGCTCTCTTTTACTGCATTAAGGCAACAGTGCGTGAACTGCTACTTGCTGCGGTAGTTGAACCCTATTCCCTTGCATGACCTGTCATTGCCACAGTAAATAGTTGAAACCCACTAGCATGTGTAGGAGTTGATTGAGCCATGTGATGTGTGATCCACCATGCTATTTGTTTATGTTGCCTGCTATGCTTAGAGTTGTGTCTGGTCTGATTCATCTGGGTGATGGATCAGAGTGAAATGATCTTATCGATAAAGAGAAGGAAGTGTGGAATACGCTTGGTAAAGGTATCGATGAAAGGCCATGTAGGAGTACATGGTGGGTTGTTTCATTGGAATCGTCCATAGGACCCGAGATCTGTATGTGTGGTTCAAGTTACAGCTACTACCACGCATTGGGATCCTTAATTGACCCTCTCGGATTATTAATTACCCTTGATCTCTGTCCAGGAGTTGCAACTAGTTTCTGGTGTTTATAGCTTACTGGAGGTCGTGCACAACGCTGACCCTCGGGGTGGGTTGTGATGCGACAGGTACGTGGCATGGTGTACCGGTTGCCCGTTTGGTGACTCGGGAACCCTGTACACATCGTTTGGGGCCGTGAGCGACACCCCGACCGGATCTCCCCACGGATGGAACCCAAATAGGCGATAAACCTGGACGAGAGACTTGAGTAGTTAGTCAGGTCGTGGCCGACACCCTCGCTGGGCTTCCGCTTGAAGGTTGCCGAGTACACGCCGAGTAAACGGCGATAAGTGGTGGAAGCATGTGTGAAGAGGTACACCCCTGCAGGGTTATCAAACTATTCGAATAGCCGTTGTTCGCGGTACGAACTACTTGGTTACTCTTACAGTTCATAGACAAGTTGATGGATACTACTAAAAGCCTCAAGATAAGCGTGAGTGCCATGGATGGCCCTTCCGAAGGATGACGGAAGAGGATCCTCGGTAGTGTATTGATGTGGAGAGTATTGGACTCGTGTTCGTAATAACATCTTGCAATCTGTTGAGAGTTGTAGTATAGGTTAGCCAAGGTCAAAGCTGGCATTCTGCTATAAACTCCACTACCCCCTTTGATAATGTTGCATGTATGATAGGTTCTGTGGTAAGACTTGCTGAGTACCTTTGTACTCATGTTTGCTTAATAACTGTTGCAGAGGAGAACCCTGCCCCTGCTGATGGGTTCTACATAGACGTTGACGTCGACGAGTAGCTTGACACCCAGACGGTGATCTGGAGCTTGTGAAGGGCCTTGTAGATAGTCAGGCTACACCAAGCCTGTTTTATTTTTCTAAGTTGTCTGTACTCAGACATGTAGCTTCCGCTTGTGCTTGTATGACTGTATGACTTGAGTGTTGGGTCATGTGACCCCTACCTGTATGAATATGTTATGTATGGCTCTTGGAGCCTTTTAAATAAAGTACTTTGAGTCATAGAGTTCTGTTGTGATGCAATGTTGTATTTGCACATATTGAGCATATTGCGTGTATGATTGAAATGCTTGGTATGTGTGGGATCCGACACCTAGTTGTTTTCCTTTGGTAGCCTATCTTACAGGGAAATGCCTCCTAGTGATTCCAATGAGCCTTGGTAGCTTGCTACTGCTCGGAACACGTAGGCTGGCCGGCATGTGTCCTTCGTTCCTGTGTCTGTCCCTTAGGGGAAATGTCACGCGTTGTTCCTTTAAGTCCATGTAGCTTGCTACGACTTGGGTTCATACGTTGATGACCGACACGTTCGTTGCTGGGTCATGGATGCCTGTCTCTGTAATTTAGTGCCACTTTTGGTTTATAACTAGCCATGTCGGCCCGGGTTCTCTGTCATATGGATGCTAGCGACACTGTCATATACGTGTGCCAAAATGCGCAAACGGTCCCGGGCCAGGTAAGGTGGCACCCGTGGGGTTACCGTGCGTGAGGCCGCAAAGTGATATGACGTGTTACAGCTAGATCGGTGTGACTTAGGATCGGGGTCCCGACAGCGTTGGCATCAGAGCTGGACTGCCTGTAGGTTTCTCAAGCCAAACTGGTCGATGTTGAGTCTAGAAAAATTCTTAGTTATATGTAGGGGAATTGATTGTGGAAGGGAACGTAAGGTTTTTTTTTTACTCCTTTACCTTATGCCCTTCTGATCTGAGTCAGTCTATTCTTTCTACGGGGATTTAGGACTAGGCCTCTTATCCTTACTAGGTTCACGTGTTACTAATCCGTAGACTCTTAGGATTGTTGGTTTCAAGCCTCAGTTCAGTTTCTATCCTTTTGAGTATGATGATTGTTGAACCGGAACCTTGATATGGAATTGTTGAGTGGCTATGCTATCATTTGTATGATGTCTCAAATCTTTGTTTGAGCATTTACAGTTGTTATGCTGCCTGATTTCTTCCAGAAACACTAATGCCTTTGCATTATTTCGTGTTTCAGATGTCTGGCCGCATCCCTCACCAAGTGGTTCGTTTGACTCGGTGCATTAATGTGCCCGGTCACACGGCCATGCTAGTCCGTGTGATGACTGAGACCGGTTGTCGCTGATATCCTGAATACACTGTGGAGGAACAGTATCGGGATTTCAATCAAAGTCAGTATTTCTGCACAGTCCGGATATACCCCTCATATCCCGGAGCAAATGATCCCATCCATTGGTCTTATGGACTCGGGATTACCATCGAGATGGCAGTACAGGATGCCGCTTATTCGATGATGACCATTCTCCGTGCTAGGCATGCCCTGTTGCTGAACACTGAGTTCTGTTACATGCCAGCTTCACTCCCCGGAGAAGAAGGCTACTACACTGGTTTGTATACTGATGCTGCTCATGAAGAGCCACTGCTTCAGACTACTGTTCAGATGTTGGAGGATAGGGACCGCGAGGTCCGTGCCCTCCGAATGGAGCTGTATAACACCCGAGCCGCTCACTGGACTACTTTGACACGGCTTGCACCTGCTGTGCACGCCGGATATCTGGACATGCGGGATTTGTACCCTGTGCGGACTCGTCTGCCAAATCGCATGGATTGGCGTGACGTTGGGGGTATCACACCTCCACGTGGGCGTCGGTTACCACCAGCATCGGGGCCGAGACCACACCCATGCCCTTATGGTCCACAACCTTCGAGTGCTCGCGAGTTCCAAGATCCATCTGTACCACTTCCAGGCTACGGTGGTAATCTCTATGAGGATTACTACGCGAATGTCTGAGCTAATCCGTGGTTGTAGTAGTTGTATTTCCACAGTCCTGCGTGTCTTGTGGAATATGACTTAGTGTGTACTGAGTCCCGGAGGTGTAGTTAAATAATGTATAGGAGCTTGGAATGCCTCTGATGGGATGTATCATCTTTCACCGCAGTTGTACTTTAGCCTTGGCTTGTACTAAACTTTGTATGGTGTGTATGACCACTGGTGTATATATAGCAGTTCCTATATTACCATGTCGTACGGATGAACATCTCTGCATTCTGTGTCATCCATTACATTCTGCACTTCTATGTCAAATTTTTGCCATCCTTGTCTAAACCGTTGTTTGTTTTCCTAGGATGGTCAACACTCACAACACTCCTGCTGCTCAGGAGCAGGGTGAGGCTAGTGGGGCTAGAGATGGAAATCTACCCCAGCCACCCTCTTTGGCGGAAGTTATGCTTGAAGCAGAATGGAACAAGAGAGAGACCAACCGTCTGCTGGAACGCATTGAGCAAAACACTGGGTTCCATCAGAGGAATGACGTGGTGTCAATCCACGATTTTATCAAGATGTGTCCACCGAAGTTCCATCACTCCACTGAACCTCTGGATGCTGATGACTGGCTACGTAGCATCACTCACAAGCTACACTCTGCCCGTGTGGCCGAAGCTGACAAGGTTATCTACGCCGCCTACCATCTTGAGGGCCCTGCCAGTCTTTGGTG
Organism: Secale cereale; assembly: GCA_902687465.1. Taxonomy (NCBI): domain Eukaryota; kingdom Viridiplantae; phylum Streptophyta; class Magnoliopsida; order Poales; family Poaceae; genus Secale; species Secale cereale. The sequence continues at coordinate 416,012,957 of LR738709.1, forward strand.
GGAAAACTTCGAAGCTATGCGTCCTGCTGGCCAAGTCACTACCTGGGCTGAGTTCAGTGAGGCATTCCATGAACATCACATTCCGGAAGGTCTCATGGATCGCAAGCGGGAGGAATTCTGTAATTTCACCCAGGGCCGTTTGACTGTGGATGGCTACAGTCGTGAGTTTGGTAATCTGGCACGCTATGCACCTGAGGAAGTATCCACCGATGCCAAGAAACAGGCGAGGTTCCGCAAGGGACTCAGCCCTGAACTTCGTCGAGATCTACGTCTGCACGATTGCACCTCCTTCCAGAAGTTGGTTAACAAGGCTATCAGTGCTGAGACAGGCCAGACCGACTTCGAGGCCACCCGCAAGCATACTCGAGACCTTGGTTCCTCATCCGGCTCTGGTTCTCACAAGCGTCGTGTATGGGTTCCTAACACTGCTCTGCCACCCAAGTATACACCGAGGCCATCCTATGAGGCGCCTCGCCCAACTCAACAGTTTGCACCTGCTAAGACCTATGGAGGTCCACCCTCCAACTTTGCTCCACGCACCACCACTGTGACATGTTTCAAGTGTGGAGAACCGGGACACTACATGTGTGATTGTCCCCAGAATCAGCCAGGAAAACCCGTTGGCCGTGGTAAGCCAACCGGCAAGGTGAACTATGTCAAGCCGATCCCCACTGCACGTGGTCATGTCAACTATGTTTCTGTCGAAGAAGCTTATGAGGATCCTAACGTCGTCCTTGGTACGCTTCTCGTAAACTGCCATCCGACATCTGTTCTTTTCGATACTGGAGCATCCCATTCGTTCATATCTGAAAGCTGTGCTCGATTGCACAACATGACTTTTTGTGACATGCCTACTTCCATGGTTATTCAAACTCCTGGTTCAAAGTGGCAAACCTCTAGGGTAAGCCATGGAAATGAAATCCTTGTCGATAGACTTGTTTTCCTTGCATATCTAATCGCTCTCAAGTCCTCGGACATAAACATCATCTTGGGTATGGATTGGATGACAACTCATTATGCCAAGATTGATTGCTTTACTAGGACCGTTCAACTTACACATCCATCCGGCAAGATAGTCAATGTCTTGGCCCGAATGGCTGAACGTCAGCTCTACTCTCTTAATGCTAGCCCTTTACCAGAACTCGAAGATATCCCGGTAGTCCGTGACTTTCCGGATGTTTTCCCAGAAGAACTGCCAGGAGTTCCACCTGACAGAGATGTCGAGTTCGTGATAGATCTTATTCCTGGAACTGTCCCAATCTCTAGGAGACCTTATAAGATGGCACCACTAGAATTAGCTGAGCTAAAGAAACAACTCGATGAGTCTTTGCAAAAAGGTTTCATCCGTCCTAGTTCTTCCCCTTGGGCTTGCCCCGTCCTCTTCGTCAAGAAGAAGGATGGAATGGAGCGGATGGTTGTAGATTACCGACCTGTCAATCTGGTCACCATAAAGAATAAGTATCCGCTTCCCAGGATCAACGACCTGTATGATCAGCTCGCTGGATCCTCAGTCTTCTCTAAGATGGATTTGAGGTTGGGCTACCATCAAATCAAAATCAAGAACGGGGACATTCCTAAAACGGCTTTCGTTACTCGTTATGGCCAATATGAGTACACCGTCATGTCCTTCGGATTAACCAATGCCCCAGCTACCTTTTCTCAGTTAATGAATTCTATATTCATGGAGTAATTGGATAAATTCGTCGTGGTATACCTCGATGATATACTCATTTTCTCCAAGAACAAGGAAGATCATGCCGAGCATTTAAGGCTGGTATTGACGAAACTTCGAGAGCACCGCCTTTATGCCAAATTCTCTAAATGTGAATTTTGGTTGCCAGAAGTAACCTATCTAGGTCATGTGATCTCTGGCAAGGGTATTGCTGTCAATCCCGAGCGAGTTCAAGCCGTCCTTGATTGGACTCCTCCTGAATCGGTCAAGCAAGTTAGGAGTTTTCTTGGCTTAGCAAGCTATTGCCGGCGTTTCGTCGAGAACTTCTCCAAGGTTGCTAAACCTTTAACCGAACTCCTCAAGAAAGATAAAAAGTTTGAGTGGACCCCACAGTGCGAGTCCAGTTTTCAGGAACTGAAAAGACGCCTGACATCTGCACCTGTACTGGTACCCCCAGACTTTTCCAAGGATTTTATAATCTATTGCGACGCCTCGCGACAAGGACTGGGTTGCATTCTCATGCAAGATCGTCAAGTGATTGCATACGCATCCCGACAGTTGCGCCCACATGAGGATAATTATCCTACTCATGATCTAGAGCTTGCAGCTGTAGTCCATGCACTCAAAACATGGCGACATTACCTTCTTGGTAATCGCTGTGAAATCTTCACTGATCACCAAAGTTTGAAGTATATCTTCACCCAACCGGATCTAAATCTCAGGCAAAGACGTTGGGTTGAGTTGCTCACCGACTAGGACTTAGGAATCACTTACACTCCTGGAAAGGCCAATGTCATGGCTGATGCACTAAGTCGTAAGTCATATTGTAACAATTTAATGTTACAACAAAGTCAACCACTTCTCCACGAGGAATTTCGTAAGCTTAACCTTCACATTGTTCCTCGAGGATTCCTTTCCACCCTGGTGGCGAAACCTACCCTTATGGATCAAATCATAGTTGCCCAGCGGTATGATAAAGGCATATCTCGGATCAAGGAGAACATTGCTAGCGGAGTTGCTAGGAGCTTCTCTATGGATGATCAAGGTGTAGTGTACTTCGAGAACCGCTTGGTGGTGCCCAAGAAACCACAACTACGACAAATGATTCTTAAGGAGGCTCATGAATCTCCTCTCACGATTCATCCCGGTAGTACCAAAATGTATCAAGACCTACGTCAAAGATTCTGGTGGACTAGGATGAAGAGAGAAATCGCTTAGTTCATTGCTAACTGCGACGTTTGTCGTCGAGTTAAAGCAGAGCATCAACGGCCTGCTGGCACCCTTCAACCTTTAGCTATTCCTGAATGGAAATGGGATAAAGTCGGTATGGATTTCATTACCGGGTTTCCCAGGTCCAGGAAAGGGAATAATGCTATCTTCGTCGTTATCGACCGCCTCTCTAAAGTAGCTCATTTCCTGCCTGTTCGGGAGAGTATTACCGCTAGCCAGCTAGCAGACTTATATATCTCTCGAATAGTGTCACTTCATGGTGTACCGTTGGAGATTAACTCAGACCATGGAAGTCTTTTCACTTCACGATTTTGGGAAAGTTTCCAGAATGCTATGGGAACTCATCTCTCTTTCAGTACTGCCTTCCATCCGCAATCAAGTGGTCAAGTGGAACGAGTCAATCAAATTCTGGAAGACATGCTTCGAGCCTCTGTCATTTCTTTCGGTATAGAATGGGAAAAGTGTCTTCCATTTGCCGAATTCGCTTATAACAATAGTTATCAAGCCAGCTTGGGTAAAGCTCCCTTCGAAGTTCTATATGGACGAAGATGTCGAACACCTCTTAACTGGTCAGAGACCGGGGAAAGACAATTCTTTGGCCCGGATATGATCCAGGAAGCAGAGGAACAAGTTCGCATCGTTCGTGAGAGATTGAAAACAGCCCAGTCTCGCCAAAAGAGCCAATATGATAGTCATCATAAGGCTGTGACTTTTGAAGTCGGCGATAAGGCTTACCTTCGGGTTACTCCTCTTAAGGGAACCCATCGATTCGGTATCAAAGGCAAATTGGCCCCTCGTTACATCGGTCCTTTTCGCATTCTTGCCAAACGAGGAGAAGTTGCCTACCAATTGGAACTACCTCCGCACCTCTCCAGAGTTCATGATGTTTTCCACGTTTCTCAACTCAGGCGTTGCTTCTCGGATCCTATCCGCGGAGTGGACCACGAAACGCTTGATCTCCAAGACAATCTCACCTATCGAGAATACCCCGTTCGTATTCTTGATCAAACTGAGCGCACCACTCGACGCCACAATATCAAGTTTCTCAAGGTTCAATGGTCACATCATTCCGAGAGTGAAGCTACTTGGGAAAGGGAGGATCGTCTTCGACTTGAGTACCCCACCCTCTTTCCGGAGGAACCCGAATCTCGGGACGCGATTCTTTTAAGTGGGGGTGAGTTGTCACATCCCTAGCTAGCACTTGCATTAGGACCTAACTAGAGTGTGCATCATGTTTACTTTCAAAGAAACTTGAAATGGGATTAACAGAAACCCCAGCACCCCTCCCCTAACAACTAGGGTTTGCTAAAATATTTTCCAATGTACCCAAAATGCCCTTCAAAATGTTCATCATTTCTGCCTTGGTCTTAAACCTCTGCCAAAAATGGTGCACAATTTTCTAGGACAATCTAGGGTTTTGGATTAAATCATATGGTATTTGAATTTGGGCATTTAAATGCTATAAAATATTTTAAATGCTCAAACAATCATAAACTATAATGTTTCCTACTGTTCATATTATATACAGCAGGTATGACAAGTATTATGATTTATAAAAATGTTTAGGCATTTTTATTAAATGAACAAAGTTGCAAAAGAAATGAAACAGAAAAGAAAATAGGAAAAGAAAATAGGAAGAACACTTACCTGGCGCCCACCCGGCCCACCTGCCGGCCCAGCCCAGCTACCGCTCCAGCGAGCTGCTTGGCTCGGCCAGGCAGGCAGGCAGGTGCTCGACGGCGACCGCACGGCGCGCCACGCAGCTGCCCGCCGCCCTGCTTCGCCCCCTCGCCGTCCTGGAGGGATGGATCGAACGTCCACGACCTCCTCGACCCCCCAGACACCTCCGCTTCCCCCCAGTCCCTCTCCTCCGCTCTCCCCGCGCCATGGCCGACGCCGCCGTGATCGCGCCGTCGTAGAAACCACGTCCATCGTCGTCCCCGAGCTCCGCCGTGTTGTCCATCGTCTCCGCCGTCCTCGACTGCTTCGAACAGGCTGAGCCCCGAGCGCTCGCCCGCCCTGGAGACGCCCCCGACCTCTTCTTCCCCAACTCCGGCCGCGGAGATCCCTCTCGCCGTGCTGCTCAGCTCCGACCACCCCCGAGCTCGCTTCGGTGCTTGCTGCAACCGCTGTGAGCCTAGCTACCTCCTCCCCCTCTCCGTTGGCTCCCTCTTGCCCTGTAACACACTGCACGAAGCTCGCCCGCACGCACCGCCGCCGTGCTCGTCGCCGGTGATGCTCCGGTGACCATTTGGTCACCGGCACCCGTCCAACGCACTCACCACAGCACGTAGATGCGAACGGTGCCACGCACGCATCGCCTAGGCCCCTGCAGCCGCATCACCACACACGCCCGACGCCGGTCGCCGCCGTCGAGCTCGTTGCCGTCGTCTCCGGCCACCCCAGGTCCGGCGACCACCTCCATCCGATGCGGAAGAGCAAGAGCTCTCCAACGCACCCAGCCGCAGCTCGAGCCGTGCACTGTAGACGTTTTCCGAGGCACGCCGCCGCGTTTGGCCTCGCCGGCGGCTAAACGCCGGCGAGTTGGACCTGTTTTGACCACGGGTTTGACCCCTGGGTCAATGACATGTGGGCCCTGCCCGCAAGTCAAACTTAGTTTAGGTGTTAATTTAATATTAATTAGTTAATTAGTTTAGTCACTGACACGTGGGCCCTGGCCCCACTGACAGTTAATTAGTTTTAGTTTAACTCTAATTAACTCAGTTAGTTAGCTGTGACACTGACATGAGGGACCCACTGGTCAGGTTTGACCTGGACTGGTCCTGTTGACTGGCTGACGTCAGCATGATGTCATGCTGACGCAGTAAAGGTTTTTCTGGGATTTTTAGATTTAAAATAATTCAGGAAATTCCAGAAAATACCCAAAACTTCTACAAATCATATAAAATCAACCATAGCTCAGATGGAAAAGATTTATATATGAAAAATGATCAGAAAAATCCAATCTATCTAATGGCACTGGTTTCATGCATGTTTGAACAAGTTAACTTGATGTATATATCAAAAACATGATAATGCACTTATTTAAATAATAGTTTGAACTTCAATTTGAATCCTTGATTCAAATAGGTTCAAACCCTTCTGGTTTTAGTTGCATTAGCCAACACACATGCATCTTGCCATGTCATAAACATGCATCATATTGTTGCATTTGTTTGTTAATGATTGTATTGTCGGTATTCCCTGTGTTAGGTCCTGCTCCCGAGGATACAGCTGCGTATCCAGTTGAAGAGCAGTACCCGACAACTACCTTGTCAGGCAAGCAATCATTGATCATTCCGATACAACCCAATCTTCTCGCTCCTGCTCTCTTTTACTGCATTAAGGCAACAGCGCGTGAACTGCTACTTGCTGCGGTAGTTGAACCCTATTCCCTTGCATGACCTGTCATTGCCACAGTAAATAGTTGAAACCCACTAGCATGTGTAGGAGTTGATTGAGCCATGTGATGTGTGATCCACCATGCTATTTGTTTATGTTGCCTGCTATGCTTAGAGTTGTGTCTGGTCTGATTCATCTGGGTGATGGATCAGAGTGAAATGATCTTATCGATAAAGAGAAGGAAGTGTGGAATACGCTTGGTAAAGGTATCGATGAAAGGCCATGGAGGAGTACATGGTGGGTTGTTTCATTGGAATCGTCCATAGGACCCGAGATCTGTATGTGTGGTTCAAGTTATAGCTACTACCACGCATTGGGATCCTTAATTGATCCTCTCGGCTTATTAATTACCCTTGATCTCTGTCCAGGAGTTGCAACTAGTTTCTGGTGTTTATAGCTTACTGGAGGTCGTGCACAACGCTGACCCTCGGGGTGGGTTGTGATGCGACAGGTACGTGGCACGGTGTACTGGTTGCCCGTTTGGTGACTCGGGAACCCTGTACACATCGTTTGGGGCCGTGAGCGACACCCCGGCCGGATCTCCCCACGGATGGAACCCAAATAGGCGATAAACCTGGACGAGAGACTTGAGTAGTTAGTCAGGTCGTGGCCGACACCCTCGCTGGGCTTCCGCTTGAAGGTTGCCGAGTACACGCCGAGTAAACGGCGATAAGTGGTGGAAGCGTGTGTGAAGAGGTACACCCCTGCAGGGTTATCAAACTATTCGAATAGCCATTGTTCGCGGTACGAACTACTTGGTTACTCTTACAGTTCATAGACAAGTTGATGGATACTACTAAAAGCCTCAAGATAAGCGTGAGTGCCGTGGATGGCCCTTCCGAAGGATGACGGAAGAGGATCCTCGGTAGTGTATTGATGTGGAGAGTAGTGGACTCGTGTTCGTAATAACATCTTGCAATCTGTTGAGAGTTGTAGTATAGGTTAGCCAAGGTCAAAGCTGGCATTCTGCTATAAACTCCACTACCCCCTTTGATAATGTTGCATGTATGATAGGTTCTGTGGTAAGACTTGCTGAGTACCTTTGTACTCATGTTTGCTTAATAACTGTTGTAGAGGAGAACCCTGCCCCTGCTGATGGGTTCTACATAGACGTTGACGTCGACGAGTAGCTTGACACCCAGACGGTGATCTGGAGCTTGTGAAGGGCCTTGTAGATAGTCAGGCTACACCAAGCCTGTTTTATTTTTCTAAGTTGTCTGTACTCAGACATGTAGCTTCCGCTTGTGCTTGTATGACTGTATGACTTGAGTGTTGGGTCATGTGACCCCTACCTGTATGAATATGTTATGTATGGCTCTTGGAGCCTTTTAAATAAAGTACTTTGAGTCATAGAGTTCTGTTGTGATGCAATGTTGTATTTGCACATATTGAGCATATTGCGTGTATGATTGAAATGCTTGGTATGTGTGGGATCCGACACCTAGTTGTTTTCCTTGGGTAGCCTATCTTACAGGGAAATGCCTCCTAGTGATTCCAATGAGCCTTGGTAGCTTGCTACTGCTCGGAACACGTAGGCTGGCCGGCATGTGTCCTTCTTCGTTCCTGTGTCTGTCCCTTAGGGGAAATGTCACGCGTTGTTCCTTTAAGTCCATGTAGCTTGCTATGACTTGGGTTCATACGTTGATGACCGACACGTTCGTTGCTGGGTCATGGATGCCTGTCTCTGTAATTTAGTGCCACTTTTGGTTTATAACTAGCCATGTCGGCCCGGGTTCTCTGTCATATGGATGCTAGCGACACTGTCATATACGTGTGCCAAAATGCGCAAACGGTCCCGGGCCAGGTAAGGTGGCACACGTGGGGTTACCGTGCGTGAGGCCGCAAAGTGATATGACGTGTTACAGCTAGATCGGTGTGACTTAGGATCGGGGTCCTGACAGGTAAACTACTCACAACTCATTGGTGAGGCTATGGTGTTGATGTAGAAGCACTCCATGGTAGATCTCCCCTCCGGTGGAGCTCCAGAACAGGCCCCAAGATGGGATATCATCGGAACAGAAGGTTGCGGCGGTGGAATTAGGGTTTTCTCTATTGCCTCAATGTTTTTAGGGTACATGGATATATATAGGAGGAAGGAGGGCATCAGGGGAGCCAGAGGGGGCCCACGAGGGTGGGGGCGCGCCCAGGGGGAGAGGGCACGCCCTGGACCCTCGTGGCCACCTCCTTCATTCCTTCGTGTGTACTCCAAGTATCCTGGGTAGACACGGTTCCAAAAATAACTTTCCCAAAGGTTTCATTCCGTTTGGACTCCGTTGGATATCCCTTTTCTGCGAAACTCTGAAATAGGCAAAAAAACAGCAATTTGCACTGGGCCTTGGGTTAGTAGGTTAGTCCCAAAAATAATATAAAAGTGTATAATAAAGCCCATTAAACATCCAAAACAGAATATATAATAGCATGGAACAATAAAAAAAGTATAGATACGTTGGAGACGTATCAAGCATCCCCAAGCTTAATTCCTGCTCGTCCTCGAGTAGATAAATGATAAAAACGGAATTTTTGATGTGGAATGCTAACTAACATAACTCTCAATGTAATTATCTTTGTTGTGGCATGAATGTTCAGATCCGAAAGATTCGAGATAAAAGTTCATATTGACATAAGAATAATAATACTTCAAGCATACTAAAAAAGCAATCATGTCTTCTCAAAATAACATGGCCAAAGAAAGTTCACCCCTACAAAATCATATAGTTAGGCTATGCTCCATCTTCGTCACACAAAATATCCCAATCATGCACAACCCCGGTTTCAGCCAAGCACTTGTTTCATACTTAAAAAATTTCAAACTCTTTCAACTTTCACGCAATATATGAGCGTGAGCCATGGATATAGCACTATAGGTGGAATAGAGTGGTTGTTGTGGAGAAGATAAAAAGAGGAAGATGGTCTCACATCAACTAGGCGTATCAATGGGCTATGGAGATGCCCATCAATAGATATCGATGTGAGTGAGTAGGGATTGCCATGCAACGGATGCACTAGAGCTATAAATGTATGAAAGCTCAACAAAAGAAACTAAGTGGGTGTGCATCCAACTTGCTTGCTCATGAAGACCTAGGGCATTTCAGGAAGCCCATCGTTGGAATATACAAGCCAAGTTCTATAATGAAAATTCCCAACAGTATATGTAAGTGACTAAACAAGAGACTCTCTATCATGAAGATTATGGTGCTACTTTGAAGCACAAGTGTGGAAAAAGATAGTAGCATTGTCCCTTTTCTTTTCTTTTTCTTTTTTCCATTTTTTTCGTCCTATCTTTTTTTCTTTGGCCTTTCCTTCTTTTTTTTCTTTTCTTTTTTCTTTTCTTTGGGACAATGCTCCAATAATGATGATCATCAAACTTATATTGATTTACAACTCGATATTACAACTCGATACTAGAACAAAGTATGACTCTATATGAATGCCTCCGGCGGTGTACCGGTATGTGCAATGAATCAAGAGTGACATGTATGAAAAATTATGCATTGTGGCCTAGCCACAAATACGATGTTAACTACATGATCGTGCATGGCAATATGACAATGATTAAGTGTGTCATAACAAACGGAACGATGGAAAGTTGCATGGCAATATATCTCGGAATGGCTATGGAAATGCCATTATAGGTAGGTATGGTGGCTGTTTTGAGGAAGTTATATGGTGGGTGTATGGTGATGGCTTCTCGCCCCTCGTTGGTTACCCCAAGTGGAAGGTTTGAGATGCAGTGTAGCGGTAGTTTTCCCTTGGCAAAGATACCAAGGATCGAATTCCCCTGAGACTCCAAGGTTCAACAAGAAGGTGTCAACTGCTAACGGCGCCAGATATTTAGCGGCTGACAGGACCTGCACACATATACAAATAACTTTGCTCCCAACGAGTACAGAGAGGTTGTCAATCCCTCCGGCCTTGTCGTTTACAAAGGATCAAACGCAAGAGATAATAGTGATAGGTATAACTGCAACTAGTAAGTAAGAACAGAAAGTAAATAGCGGATGTGATCAGTGATGGTAATATGGACCGGGGTCCCATGATGTTCACTAGTGATGTCTCTCTCCCAAAAGACGATAAAACAGCTAAGCGACGTAAACAAATTACAGATCGGCAATTGACAGGATTATGTGCGCAAACCAATGCTAACTATGCTGCAAGAAAGGTAGAGGTTCAAAGCATGGGCGGTACGCCAAGGCAAGTAGACCGAAATCCATCTGCATCTACTACTAATCACCCACCTTGAGATATCTATCCAGAACATCTCGCTGGTATTAAGTTGCGAGTCCCACCCATAGTGTAAACTCAAAGCAACAGACAACTGCATTAAAAGAACTTTGCGTAAAGTAAACAATCCTTGCACCCGCAAGTACAAGCACCGTTGTTTTCCCCCTTGTGGCAACAACACATCCCCTAGACTCATGTTTCTGTCACTCAAGCTAGTCATCGAGGGGCATGAACCCACAATCAAGCATAACGTTCCCTCTTGGAGTTACTACCTACTACTTGGCCAAAGCAATAAACAGCAACGGAGAACGTGCAAGAATTACTCAAGAACATAAATATAAAAGAGGTAAATCAAATATATTACTCAAACACAATCTGAACATAATCTCATAATCCATCGGATCCCAGCAAACTCATCATAGCAACAGCATACGGATTACATATGTGCCTTGATCATGTAGGGCAGCTCACGAGGTCTAATCGGTGAAGAACAAAGAGGGGAGGAGAACATCACATAGCTACTGGTCATGGACCCATGGTCCAAGAGAGACTACTCACAACTCATCCGGGAGGCGTCCATGGTGGTGGAGAAGCTCCCGGTGGTGATCCTCCCCTTCGGCAGGGTGCCGGGAAGAGTTCTCCTGGTGCTCCCGATCTTGGAAGCGCGGCGGCGGCGGAACAGAGATGAGATCGCGAAAAAGGGTTCCGTCCTCAAGGGTTTCGGGACGCGGTGTAAATATATGCCAAAGGGGGCGTCAGGGGAGGCCTGGGGGGCCCAGGCGCCCTGCCGGCGCGGCTAGGAGGGGGGCCGCGCCCTCTGGCCGCCTGGAGCCCCGGTGGCCCCCCTCCGGCCCTACTTTGGCCGCAAGGAAGCTTCCGGAACGCTGATTTTTTATATATTTTTCCCGGGATTTTTCTGGCAATTTAAGTAATGGGAAAACCTGAAATACAAAAACAGCAGAAAACAGAAACTGGCACTGAGGTGCACTGAGTTAATAGGTTAGTCCAAATATGATCAAAAGTGTATGGAAGTGCATAAATATCATAGCAATATCACACAAAAGAGGCATGGAGCAAGCAGAAATTATAGATACGTTTTGGACGTATCAACATCCCCAAGCTTAATTCATGCTCGCCCTCGAGTAGGTAAATGATAACAAGCATAATTTCTGTGGTGACATGCTATTAACCATATAAGGACTTTTCACAGTCACATGACAAAAGCTTACTGAGACAATGAATCTGTAGTAATTAAATTGCCTCATGAGAAAATCACAAAGAACTGAAAGTTTTACAATATGGTACTGAAACATCAAATAGATTTGTAGTGAGCATGGTGTGCAAATATGATAAAGTGGTACCTCGCTTGCCCCCTTTAGTGAAGCAAAACATAAATGCAGGGGCACCTCCAAGGTTTAAGTGACGACTAGATAGAATGATTTCAGAATAAACGATATCATAATCATGCAAAAGACAATGGTACTTTGGGACAATGCACATTACACTCAGAATGACAATCATGCTCTCAATAGTTGGTGCTTTAAAGAAGGCGGAGACTCTCGAACCGTGGCTTTTGATGGCAAGGTTGAAAACCCGTGGTCGGAAACAAAAACTAAACATGTACCAGAGCTCTTGGTTTTAAAAACAGAGGTAATAATTATTTTTTAGAGATGCATATTTCGTCAACGAATGCTAGTAGATAACTCAATTACTTCTCGAGCTGGACAAGTTTCGAGGAACGGCTCCCGCATGAGGACGATCACATCCTCTTAATCTCCTTTGTTTATCACTGCCAAAGTTTTCTGATTTCTCATGAACAAAGCGTGAAGGAGGCTTTGTTTGTTGTATTATTTTTTAATGAGCCGGGCGCACTCTATGCCAGTTCTTTCTCGTATTAGGGGTTTTCACATTAGACATGCAATCCCGGGGTGAAGCTTGTCCAACCTAAAAAGATCATGAATTAACTACTACTTCCTCATGAGCTAAAATAGAGGCACAAAAGAGAAATGCTTTTTTGATTAATTTCGAGATGGTACATGAAAGTCTTCGTTAGGAATGGCAGGTAAATACCATTTATAGGAAGGTATGGTGGACTCATATGGCATAACTGGTTTAAAGGATTTTGGATGCACAAGCAGTCAGTCCGCTTAGTATAGGTGGAGGTTAGCAAAAGACTGGGAGCGACCAACTAAGAGAGCAATGACGGTCATAATCATGCAGAGCGACAAAGCAACATTGAATCGGGCATGGAAGTTATATCGTTACTCAGAAATTAAAGATCATCAAGGCTTGATAGACTTTCTTTATAGTCTTAAATATGCGTGAGCATACGCAAAGTCAATCAAAATAAATTCTTGAAGGAAGATATCACTAGACCATACCACATCATAGGTAAACAAATCATGTTGGTACTCCAATAACACATTGAGAACCCCCCATCTATTTGAGACTAACCATAAGAAAAGATGAACTACTAGGCACCATTATGCACATAGCGTTTTTATCATAGACATATCAACCAGTGCAACAGAAGCCAACTCTCTTAACAAGATAAGCATGATAACTAAAGAGAGTTCCAGCAACCAACTAAACAAAAGCTCTTTAAAAAGTAAAGCATGAAAACTAAGAGCTGAACATGATAGTAGCTATTGAAAGACCAAGAACATACACAGCAAAGATAGACATGAAAATTCTATGTTGTGTTCTAGGTTGAAGTGGAGCGTGTTTCTCTCCCACACAAAGAAAGCTGAGTTCCAACTCGTTATGAACAGCAAGCAAAGCTAAAGAAAACTAAAAAGGGAACTAAAAGCAAGACGCTCCAAGCATAGCACATAACACATGAAGTGATTAAAATATAGTGGAACGAAAGACGAACTGATAATGTTGATGGAGAAGGGGATGCACGGGGGCATCCCCAAGCTTAGACGCTTGAGTCTTCTTGAATATTTCTTGGGGGTGCATGGGGGCATCCCCAAGCTTTAGCGTTTGACACTCCTGAATCTTTTTATCATCTTCCCTCGCACACTTGAAAACTCCCTTCATACATAACTCATCATAATCTGATTAGCGAGGTTAGTACCCATAATAAAATAATTTTTCCTTCCTGGAAATAAAGATATTCTTGAAGGTCTACTGTTTCTCAAGATTGCCAAAAGGTTTTTGCAAAGAAAAAGCAAGCTCAAGGTTTGCAAAATGAAGGAAAGGCAAAACAGGACATAATCTGTGAAAAACAGACCAGCAGGTAGTAAATAATTTTTTCGGGGTACTTCTGCAACTCAAATCAAAAAACTCAGAACAGACTCCCGAAAGCCAATTGTATAGAGCACGCTGTCGAAAAAATTCAGACCAAAATGATGATCTGGTGATTTTATACGAATTTTTCTGTCCAAGGACAGAATCTGTTTCCTGGACAGCACGTCACAACTTTTGAACTTTCTTGCAATCAGAGGCTACACTTGGCACAAAGCTGAAAAGTAAAGATACAATGATGATGCTACTGTAGTAACAAACATCAAGACACAACAAAAGCAAAATAAAATTTTATTCATTGTGGGCTGCCTCCCAAAAGCGCTTTCTTTTATGCCTTTAAGCTAGGCATAATGCAAAGAGATCAAGTTGTATCAATTGAACCATCATCAAGATCATCAAAAAGCTCTTCAATAGTACAATTAGTCTTAAGAGGACTTTCAAATAAAGGCCTAATAGAGATACTCCTAGGAAGAAGACCAAAAGGAAAACAGTCAATGGAAGATTCATTTATAAATTTATCAAAGAGAGGTGTTTCTTCCAAAGTCTTCACAGTTTCAACCCCTTTGGCAATAGATGGATTACTTTTGGAGCGGGGAGCCTTTGGAACGTAAACGAACTTAGGCTCCTTCTTTGCCGGAGTTTCTACCTTTTTGGTTTTGATTGAGGAGAAAGTAGTTCCTAGAGTATCAAAGATTTCCTCAATCTTGTCTATCCTAGAAGAATCCAAGTCATGGGATTTGATGGTCTCCAAAGTTTTGAGAATTTTATGCATGGAGCTATCAAGCCTATTCAAATTCCCTTGGATCTTACGATCCAACTCATTTATCTTATTAATGTTTGGCATCTCTAGCTCTATCTTTTCAAGTTTTTTCATAATGTGAGCTAGGGTGATGTCCTCTTGAATGCTAACAACATGGGGATTTCCAACAAGATTTTCAATAATACTAAGAGATTCCCAAACTGGGGCCTCTAGGAAATTTCCATTGACAGCAGAATCTAGAATAAACCTATTCCAAGAAGTAATTCCAACATAAAAATTTCTAAGCAAGATAGTAGTAGATTGCTTCTTGGTGGCTCTTTTTTGAGAATCATTAATTCTATACCAAGCATCTTTCAGACTTTCCCCACCTCTTTGTTTAAAGGTGAGAACTTCTGCCTCGCCAAAGACAAAAGGACCAGACATAATGACAACTAAAGAATGAGATAACTATTTTTGTGATTTTTGATAGAAGACACTAAAGCAAAACTGAAAGGTAAACTAACAAGACTAAAAAGCAAAGGTAAAAGATAGCGTGCAACTTCCCTATCTTGAAGAGTGGAGTCCCCGGCGACGGCGCCAGAAAACTTTGCTTGATGGCTTCTCGCCCCTCGTTGGTTACCCCAAGTGGAAGGTTTGAGATGAAGTGTAGCGGTAGTTTTCCCTTGGCAAAGATACCAAGGATCGAATTCCCCTGAGACTCCAAGGTTCAACAAGAAGGTGTCAACTGCTAACGGCGCCAGATATTTACCAGCTGACAGGACCTGCACACATATACAAATAACTTTGCTCCCAACGAGTACAGAGAGGTTGTCAATCCCTCCGGCCTTGTCGTTTACAAAGGATCAAACGCAAGAGATAATAGTGATAGGTATAACTGCAACTAGTAAGTAAGAACAGAAAGTAAATAGCGGATGTGATCAGTGATGGTAATATGGACCGGGGTCCCATGATGTTCACTAGTGATGTCTCTCTCCCAAAAGACGATAAAACAGCTAAGCGAGGTAAACAAATTACAGCTGAGCAATTGACAGGATTATGTGCGCAAACCAATGCTAACTATGCTGCAAGAAAGGTAGAGGTTCAAAGCATGGGCGGTACGCCAAGGCAAGTAGACCGAAATCCATCTGCATCTACTACTAATCATCCACCTTGAGATATCTATCCAGAACATCTCGCTGGTATTAAGTTGCGAGTCCCACCCATAGTGTAAACTCAAAGCAACAGACAACTACATTAAAAGAACTTTGCGTAAAGTAAACAATCCTTGCACCCGCAAGTACAAGCATCGTTGTTTTCCCCCTTGTGGCAACAGCACATCCCCTAGACTCATGTTTCTGTCACTCAAGCTAGTCATCGAGGGGCATGAACCCACAATCAAGCATAACGTTCCCTCTTGGAGTTACTACCTACTACTTGGCCAAAGCAATAAACAGCAACGGAGAACATGCAAGAATTACTCAAGAACTTAAATATAAAAGAGGTAAATCAAATATATTACTCAAACACAATCTGAACATAATCTCATAATCCATCGGATCCCAGCAAACTCATCATAGCAACAGCATAAGGATTACATATGTGCCTCGATCATGTCGGGCAGCTCACGAGGTCTAATCGGTGAAGAACAAAGAGGGGAGGAGAACATCACATAGCTACTGGTCATGGACCCATGGTCCAAGGGAGACTACTCACAACTCATCCGGGAGGCGTCCATGGTGGTGGAGAAGCTCCCGGTGGTGATCCTCCCCTCCGGCAGGGTGCCGGGAAGAGTTCTCCTGGTGCTCCCGATCTTGGAAGCACGGCGGCGGCGGAACAGAGATGAGATCGCGAAAAAGGGTTCCGTCCTTGAGGGTTTCGGGACGCGGTGTAAATATATGCCAAAGGGGGGCGTCAGAGGAGGCCTGGGGGGCCCAGGCGGCGCGGCCAGGAGGGGGCCGCGCCCTCTGGCCGCCTGGAGCCCCGGTGGCCCCCCTCCGGCCCTACTTTGGCCGCAAGGAAGCTTCCGGAACGCTGATTTTTTATATATTTTTCCCGGGATTTTTCTGGCAATTTAAGTAATGGGAAAACCTGAAATACAAAAACAGCAGAAAACAGAAACTGGCACTGAGGTGCACTGAGTTAATAGGTTAGTCCAAATATGATCAAAAGTGTATGGAAGTGCATAAATATCATAGCAATATCACACAAAAGAGGCATGGAGCAAGTAGAAATTATAGATACGTTTTGGACGTATCATATGGTACCGGCGAAAGTTGTGTGGTACAAGAGAGGCTAGCAATGGTGGAAGGGTGAGAGTGTGTATAATCCATGGACTCAACGTTAGTAATAAAGAACTCACATACTTATTGCAAAAATCTACAATTCATCAAAACAAAGTACTACATGCATGCTCCTAGGGGAAGGGTTGGTAGGAGTTAACCATCGCACGATCCTGACCTCCACACAAAGGATGACACTCAATGAAATACATAATGCTTCAAATTTGTCACACAACGGTTGCCATACGTGCATGCTATGGCACTTGCAAACCTTAACACAAGTATTTCTCAAAATCACAACTACTCTACTAGCATGACTCTAATATCACCATCCTCATATCTCAAAACAATCATCAAGTATCAAACTTCTCTTAGTATTCAATGCACTTTATGTGAAAGTTTTTACTATACCCATCTTGGATGCCTATCATATTAGGACTAGTTTTATAACCAAAGCACATTACGATGCTGTTATAAAAGACTCTCAAAAGGATATAAGTGAAGCATCAGAGATCAA
This sequence comes from Secale cereale, assembly GCA_902687465.1. Lineage (NCBI taxonomy): Eukaryota > Viridiplantae > Streptophyta > Magnoliopsida > Poales > Poaceae > Secale > Secale cereale. Next base: position 416,030,266 of record LR738709.1, read on the forward strand.
CAATTTCTACAAAATAAAACCACCACCGTGCTCTAAAAGATATAAGTGAAGCACTAGAGCAAAACTATCTAGCTCAAAAGATATTAGTGAAGCACATAGAGTATTCTAATAAATTCTAAACCATATTTATCTCTCTTAAAAGGTGTGTCCAGCAAGGATGATTGTGGCAAACTAAAAATAAAAGACTGAAATCATACATGACGCTCCAAGCAAAACACATATCATGTGGTGAATTAAAATCTAGTGCCGAGTATAGTTACCGATAGATGAAGACGAAAGAGGGGATGCCTTCCCGGGGCATCCCCAAGCTTAGGCTTTTGGTTGTCCTGGAATTTTACCTGGGGTGCCTTGGGTATCCCCAAGCTTAGGCTCTTGCCACTCTTTGTTCCATAGTCCATCAAAGCCATACTCAAAACTTGAAAACTTCACAACACAAAACTTAAACCAAAAATCTCGTGAGCTCCATTAGTATAAGAAAACAAACCACCACTCAAAGGTACTGTAATGAAATCATTCTTTCTTTATATTGGTGTTAAACCTAATGTATTCCAACTTCTCTATGATTCATACCCCTCAATACTACTCATATATTCATCAAAATAAGTAAACAACACACGAAAAACAGAATCTGTCAAAAACAGAACAGTGTGTAGTAATCTATAACATTCGAATACTTCTGTAACTCCAAAAAATTGAAATAAATTGGTAAACATGAGGAATTAGTCTATTAATCATATGCAAAAAGAGTCAACTAAATAACACTCTCCAGTAAAAAATTACAGCCAATCTCGTGAGCGCTAAAGTTTCTGTTTTTTTACAGCATGATCATATAAACTTCACACAAGTCTTCTCAAAGGTTCTACTTGGCACAAACACTAATTAAAACACAAAACCACATCTAAACAGAAGCTAGATACAATATTTATTCCTAAACAGAAGCAAAAACAAAGAAAATAAAATTGGGTTGCCTCCCAACAAGCGCTATCGTTTAACGCCCCTAGCTAGGCACGCTACAAGGATAGATCTAGGTATTGCCATCTTTGGTAGGCAATCCATAAGTGGCTCTCATAATAGATTCATAAGGTAATTTGATTTTATTTCTAGCAAAGTGTTCCATGCCTTTCCTTAACGGAAATTTGAATCTAATTATTCCTTCCTTCATATCAATAATTGCACCAATCGTTCTAAGGAAAGGTCTACCAAGAATAATGGGACATGAAGAATTGCAATCTATATCAAGAACAATGAAATCTACGGGAACATAACTCCTATTGGCAACAATAAGAACATCATTAATCCTTCCCATAGGTTTCTTAATGGTAGAATCCGCAAGATCATGGAAACCTAACAAATCACACTAAGATTTTGGAATTGTAGAAACACTTGCACCCAAATCACACAAAGCAAAGCATTCATGATCTTTAATTTTAATAGTAGGTTCCCATTCATCATAAAGCTTTCTAGGGATAGAAACTTCCAATTCAAGTTTTTCTTCATAAGATTGCATCAAAGCATCAACTATGTGTTTGGTAATATCCTTATTTTGACTATAAGCAGGCGGAGAATTTGGTATGGATTGCAACAAGGAAATACAATCTATCAAAGAGCAATTATCATAATTGAATCCCTTGAAATCCAAAATAGTGGGTTCATCAGTATGCAAAGTTTTAATCTCTTCAATCCCACTTTTAACAATTTTAGCATCAAGATCTAAAAACTCTGAATCATTGGGACGCCTTTTAACTAAAGTAGACTCATCTCCAGTCCCATCTTTATCAAGATTCATACTAGAAAACAAGGATCTAATAGGAGACACATCAATAACTTTCAGATCTTCATCTTTGTTTTCATGATAACTAGAAGAACACGCTTTCATAAAGCAATCTTTTTTAGCACGCAACCTAGCGGTTCTTTCTTTGCATTCATCAATGGAAATTCTCATGGCCTTGAGAGACTCATTGATATCATGCTTGGGTGGAATAGATCTAATTTTCAAAGAATCAACATCAAGAGTAATTATATCCACGTTTCTAGCCAACTCACCAATCTTAAGCAATTTTTCTTCAAGCAAAGCATTGAAATTCTTTTGTGAATTCATAAACTCTTTAACACTAGTCTCAAATTCAGAGGGCATCTTACCAAATTTTCCATAAGAGTTATTGTAGGAATTACCATAATTATTAGAGGAATTACTAGAAAAAGGCCTAGGATTAAAGTTTACTCTATAAGCATTCTTACCAAAATTATTCCAACCAACAAAATTCACATCCAAATATTCATTGTTATTTTCAATCAACGTGGATAAAGGCATATCATTAGGATCAGAAGAAGCACTCTTAGTAGCAAATAATTTCATAAGTTCATCCATCTTTCCACTCAAAACACTAATCTCTTCAACAGCATGCACTTTTTTACTAGTAGATCTTTCGGTGTGCCATTGAGAGTAGTTAACCATAATATTATCTAGGAGTTTGGTAGCTTCTCCTAAGGTAGTTTCCATGAAAGTGCCCCCCGCGGCGAATCTAAAATATTTCTAGAAGCAAAATTCAAGCCATCATAATTTTTTTGTATAATCATCCATAAGTCCAACCATGTGTAGGGCAATTATGTATCATTAATTTCATTCTCTCCCAAGCTTGTGCAACATGCTCATGATGTAGATGCTTAAAATTCATAATATCGTTTCTAAGAGAGATAATCTTAGCGGGAGGAAAATACTTAGAAATAAAAGCATCTTTGCGCTTATTCCATGAATCAATACTATTCATAGGCAAAGAGGAGAACCAAGTTTTAGCACGTTCTCTAAGTGAAAACGGAAATAGCTTCAATTTAACAATATCATTATCTGTATCCCACTTCTTTTGCATATCACACAAATCAACAAAGTTATTTAGATGGGTAGCGGCATCTTCACTAGGAAGGCCGGAAAATTGATCTTTCATGACAAGATTCAACAGGGCAGCATTGATCTCACAAGATTCATCGTCGGTAATAGGAGCAATAGGCGTGCTAATAAAATCATTATTGTTGGTATTGGAAAAGTCACACAGTTTGGTGTTGTTCTGAGCCATAGTGACCAGCAAGCAATCCAACACACAAGCAAACAAGAGGCAAGCGAACGATAAACACACGGAAGAAGAAGGGCAAATAAAACGGCAAGGGTGAAGTGGGGGGGAGAGGAAAACAAGAGGAAAAATGTAATGCAAAGGATAAGGGTTTGTGATCGGTACTTGGTATATGACTTTTGCGTAGATATCCCTGGCAACGGCGCCAGAAATTCTTCTTGCTACTTCTCGAGCTTGCGTTGTATTCCCTCGAAGAGGAAAGGGTGATGCAGCACATTAGCGTAAGTATTTCCCTCAGTTTTTGAGAACCAAGGTGTCAATACAGTAGGAGACCACGCGCGAGTCCCTCGCACCTGCACAAACAAATAAGAACTTCGTAGCCAACGCGATAAGGGGTTGTCAATCCCTTTACGGTCACTTAAGAAAGTGAGATCTAATAGACAGGATAGTATAATATTTTTGGTATTTTTAGTATAAGAACAGAAAGTAAATAAAGCAAAGTAAAGTAGATGGAAGATTAATATGTTGAGAATAGACCCGGGGGCAATAGGTTTCACTAGTGGCTTCTCGCATGATAGCAGAATTTACGGTGGGTAAACAAATTACTATCGAGCAATTGATAGAAAAGCGCATAGTTATGAGAATATCTAGGCATGATCATTATATATAGGCATCACGTCCGTGACAAGTAGACCGAAACGATTCTGCATCTACTACTATTACTCCACACATCGACCGCTATCCAGCATGGATCTAGAGTATTAAGTTCATAAGAACAGAGTAACGCTTTAAGCAAGATGACATGATGTAAAGGGATAAACTCAAGCAATATGATATACACCCCATCTTTTTATCCTCGATGGCAACAATACAAAACGTTCCTTGCTGCCCCTGCTGTCACTGGGAAAGGACACCGTAAGATTGAACCCAAAGCCAATCACTTCTCCCATTGCAAGAATTATAGATCTAGTCGGCCAAACCAAACCGATAATTCGAAGAGACTTGCAAGGATATTATAATCATACATAAAATATTTCAGAAAAGAATCAAATATTGTTCATAGATAATCTTGATCATAAACCCACAATTCATCGGATCTCGACAAACACACCGCAAAAAGATTACATCGAATAGATCTCCTCGAAGATCGAGGAGAACTTTGTATTGAGATCCAAAAA
>LR738709.1:416034518-416146807 GCA_902687465.1 Secale cereale
TGCCTTGCTGCCCCTACTGTCACTGGGAAAGGACACCGCAAGATTGAACCCAAAGCCAAGCACTTCTCCCATTGCAAGAACTATAGATCTAGTAGGCCAAACCAAACCAATAATTTGAAGAGACTTGCAAGGATATTATAATCATACATAAAAGATTTCAGAAAAGAATCAAATATTGTTCATAGATAATCTTGATCATAAACCCACAATTCATCGGATCTCGACAAACACACCGCAAAAAGATTACATCGAATAGATCTCCTCGAAGATCGAGGAGAACTTTGTATTGAGATCCAAAAAGAGAGAAGAAGCCATCTAGCTAATAACTATGGACCCGAAGGTCTGTGGTAAGCTACTCACAACTCATTGGTGAGGCTATGGTGTTGATGTAGAAGCACTCCGTGGTAGATCCCCCCTTTGGTGGAGCTCCGGAACAGGCCCCAAGATGGGATCTCACGGGAACAGAAGGTTGCGCCGGTGGAATTAGGGTTTTCTTTGTTGCCTCGATGTTTTTGGGGTATATATATATATATATATATATATATATATATATATATAGGAGGAAGGAGGGCATCGAGGGAGCCAGAGGGGGCCCATGAGGGTGGGGGCGCGCCCAGGGGGAGGGGGCGCGCCCTGGACCCTCGTGGCCACGTCCTTCGTTCCCTCGTGTGTACTCCAAGTCTTCTGGGTAGATACAGTTCCAAAAATAACTTTCCCGAAGGTTTCATTCCGTTTGGACTCCGTTTGGTATCCCTTTTCTGCGAAACTCTGAAATAGGCAAAAAAATAGCAATTGCACTAGGCCTTGGGTTAGTAGGTTAGTCCCAAAATTAATATAAAAGTGTATAGTAAATCCCATTAAACATCCAAAACAGACTATATAATAGCATGGAATAATCAAAAGTTACAGATATGTTGGAGGCGTATCAGTCCCCCTTCAAACTTGGCCGTTGTGGGATCCCTTCCCGCTCAATATTTGGGAAGAGGACCCGGGCCTCTATAAATAGGACTAGCCACCACCGTAGAAAAGGGTTCGGTCATCGAAACCACCCACACATCCACAAGCTCTCCGAGCACAAGAGCACCTCTCCTCAGGAGGCTGTTCTTCCCATGTACTAGTTCACCCTCAGCCTGCAAGGCAATCCACCACACCACACTGGATTAGGGTATTACACCACAATGGTGGCCCGAACCAGTATAAACCCTTGTGCCCTTTGTTCATCGAGTTCGATGAGCTAGGCCTAGGAATCGGTGCGAGAGCAAGCTAGAGCGGAGAGGAGAGATCTTCGTGCACACCCCAGTGTTCAAACCTCAAGGGTTCTGCCGGAACTCAAGATCCGACAACGTTAATATGACCACGTTCCTTGTGGGTCCCACCTGTCATGCGTGCGTGTGTGCGTGTGAGTGTTGCGTGCGTGCGTCACCGCGTCTGTACCGTGTACGTGTGAGTGTTGTGTGCATGCAGTTCGTGTGCATGCGTGTGTGTGTGTGCATGTGAGTGTAGCGTGCGTGTGTACGTGTGAGTGTTCCGTGTATGCAGTTCGTGTGCATGCGTGCGTGTGTGAACAATCACCACACCATCTCTTGTTTGTTAAAAATGAAGGAAATATGTCATAGGGACAATAATAAAGGTGTTATTTATATTTCCTTATATCATGATAAATGTTTATTATTCATGCTAGAATTGTATTACCCGGAGACTTAGTAAATGTGTGAATACATAGACAAAACAGAGTGTCCCTAGTATGCCTCTAGTGGACTAGCTCGTCGATCAAAGATGGTTATGTTTCCTAAACCATAGACATGTGTTGTCATTTGATTAACGGGATCACATCATTATGAGAATGATGTGATGGACAAGACCCATCCGTTAACTTAGCACTAGGATCGTTTAGTTTTATTGCTATTGTTTTCTTCATGACTTATACATGTTCCTCTGACTATGAGATTATGCAACTCCCGAATATCGGAATAACACCTTGTGTGCTATCAAACATCATAATGTAACTTAGTGATTATAAAGATGCTCTACAGGTGTTTTTGAAGGTGTTTGTGGTGTTGGCATAGATCAAGAATAGGATTTGTCACTCCGAGTGTTGGAGAGGTATCTCTGGGCCCTCTCCGTAATACACATCATAATAAGGCTTACAAGCAAATGACTAATGAGTTAGTCACGAGATGATGAATTATGGAACGAGTAAAGAGACTTGCCGGTAAGGCGATTGAACTAGGTATGATGATATCGACGATCAAATCTTGGGCAAGTAACATACTGATGACAAAGGGAACAACGTATGTTGTTATGCGGTTTGACCGATAAAGATCTTCGTAGAATATGTAGGAGTCAATATAAGCCTCCAGGTTCCGCTATTGGTTATTGATCGGAGATGTGTCTCGGTCATGTCTACATAGTTCTCGAACCCGTAGGGTCCGCAGGCTTAATGTTCGATGACGATTTGTACTGTGAGTTATGTGTTTTTGATGACCGAAGATTGTTCGGAGTCCCGGATGAGATCACAGACAGGACAAGGAGTCTCGAAATAGTCGAGACATAAAGAATTATATATTGGACGATAATATTCGGACACCGGATGAGTTCTATTTATATGAGTAATATCTTTTATGGTCATGCACCCTTGATGAGTGGTCTATTTTTATTGAATTTTAATCGTAGTGATACACATATTCATAATATTGAAGCCAAAAGATGCAAAGTTGATAATGATAGTACAACTTATTTGTGGCACTGCCATTTAGGTCATATTGGTGTAAAGCGCATGAAGAAACTCCATGCTGATGGACTTTTGGAATCACTTGATTATGAATCACTTGGTGCTTGCGAACCATGCCTCATGGGCAAGATGACTAAAAAATTGTTCTCCGGAATAATGGAGCGAGTAACTGACTTGTTGGAAATCATACATACTGATGTATGCGGTCCAATGAGTGTTGAGGTTCGCAGCGGGTATCATTATTTTTTGACCTTCATAGATGATTTGAGCAGATATGGGTATATCTACTTGATGAAACACATGTCTGAAACATTTGGAAAGTTCAGAGAATTTCATAGTGAAGTAGAGAATCATCGTAACAAGAAAATAAAGTTTCTACAATCTGATCGCGGAGGCGAATATTTGAGTTATGAGTTTGGTCTTCATTTAAACAATATGGAATAGTTTCGCAACTCACGCCACCTGGAACACCACTTTACTAGATATGGTGCGATCTATGATGTCTCTTACCGATTTACCACTATCATTTTAGGGTTATGCTGTAGAGACTGATGCATTCAATTTAAATAGGGCGCCGTCTAAATCCGTTGAGACGATACCTTACGAATTGTGATTTGGCAAGAAACCCAAGTTGTCGTTTCTTAAAGTTTGGGGCTGCGATGCTTATGTGAAAAAGCTTCAACCTAATAAGCTCGAACCCAAGTCGGAGAAATGTGTCTTCATAGGATACCCAAAGGAAACTGTTGGGTACACCTTCTATCACAGATTCGAAGGCAAGATATTCATTGCTAAGAATGGATCCTTTCTAGAGAAGGAGTTTCTCTCGAAAGAAGTGAGCGGGAGGAAAGTAGAACTTCATGAGGTAATTGTACCTTCTCTCGAATTGGAAAGTAGCTCATCATAGAAATTAGTTCCAGTGATTCCTACACCAATTAGTGAGGAAGCTAATGATGATGATCATGAAACTTCAGATCAAGTTACTACTGAACCTCGTAGGTCAACTAGAGTACGTTCCGCACCAGAGTGGTATGGTAACCCTGTTTTGGAAGTCATGTTACTAGACCATGATAAACCTATGAACTATGAGGAAGCGATGATGAGCCCAGATTCCGCAAAATGGCTTGAGGCCATGAAATCTGAGATGGGATCCATGTATGAGAACAAAGTGTGGACTTTGGTTGACTTGCCCGATGATCGGCAAGCCATTGAAAATAAATGGATCTTTAAGAGGAAGACTGACAGTGATGGTAATGTTACTGTCTACAAAGCTCGACGTGTTGCAAAAGGTTTTTGACAAGTTCAAGGAGTTGACAACGATGAGACTTTCTCACCCGTAGCGATGCTTAAATCTGTCCGAATCATGTTCGCAATTGTCGCATTTTATGATTATGAAATCTAGCAAATGGATGTCAAAACTGCATTCCTTAATGGATATCTCAAAGAAGAGTTGTATATGATACAACCAGAAGGTTTTGTCGATCCTAAAGGTGCTAACAAAGTGCGCAAGCTCTAGCAATCCATCTATGGACTGGTGCAAGCATCTCGGACTTGGAATATACGCTTTGATGAGGTGATCAAAGCATATGATTTTATACATACTTTTGGAGAAGCCTGTATTTACAAGAAAGTGAGTGGGAGCTCTGTAGCATTTCTAATATTATATGTGGATGACATATTGTTAATCGGAAATGATGTAGAATTTCTGGGTATCATAAAAGGATACTTGAATAAGAATTTTTCAATGAAAGACCTCAGTGAAGCTGCTTATATATTGGGCATCAAGATCTATAGAGATAGATCAAGACGCTTAATTGGACTTTCACAAATCACATACCTTGATAAAGTTTTGAAGAAGTTCAAAATGGATCAGTCAAAGAAAGGGTTCTTGCTTGTGTTACAAGGTGTGAAGTTGAGTCGGCCCTAGGTTCAGCCATAGGTTCTATCATGTATGCAATGCTATGTACCAGACCTGATGTGTACCTTGCTATAAGTCTAGCAGCGAGGTACCAAAGTAATCCAGGAGTGCATCACTGGACAGCGGTCAAGAACACCCTAAAATACCTGAAAAGGACGAAGGATATGTTTTTTGTTAATGGAGGTGACAAAGAGCTTGTTGTAAACGGTTACGTCGATGCAAGCTTTGACACCGATCCGGATGACTCTAAGTCACAAACCGGATACGTATTTTTGTTGAACGATGGAGCTGTTAGTTGGTGCAGTTCCAAGCAGAGCGTCATGACGGGAACCACTATCGGCATAATGGGAACCAGGGTACCCAGACTTGCATGTCTGCGGGCCGCGACGCGCTCCTACTACGGCCTGGTACGGCCCAGCTGACCAACCAGCTGCCCAAGACCCTCGCAAGGGAGCTAAACCTTGCGAGGAGAACAACGTCAAGACCTCATCAGGAGCGGCCTCAGCAAGGCGCTCCGGAGAGGCGGAGAATCCAAGGCCAAGCCTGCCTTCGGAGGAGGCAGTGATGTCAGCAGTGACGCACCACGCCAGTGCTCGCCAGCGACGCAGTTACCATTTCGGTGCAAGAGGGACAGCGCAGCCGCAGGTTCCCGAGGAGCGGGGCAAAGGTTTCCTCATTGGTGCAACAAGACCGAAGACCGCCAGGACGACAAGGAGGATTTCACTATCGAGCCCACCACCGCATCACCGCCAGGTCCTTTTGCAGGCGAAGACTGCTTTTGTCAGGGAAGGAACGTCCTTGTGTTCCCGCTCAAAAATGGCCGTTGTGGGATCCCTTCCCGCCTAAACATTTCAGGGGAAGAGGACCGTGGCCGCCTATATAAGTAGCTAGGATTCCCACTGTGAAGGGGATCCATCGATACACTCTGCCACCACACAAGGAGCAAGAACACTTGCCTTCTGACCCTCCTGAGCTCACCTCCTGAGCTCGGGAACAATTGTACTAGCTCATATTCCAGCTCGCCCTAGGCTAATCCACCAAAGTAGGAAGTAGGGTCTTACACCGCACAATGGCCCGAACCTGGATAAACTCTTGTGTGTTCTATCTGTTGTTTGCTTGAATCTCTTCACCGACGAGGGCGAGGCGCTAGGTAGACGTGAGTGGGAGAGATCTTCGTTCACGCCCCTGTGTTCGAACTTCTTGGGTTTTGCGGAGCCCTAAATCCGACATTTGGCACGCCAGGTAGGGGGCGTGTCGAAATCTCGCCTCTCCGACGACCTCGTCGCGCTCTCGTCACCGACTCCGCTCCACAGCCATGGTGGACGCACGCCGAGCTCGTGCCGCCCGCCGTGCCGTGAACGTCGCTCAGACGGCGCCCGCGGGCAATAGTGCACCACTCCGCCCCAACTCGCCGGTCATCAACGCCGCCACCGACCCGGCCGTCCACGAGCAGCAGGACTCGTCACTGCCACCGTCCGTGCAGCGGGATGGCCGCATGGCAACGCCTTCACCCTCGCCGGCCGCGGCGTCGTCCTCGCTGATCCGCCGCGGGCCAGTCTACCAGCAGCCTGCGCTACTGATGGCACGGGAGCTCTTGTGCTACCGCCCAGCAGATGACCTCTACGATGAGTGGCTCTACCGCATCACAAGCTCATCAATTCCGCTGGAGAAGCACCTGCACCAACGCACTCCTCACGTCCTCCGTGGCCCCCGGCGGGGAGCAAAGGCCGCGGGTGTAGGATCGAAAGTATGTCTAGAGGGGGGGGTGATTAGACTACTTGTAAATATAAAAATTCTGCCTTTTGATCATGAACAGTTTTTGGCAGATTCACAATTATGATCAAGACAAGCATCACCCTACACATGCAATTCTAGAGTATAAGCAGCGGAAAGTAAATTGCACATGTAGTAAAGAGAGGTGGAGAAGATCAAACGCAATTTGGAGACGCGGAGATTTTTCTCGTGGTTCCGATAGGTGGTGCTATCGTACATCCACGTTGATGGAGACTTCAACCCACGGAGGGTAACGGCTGCGCGAGTCCACGGAGGGCTCCACCCACGAAGGGTCCACGAAGAAGCAACCTTGTCTATTCCATCATGGCCTACGCCCACGGAGGGCTAGCCTTACTCGGGGTAGATCTTCACGAAGTAGGCGATCTCCTTGCCCTTACAAACTTCTTGGTTCAACTCCACATCTCGATGACGGAGGCTCCCAAGCGACACCTAACCAATCTAGGAGGCACCACCCTCCAAAAGGTAATAGATGTTGTAGATGATGATGAACTCCTTGCTCTTGTGCTTCAAATGATAATCTCCCCAACACTCAACTCTCCTCACTGATATGGCTGTGGTGGAAGAAAGGATTGAGTGGAAAGCAACTTGGGAAGCTTAGAAATCAAGTTTCATATGGTAGGAATGGAGCAACTTGATCTCAACACAAGGGTAGGTGGTTCTCTACACAGAAAGTGTAAGGTAGGAGTGGTAGTTCTTTCTGATGGCTCTCTCCACGAATGAAGAGGGGGTGGAGGGGTATATATAGCCTCCACACAAAATCCAACCGTTACACACATAATTGAGCAATCTCGGTGAGACCGAAGTGAAAACTCGGTCAGACCGAAAGTTCAAATATAGTGAACGTTGGGGTTTTCTGTGGGACCGAAAATACCATCTCGGTTTGTCCGATTTGAGTAAAGATAGGAACTTGCCAGTTTCGGTGAGACCGAAATCATCAACTCGGATATTCCGATATGATGACAAACGGTTACAGAAGGTTGGCAGCCCGTGTTTCGGTGAGACCGAACTCAAACTCGGATTGACCGATTTTTCTAGGGTTTGGCTTATGGCTGAGGTGGTTCATCTCGGTGGGACTGAGTTTGGAAAATCGGTTTGTCCGAGATTACTTATGAGTGTGTATAGTAGTGAAAGTTGCTGATAGTTGAAGGAGATATATCACTAAGCACTTGAGCAACCAGATCATCAACACAACCTCATCCCCTTTTAATAGTATTGGCTTTTCCTATGGACTCAATGTGATCTTGGATCACTAAACCAAAAATGGAGTCTTGAGCTTTTGCCAATGCTTGCCTTAGCATTTTGAGGGGTCCACTTCTTCAGACATTTCCATACCCATATCACTGAACTTCTCTGAAATGATTCTCAAGTAACTATTAGTTCAATGATATATATGTTGTTATTAATTACCAAAACCACCTGGGGATTAGTTGCACTTTCAATCTCCCCCTTTTTGGTAATTGATGACAACATATAGATCAAAGCTTCGACAAGGGATATAATCAATGAATAATATCGTCGCTTTGAGAAGTATGTGATAAGCAAGAGCTCCCCCTAAATTTGTGCATTATTTAAAATTTGCGTTTGAATGCAAATGCACAATCAATTAGGATCATGGGTCACTCTTCCATGTCACATACATCTTGGTGGAGCGCACAAAATGATAAGAATGAATAACATGCACCCAATCACCAAGACATGAGTAAATAGCCATACAAGATAGGAATAGCATATGATAAGCATTAAGCACACATTAAAGCATAGTATGACCAAGCACTCATTAAGGTAGCATCAAACGTAGTATCAAGCACACTGAAAGTTTCAAGAACCAAAAGAACCAAATGTAACTCAAAGAAACCGCAAAAGAACGAAAGAGCACTCTCTCTCTCGAAGCCCTATGATCTATACAATTTCTCCCCCTTTGGCAACAAGTTACCAAAAAGTTCGAAAAAGCATAGAGCTAAACGTCACTGTGGGCTCTGCTGGCGGCTCCTGTCTGGGTAGATGTCGGAGTAGATATGACGGCATCGGCGAAGACTTCAGCTGATGTCTGCGCTGGAGGAGTGGATGCTGGAGCTGTGGCTGGAGTGACTGCTGGAGCTGTAGGAGGTGCTGAAGTGGTAGCCCTGGAGTCAGTCACTGGAATAGCAGCTGATCGGGATCCTCTGGGAACCTGAGCAGTCTGGCGATGAGAGTCCTGGACTAGGTCATCCTGCATGAGCTCTGCTCTGTCCTGCCTAGCTTCCTCCATGTCTGCCTCAAGCTTGTTGACGGTCACCTGAAGTTCAGTCAGCTTCACGTCCAGAGCGTGGATCTTGTCGTCAACAATCCTCTCTAGGCTCTCCTGAGATTGTTCAATGCTGGCCAGGCGTTGTTCAATCCTTTGAGTAGCTTCAAGAATCTGCTCTCCGAAGCTCTTTGGTTTAGCTGCTGCTGCTGCTGCCTCTTTATCAGCTTTGGCTTTCCTAGCAGCTTCAATCTTGGCTTGACCTTCAACCGAAGTTGGATCCTCCTCGTCCATCACAACAACATTATCTTCATGCTCTGGCTGCAGTGGTAAGTGCTTTCTACCCAACATGAATTTGCCCGTGCCAAACTTGGCATTGATAAGCATCTGAATCTGTGGGGCAAATCCACATGACCTCTTCTGGTCAGCTGCAGTTCTCTTAATGGTCTCTACCATTAAGTCCATCACCTTGAAAGGTGCCTTCTCATCAAGTATGTGCAGCATGTTGATAGAATAGCCTCGGATCATGCGATGGTCTCCAGACTTGGGCATCAAGGTATGCCTCAGAATAGTGTTTGTGGTAGGTAGACCTGCCTGGAGATAGTACACTGAGCCAAGCTTCCATCCTTCCAAATCTGCTGCGGGGATCTCCTTGTACATGTTCTTCATGGAATCATGGTTCTTCTTAGGAATCCCATAGACATCAATGTCGTCCTCTCTTTGCACTAGAGCATTCAGAAGTTCTGCCCATTCTTCAACAGACGAAGAAAACCTTTGACCTTCAGTCATCCAGGTGATCTTGCCATCAGGATAGAAGTGGGTTGTGGCATAGAACTGCATAATCATCTCGTCGTTCCAGTCTGTCAGTTTCTGACCCACGAACTCATCAACTCCACATGCAGTGAAGCTCTCATGCACATGGGGAAAGAAGTCTCTGTGCTCTTCACTGTCAATGTACTTTCAGTCAACATACCTGGTATCTGCAACAATAGGCTTCTTATCCATCAGCACAGTCTCATAGAAGTCCTGCTGCTCTCTGGTGTGAAATCTGGGGTCCACAGCAGTCCTTCTCCTCACGGCATATGGATCAGACTGTCTCCATAGCCTGAGACCTCTATCCTTCCTTGCCTTCATATCCTCGGCTTGAGGATGAGCATCGTTGTGGAGTGGCAATTTTGGACGGAGCTTCAGCAACACATGTTCTTCTTCAGACTCAGACGGTGGCACATCACCTTTGTTCTTCTCAGAGGCTGGAATGTTCCTGGTAGTCCTTTTAGGCTTGGCAGAAGGCTTTGCTGGAGCTGCCTTAGCTTGAGCAGGCTTCTTGGGCTTAGAAGTGGCTTGAGCCCTAATTGCATCACCCATGAGTTTCTGCTTCTGAGGAGCTGGCTGGGGTGCTTCTTCTTCTTCTTCCTCAACTGCTGCATCTGCATGAGGTTCAGCATACACTACCCTCTTCCTCTTGGAAGTTTTCTTCACTTTACTTGGAGCTGGCTCTTCCAAGTTCAGCTTCTTGGCAACAGCTGACTGCTTGACCTTGCTGGTGCCTTTCTTTGACTGATGCCCTTGGTGCTCTTTGGCAACAACTTTTCTCTTGGGCTTGGAGGTTACTTCCTCAGCAATGAAGTCAGAGTCCTCATCATCAGAATTTCTCTGCTTTCTGGTTCTGGTGGCTGCAGGAGGCAAGCCACTAGGTGTACTCCTCTCACCATCATCAATAGGGCTACTAGCCTCAGGACTAGTATCTGCCTCTGGAATCTCTGCAAAAGGTGATTCTGACCTGTTCTGGCTGTCACTGGCATCTGACATGGCTGACAACCTGTGAATAGATAAGGTATAGGCAGAGAAGAAGAGTTATCACAAACTGCAGAGGTTTTTGCAAAAAAAATGAGTTCAAATCTTAGTTTTGAGTTTTCACAGAATGCATTTCGGTCAAACCGATTTTCAGTTTCGGTGAATCCGAAGTGTATACAGAGGCTTACCACACCACTTTCGGTCAGACCGAAGTGGGTTTCGGTCCTGCCGAAACACTAGGGTTTCACTAAGACTCTACTTCGGTCACACCGATTTGCACGACTTGGTTAGACCGAAAGGTGCAGTGCAATGGCCAGAGGCCAAATCGGTCATTCCGAGTTTTCAAAATCGGTTTCACCGAGATGTATTCCGTGGAAACCTAACCCTAAGAATTTTACTCGAAACTAGAACCGATCTGATGTTAAGGAAGATTTCAAACGTGGCTAGATACAGGGCAAACCAATCGTGCAATGAATCGGATAGGGAGCACGAGAGGGATCGAGACTCACCCTAACTTGGTGGAGTCCCTCTACGGCGGCAACGGCGCGGAGGAGAAAACCGTTGACGGCGGCGGAGTCCTGCGGTGAGGGCGCACAGGCGACGACGGCGACGATCCGGAGATCAGGGCGACGGCAGCAGGGGACTTGGGGGCGAAAACATTTGAAGGAAAAATCACGCGCTGCCCTCAGTATTTATATCCCCTTGCTGTCGGTGGGACCGAGTTGAAAAACTCGGTGACACCGAGATGGATAACTTCTATGCAGTTACGCATATCGGTCACGCCGAGATTTAGAACTCGGTTTCACCGAGATGAAACCTAGATCAGTCTAAGCGTTTCGGTTGGACCGAGTGGGAGAAGTTGGTCTGACCGAAATTGACTTAGAAGGTTTTGGAAGTCAGCCTTAGACGGATCGGTGGCTCCGAGTGCTCCTCACTCGGAGAGTCCGAAAATGACTTGTTCAAAGTTATGATATAAGCATGAATAGAATTTGAGACAAGAAAGCATAGATAGCTAGGGAAGGTACTTAGGCATTCTTGTCCATCCATTTGGCCAGAAAAATCAAAACAACCAAAACAACAAATGGATGTCCTCGAATGGATAAAATCATGCATTCAACATGCTCACACAATAAGATAGCAAATGAAATATGTGTCAAACATGCACAACCAACACTCTTACTACTAGCACACAATTTGTCGATGACTAGGTCATCTATATATGAGTATTTTGACTTAGGAGCCAAATGAGAACATTTGATCATAGGTCATACTCATCGTTTAAGCACAAGTGGGGTTACCACTTTTACATAAAGCATTGATGTGTTCACATCATTTGAAGATGCTTTAGCTCATTTTTAGAGCAAAGCTCCCCCTAGATGTGAGAACCCCTTTTAAAGGGTCAAACTAACCTTGGGTTGTCGTAGAAGACTTCATGTAGATGTTGAAGATGTGGATGCTCAATGTTGATGTAGATCATCAAGAGTTGGGAGCTATCCTTTGGATTAGGGCACTTTCAATACCTACATGGGTTAGTCCCACAAGGAACAAACAAGGATATCCATAGACATAGATTGAAGTTCACAAAAGATGATGTCCTATGAAAGCAATGATTACCTTGTCCCTTGACTTACCAACAAGAGGGTTTGTGACTCCATGAACTAGTGCATGATGTGGAAGTTGATTGCACAAGTTGCCAAAATGAATGTGAGTGAAGTATGTTGGCGGAGTCACCCTCAAGAACCTTCTAGTTCTTCTTCTTTGGGATCCACATCATCTTCATGGGAATCCTTGGGGTTGTAGTTGAGCTTGACGAAGTAGAACTTGATGTGTCCTTGGGAACCCACTTGACCATGGCTTGAGGTGCTTCAATGAATGCATCAATCTCCTCTTGAAGCTTGTCCTTGGCTTTTAGCTTGTGGTCTTGTGGTGGAAGGTCATCTTGAGCTTGTTCCACATTGGAAGAAGTAGGATCGTACTCCTCCTTTTGAGAAACAAACTGTGGAGTAGGGTATTGACCTTCTTCCCACTCAACACCTTCGGCGTTGAACTTTCGCTCAAAACCAATCCCTTGATTCTTCCGGTGCCTTCCTTGTTTGTGAACAATTTCCTCAAAGTTCTTGCTTCCGGCAAGACTCTTGTAGACACCTTTCTCTATGATTTCCTTCAATAAGCTATTTTCTTGCTCAAGTGTAACTTGGCTTGAAACATTGTTAGTGGAATCAAGAGAACTACTAGAAGTAACAACATTAGATTTAACATGGTTATTGTTACTACTAGAGGAAGAATTTTTCTTATGCTTGTCATGCTTAGTCTTAATAGGTGGTAAGAAATTAGACAAGAGAAGTCGTTTGGCAAGATATGAAGAACTCTTCTTTCGAAGATCGTCATTGATCTTTTTTAGAAACTCATGTTCTTGCTCTAGAGTGAGCTTCTCGAAGCGTAGCTTCTCATGAGATCTTAGGAGCTCTCTATGATCTTCTTGAGTTGTTTCATGAGCTAACTTAAGAGTGTTTAGTTCTTTAGTTAGACGCTCAATCTCCTTCATAGCATTGTCATTCGACTCTTCTCGACTATAAAGACTACTAGCATTTTCATCGTTACTAAGCTCACTAGATTTATCATGCAAGAGCTCATCTTCACCAAGCAAGTCATCCTCATCACTATTGAAGTCAATGAATTCAGGGTGTGATACCTTGGGGCCTTTAGCCATGAAGCATCTTCCAATTCCCTCATTTGGTGAATCAAATAAGTCGTACGAGTTGGAGTTGGAGGATACGAGAGCAAGTCCGACAACACCTTCATCTTGACTGTAGTCGGAGTCGGAGTGATAGCTTCCATCGGATTGATTGTCGGAGTCGGAGCCGGAGACCCATTCACCTACATGAGCTTGATGTCTTCTTCTTGTGTAGCTCCTTGATGACTTGTCTTTCCTCTCCGAATCCTTGCTTCTCCGAGAGGGTCTTCGTTCATAACGATCATCTCTACTCCTTCTCTCTTTCCGAGGTGACTCATCTCTTGATCTTCTTCTTGGAGATTCTTCTCTTCTCTTGTGGGGAGCCGTACACTCATTTGAGAAGTGTCCGGGTCTTCCACAATTGTAGCAGTTTCGATCACAACTAGAAGATCTCTTTTCATCATATGATCTAGACTTTGAGCTTCTTTCTTTGCCTCTATTCTTGTAGAATTTGTTGAAGTTCTTAACCATTAGGCTTATCTCTTCATTGGAAATTAACTTGTCACTTGAGGTTGTGGGAGCATCACTTGTAGCTTTGTAAGCACCACTTGACTTGTTGTGAAGCTCTTCCTTATCCTTAAGTGTCATCTCATGAGCAACAATTCTTCCAATGACTTCAGTTGGCTTGAGAGTCTTGTAGTTTGGCATCATTTGGATCAAAGTGCACACGGTGTCGTACTTTCCATCCAAAGCTCTGAGAATCTTCTTAATGATGAATCGGTCGGTCATTTCTTCGCTTCCTAAGCCGGCAATCTCATTTGTGATGAGAGCAAGCCTAGAGTACATTTCAGCGACTCCTTCACCATCCTTCATCTTGAACTTGTCAAGTTGACCTTGAAGAATATCTAGCTTTGATTCCTTCACAGATTTAGTACCTTCGTGCATTTCAACCAAAGTATCCCAAATCTCTTTAGCATTCTCAAGACGGCTGATTTTGTTGAACTCCTCGGGACACAAGGCATTGAAGAGAATGTCACAAGCTTGAGCATTGTTTTGTAACATCCGCAACTCTTCCGGTGTAGCTTCGCGACCCGGAAATTTTCCTTCCTCGAAGAATTCACCTTGCATACCAACACAAATAATGCCCCATGCGGCTGGGTTATGACCAAGAATATGCATTTTCATTTTATGCTTCCAACTAGCAAAATTTGTACCATCAAAGTAAGGACCTCTACGATAATTACCCTCACTAGACGCCATACTCTCCTAGGTTGTGAAACCAAGCTTATGGAGTCCAATGCAATGGAAACCAAAACAATGGAGACCAAAGCTCTGATACCACTTGTAGGATCGAAAGTATGTCTAGAGGGGGGGGTGATTAGACTACTTGTAAATATAAAAATTCTGCCTTTTGATCATGAACAGTTTTTGGCAGATTCACAATTATGATCAAGACAAGCATCACCCTACACATGCAATTCTAGAGTATAAGCAGCGGAAAGTAAATTGCACATGTAGTAAAGAGAGGTGGAGAAGATCAAACGCAATTTGGAGACGCGGAGATTTTTCTCGTGGTTCCGATAGGTGGTGCTATCGTACATCCACGTTGATGGAGACTTCAACCCACGGAGGGTAACGGCTGCGCCAGTCCACGGAGGGCTCCACCCACGAAGGGTCCACGAAGAAGCAACCTTGTCTATTCCATCATGGCCTACGCCCACGGAGGGCTAGCCTTACTCGGGGTAGATCTTCACGAAGTAGGCGATCTCCTTGCCCTTACAAACTTCTTGATTCAACTCCACATCTCGATGACGGAGGCTCCCAAGCGACACCTAACCAATCTAGGAGGCACCACCCTCCAAAAGGTAATAGATGGTGTAGATGATGATGAACTCCTTGCTCTTGTGCTTCAAATGATAATCTCCCCAACACTCAACTCTCCTCACTGATATGGCCGTGGTGGAAGAAAGGATTGAGTGGAAAGCAACTTGGGAAGGTTAGAAATCAAGTTTCATATGGTAGGAATGGAGCAACTTGATCTCAACACAAGGGTAGGTGGTTCTCTACTCAGAAAGTGTAAGGTAGGAGTGGTAGTTCTTTCTGATAGCTCTCTCCTCGAATGAAGAGGGGGTGGAGGGGTATATATAGCCTCCACACAAAATCCAACTGTTACACACATAATTGAGCAATCTCGGTGAGACCGAAGTGAAAACTCGGTCAGACCGAAAGTTCAAATATAGTGAACGTTGGGGTTTTCGGTGGGACCGAAAATACCATCTCGGTTTGTCCGATTTAAGTAAAGATAGGAACTTGCTAGTTTCGGTGAGACCGAAATCATCAACTCGGATATTCCGATATGATGACAAACGGTTACAGAAGGTTGGCAGCCCGTGTTTCGGTGAGACCGAACTCAAACTCGGATTGACCAATTTTTCTAGGGTTTGGCTTATGGCTGAGGTGGTTCATCTCGGTGGGACTGAGTTTGGAAAATCGGTTTGTCCGAGATTACTTATGAGTGTGTATAGTAGTGAAAGTTGCTGATAGTTGAAGGAGATATATCACTAAGCAGTTGAGCAACCAGATCATCAACACAACCTCATCCCCTTTTAATAGTATTGGCTTTTCCTATGGACTCAATGTGATCTTGGATCACTAAACCAAAAATGGAGTCTTGAGCTTTTGCCAATGCTTGCCTTAGCATTTTGAGGGGTCCACTTCTTCAGACATTTCCATACCCATATCACTGAACTTCTCTGAAATGATTCTCAAGTAACTATTAGTTCAATGATATATATGTTGTTATTAATTACCAAAACCACCCGGGGATTAGTTGCACTTTCAGCGGGGTCCCGGCTCCGCCTCTACTCCACCGCGTCGGCCAGGAGGCCCGGCGCGAGGTTCCCCGATGTGAACAACCCTGCAGAGCCCATGCGCATGACGAGGAGAGCTGCCAGGTAATTCCGCATCCCCATGCGGGGGCTCACGGCCCCCCTGGCCCGCAGTGCCAAGACCGCGCACCACAGGAGGTGGTGGCGCCAGCGCCCCAAGAACCAGCACCGCAGGTGTAGGGGGCGCTTGCGATCATGACCGTGGCTGGGTGTCGCGCCCTAGCTCCTGAGTTGTGGCACCTCGTCTGGCCTAGCAAGTTCAAGCCGGATCTGCCTCCGTGCTATGACGGCACCACCGTCCCCGCGGAGTTCCTCCAACTCTACGAGCTGAGCATCGAGGCGTCCAACGGCACCAAGCGGGTCATGGCGAACTGGTTCCCCATGGCTCTCAAAGATGGCGCACGCTCCTGGCTCTTGAACCTCCCCGTGGGATCCATCTCCTCCTGGGAAGAGCTTCGTGAGTGTTTCGTCGTCGACTTCCAAGGCACCCACGGTCGAGCCCTGAACGGATGGGTAGTATACTTCGACGGCACCTTCTCACGCCTCGGCACGGGGGCTGCCGCTGTGTTGGTATCTCCCACTCAGGATAAGTTCTATTACGCTATGCAACTCTGCTTCCAGCAAGGCGAGAAGGTCTCCAACAACATTGCAGAGTACGAGGGCCTAATTGCAGGGCTCAAGGCCGCCGCACCACTGGGGGTCCAACGTCTCGCCATCAGGGGCGATTCGCGACTCCTCGTCGACTTATCCAACAAGAAATACAAGCCCAAGGACGAGCACATGGAGACATATCTGGAGGAGGTGCGTAAGATGGAGAGGCGATTCCGACAGCTGGAGGTGCAGCGCATACCAAGAGGCGCCAACAAAGAAGCGGACGATATCGCCAAACGAGCCTCCAGACGAGAGCCTCAGAGGTCGGGCATCTTCGAGGAACGACTGCTCAGGCCGTCGATAACGTCGCCCGTTCCCGAGCAGGCATTCCCTAGCGAGGGCTGCCTGCAGCACCTCAGGACGGCGTCCTATCCTGAGGACCACCCTCCAGAGCCGCCTGCTGCTCGACGTGGAGCCCGAGGAGGGTTGCTGGACCCAGGAACTCAAGATGTACCTGCAACATGATACCCTGCCGGACAAGGAAGAAAACGCAGAGCACGTGGTCCGACAGGCCTCGGCTTACTGCATCCAAGACGGTGAACTCTACAGGAGGCGCCCCAACGACGTCTCGCTGAAATGCATCTCGAGGAAGCAAGGGCGCGAGCTGCTGGCTGATATCCACGGTGGAGACTGCGGCCATCACTCGTCGTCCTGCACCCTCGTGGGCAAGGCCTTCCGCAGCGGCTTCTACTGGCCCACGGCGCTCAATGACGCCACGGAGCTCGTGCGGGCTTGCGAGGCGTGCCAGTTTCACGCCAAGCAGATCCACCAGCCGGCGCAGGGCCTCCAGACGGTTCCGCTCTCCTGGCCCTTCGCGGTCTGGGGATTGGACATCCTGGGACCATTTCCTCGGGCAGCAGGGGACTACCGCTTCCTGTACGTCGCCATCGACAAATTCACCAAGTGGGTGGAGGTGGAGCATGTTCGTGCGATCCCAGTCGGGTCGGGTGTCAAGTTCATCCAGGGCCTCGTGAGGCGATTCGGGGTCCCCAACCGCATCATCACGGATAACGGTTCGTAGTTCACAAGTAATATCTTCAGGTTATATTATGCTAACCTTGGACCACAGATATGCTACGCTTCGGTAGCTCACCCCAGGAGCAACGGCCAGGCCGAACGCGCCATCGCGGAGGTCTTGCGTGGCCTCAAGACGCGCAGCTTTAAGAAGAAGGTTGAGGCTTGCGGCAGGGGCTGGATCGACGAACTCCAGTCCGTGCTGTGGTCAATCCGAACCACTGCCACCAAACCTACGGGGGAAACTCCTTTGTTTCTCGTCTATGGGGCGGAGGCGGTCCTCCCTCACGAGGTCAAGCATCGCTCCCCACGGGTCTTGGCCTTCAATGAGGAATACCAGGACGCCGCCTGGCGGATGGACCTCGTGCTCGGCGAGGAGGGCCACCGCCGAGCTGCCCTCAGGGCGGCACTGTTGGGGAACGTAGCATAAATCAAAAAATTTCTATGTCTTCACCAAGATCCATCTATGGAGACATCTAGCAACGAGCAACTGAGAGTGCATCTACATACCGTTATGAAGATTGCGTGCGGAAGCTTTCAACGAAGCAAGGATGAAGTAGTCGTACTCTTCACGTTCTTCGTCACCGATGATCTAGCGCCGAACGGACGGCACCTCCGCGTTCAACACACGTACGGTGCAGCAACGTCACCTCCTTCTTGATCCAGCAAGGGGGGAGGAGAAGTCGTCAGAGATCCGGCAGCACGACGGCGTGATGACGGATGCAGTGGATGTCGCAGCAGGGCTTCGCCGGGCTGCCCTGCGTTGGGAGTATGGGGTGTGACGGGAGGGGGAGAGGCGCCAGGGATCAGGTGCGGCTGCCCTCTCCCCCCCCCACATATATATAGGGGCCAGGGGGGCGCCTGGACCCCTTGCAGATCCAATCTGCAAGGGGGCGGCGGCCAAGGGGGGGTTCCTTGCCCCCCAAGGCAAGTGGAGCCCCCCCTCCCCTTTAGGGTTGGAACCCTAGGCGCAGGGGAGGTGGGCCCCCTATGGTGGTGCGCCAGCCCAGAGGGCTGGTCACATCCCCTCGTGGCCTAGGGGCCCCACCGGGATGGGTGGCCCCACCCGGTGGACCCCCGGGGCCCCTCCGGTGGTCCCGGGACGCTCCCGGTGACCCCCGGAGATCACCCGTTGGCCGAAATTGGACTTCCCATATATCAATCTTTACCTCCGGACTATTCCGGAACTCCTCGTGACGTCCGGGATCTCATCCGGGACTCCGAACAACTTTCGGGTTTCCACGTGCATTAATCTCTACGACCCTAGCGTTACCGAACCTTAAGTGTGTAGACCCTACGGTTCGGGAGACACGTAGACATGACCGAGACCACTCTCCGGTCAATAACCAACAGCGGGATTTGGATACCCATGTTGGTTCCCACGTGTTCCTCGATGATCTTCATCGGATGAACCACTGTGTCAAGGATTCACTCAATCCCGTATGTTATTACCTTTGTCTATCGGTACGGTACTTGCCCGAGATTCGATCGTCGGTATTCCCAATACCTTGTTCAATCTCGTTATGGCAAGTCTCTTTACTCGATCCGTAATCCATCATCCCGTGACTAACTACTTAGTCACATTGACCTCATTATGATGATGTATTATCGAGTGGGCCCAGAGGTACCTCTCCGTCACACGGAGTGACAATATCCCAGTCTCGGTTCGTACCAACTCAACAGATACTTTCGGAGATACCCGATGCGTACCTTTATAGCCACCCAGTTACGTTGTGACGGTTGGCACACCCAAAGCACTCCTACGGTATCCGGGAGTTGTACAACCTCATGGTCTAAGGAATAAATACTTGACACCGAAAAGCTTATGCATTACGAACTATACGATCTCGTGTTATGCTCAAGTTTGGGTCTTGTCCATCACATCATTCTCCTAATGATGTGATCCCGTTATCACCGACATCTCATGTCCATGGTCAGGAAACCGTGACCATCTGTTGATCAACGAGCTGGCTACTAGAGGCCTACCAGGGACTCATTGTGGTCTATGTATTCACACATGTATCGCTGTTTCCGTACAATACAATTCAAGCATGAATAACAGACGATTATCATGAACAAGGAGATATAATAATAATACTTTTATTATTGCCTCTAGGGCATATCTCCAACAGTCTCCCACTTCCACTAGAGTCAATAATCTAGTTACATTGTGATGAATCGAACACCCATAGAGTTCTGGTGTTGATCATGTTTTGCTCGTGAAAGAGGTTTAGTCAACGGGTCTGCTACATTCAGATCCGTATGCACTTTACAAATATCTATGTCTCCATCCTGAACATAATTCCGGATGGAGTTGAAACGGCGCTTGATGTGCTTGGTCTTCTTGTGAAACCTGGGCTCCTTGGTAATAGCAATAGCACCAGTGTTGTCACAGAAGAGAGTCATCGGGCTTGACGCGCTTGGAATGACTCCTAGGTCAGTGATGAACTCCTTCATCCAGACTCCTTCCTGCGCTGCTTCAGAAGCAGCTATGTACTCCGCTTCACATGTAGATGCTGCCACCACGCTTTGCTTGCAACTGCACCAGCTGACTGCCCCTCCATTCAAAATATACACGTATCCGGTTTGTGACTTAGAGTCATCCAGATCTGTGTCGAAGCTAGCATCGACGTAACCCTTTACGACGAGCTCTTCGTCACCTCCATAAACGAGAAACATATCCTTAGTCCTTTTCAGGTACTTCAGGATGTTCTTGACCGCTGTCTAGTGTTCCGTACCGGGATCACTTTGGTACCTCCCTACCAAACTTATGGCAAGGTTCACATCAGGTCTGGTACACAGCATGGCATACATGATAGAACCTATTGCCGAGGCATAGGGAATGACACTCATCTTTTCTCTATCTTCTGCCGTGGTCGGTGACTGAGCCTTGCTCAATCTCATACCTTGCAAAACGGGCAAGAATCCTTTCTTTGACTGATCCATATTGAACTTCTTCAATATCTTGTCAAGGTATGTACTTTGTGAAAGACCAATGAGGCGTCTCGATCTATCTCTATAGATTTTGATGCCTAATATGTAAGCAGCTTCTCCAAGGTCCTTCATTGAAAAACTTTTATTCAAATAGGCCTTTACATTTTCCAAGAATTCTATATCATTTCCCATCAGCAATATGTCATCCACATATAATATGAGAGATGCCACAGAGCTCCCACTCACTTTCTTGTAAATACAGGCTTCTCCATAAGTCTGTATAAAGCCAAACGCTTTGATCACCTCATCAAAGCGAATATTCCAACTCCGAGATGCTTGCACCAGCCCGTAAATCGAGCGCTGGAGCTTGCATACTTTGTTAGCGTTCTCTGGATCGACAAAACCTTCCGGTTGCATCATATACAACTCTTCCTTGAGGAAGCCATTAAGGAATGCTGTTTTGACGTCCATTTGCCATATCTCATAATCATAGAATGCGGCAATAGCTAACATGATTCTGACTGACTTTAGCATCGCTACGGGAGAGAAAGTCTCATCGTAGTCAATCCCTTGAACTTGTCGATAACCCTTAGCGACAAGCCGAGCCTTATAGATGGTCACATTACCATCCGCGTCTGTCTTCTTCTTAAATATCCATTTATTTTCTATGGCGTGCCTATCATCAGGCAAGTCCACCAAAGTCCATACTTTGTTTTCATACATGGATTCTATCTCGGATTTCATGGCTCCAAGCCATTTATTGGAATCTGGGCCCGCCATCGCTTCTTCATAGTTCGAAGGTTCACCGTTGTCTAACAACATGATTTCCAGTATAGGGTTGCCGTACCACTCTGGTGCGGAACGTACCCTTGTGGACCTTCGAAGTTCAGTAGTAACTTGATCTGTATCTTCATGATCATTATCATTATCTTCCTCCCTTGTCGGTGCAGGCACCTCAGGAACAGTTTCCTGCGCTGCACTACTTTCCGGTACAGGAGTGGTGACTATCACTTCATCAAGTTCTACTTTCCTCCCGCTCACTTCTTTCGAGAGAAACTCTTTCTCCAGAAAGTATCCATTCTTGGCAACAAAGACTTTGCCTTCGGATCTGTGGTAGAAGGTGTACCCAATAGTTTCCTTTGGGTATCCTATGAAGACGCATTTTTCCGATTTGGGTTCGAGCTTTTCAGGTTGAAGTTTCTTGACATAAGCATCGCAACCCCAAACTTTCAGAAACGACAGCTTCGGTTTCTTGCCAAACCAAAGTTCATATGGAGTCGTCTCAACGGATTTTGACGGAGCCCTATTTAAAGTGAATGCGGCAGTCTCTAAAGCATAACCCCAAAAAGATAGCGGTAAATCGGTAAGGGACATCATAGATCGCACCATGTCCAACAGAGTACGATTTCGACGTTCGGACACACCGTTACGTTGAGGTGTTCCGGGCGGTGTCAATTGTGAAACAATTCCACAGCTCCTAAGGTGTGTGCCAAATTCATGACTTAAATATTCACCCCCACGATCCGATCGTAAGAACTTTATTTTTCTGTCACGTTGATTCTCAACCTCATTCTGAAATTCCTTGAACTTTTCAAAGGTCTCAGACTTGTGTTTCATCAAATAGATATACCCATATCTACTCAAGTCATCTGTGAGGGTGAGAACATAACGGTAGCCTCCGCGAGCCTCAACACTCATTGGACCGCACACATCGGTATGTATGATTTCCAACAAGTTGGTTGCTCGCTCCATTGTTCCGGAGAACGGAGTCTTGGTCATCTTTCCCAAGAGGCATGGTTCGCACGTGTCAAATGATTCATAATCAAGAGACTCTAGAAGTCCATCCGAATGGAGCTTCTTCATACGTTTGACACCAATATGACCAAGGCGGCAATGCCACAAGTATGTGGGACTATCATTATCAACTTTACATCTTTTGGCATCTACACTATGAATATGTGTATCACTACGTTCGAGATTCATCAAAAATAAACCATTGACCAGCGGGGCATGACCATAAAACATATCTCTCAAATAAATAGAACAACCATTATTCTCCGATTTGAAAGAATATCCATCTCGCATAAGATGAGATCCAGAAACAATGTTCATGCTCAAAGCTGGTACTAAATAACAATTATTCAGGTTCAAAACTAATCCCGAGGGTAGATGTAGAGGTAGCGTGCCGACGGCGATCACATCGACCTTGGAACCATTCCCGACGCGCATCGTCACCTCATCCTTCGCCAGTCTCCGTTTATTCCGCAGCTCCTGTTTTGAGTTACAAATGTGAGCAACTGCACCGGTATCGAATACCCAGGAGCTACTACGAGTGCTGGTAAGGTACACATCAATAACATGTATATCATATATACCTTTGACGTTGCCGGCCTTCTTGTCTGCTAAGTATTTGGGGCAGTTCCGCTTCCAGTGACCCGTTCCCTTGCAATAAAAGCACTTAGTCTCTGGCTTGGGTCCATACTTTGGCTTCTTCCCAGCAACAGGCTTGCCAGGCGCGGCAACTTGCTTGCCGTCCTTCTTGAAGTTCTTCTTACCCTTGCCTTTCTTGAACTTTGTGGTTTTATTGACCATCAACACTTGATGTTCTTTCTTGATGTCAACCTCCGCTGATTTCAGCATTGAATATACCTCGGGAATGGACTTCTCCATCCCCTGCATATTGAAGTTCAACACGAAGCTCTTGAAGCTTGGTGGGAGCGACTGGAGGATTCTGTCAACGACCGCTTCATCTGGGAGATTCATTCCCAGCTGAGACAAGCGGTTGTGCAATCCTGAAATCTTGAGGATGTGCTCACTGACAGAACTGTTCTCCTCCATCTTACAGCTGTAGAATGCGTCGGAGACATCATATCTCTCGACTCGGGCATGAGCTTGGAAAACCATTTTCAGCTCTTCGAACATCTCATATGCTCCATGGTGCTCAAAACGCTTTTGGAGCCCCGATTCTAAACTGTAAAGCATGCCGCACTGAACCAGGGAGTAATCATCACTACGCGACTGCCAGACGTTCAAAACGTCTTGGTCAGCATCGGGAGCAGGTGCATCACCTAGCGGTGCTTCTAGGACATAAGTTCTCTTGGCAGCTATGAGGATAATCCTCAGGTTACGGACCCAATCCGTATAGTTGCTACCATCGTCTTTCAGCTTGGTTTTCTCTAGGAACGCGTTGAAATTGAGGGAAACTGGAGCGTGGGCCATTTGATCTACAAGAGATATTGTAAAGAATTTAGACTAAGTTCATGATAATTAAGTTCATCTTAATCAAATTTTAATGAACTCCCACTCAGAATGACATCTCTCTAGTCATCTAAGTGATACACGATCCGAATCGAGTAGTCCGTGTCCGATCATCACGTGAGACGGACTAGTCAAAAACGGTGAACATCTTCATGTTGATCGTATCTTCTATACGACTCGTGTTCGACCTTTCGGTCTTCCGTGTTTCGAGGCCATGTCTGTACATGCTAGGCTCGTCAAGTGAACCCTAAGTGTATTGCGTGTGTAAATCTGTCTTACACCCGTTGTATGCGAACGTTAGAACCTATCACACCCGATCATCACGTGGTGCTTCGGAGCAACGAGCTTTAGCAACGGTGCACAGTTAGGGGAAACACATTACTTGAAATTTTAGTGAGAGATCATCTTATTTACTACCGTCGTTCTAAGTAAACAAGATGCAAAAACATGATAAACATCACATGCAATCAATTAAAGTGACATGATATGGCCAATATCATCTTGCTCCTTGGATCTCCATCTTCGGGGCACCATGATCATCTTGTCACCGGCTCGACACCATGATCTTCATCATCATGATCTCCATCATCGTGTCTTGAGGAAGTTGTCACGCCAACTATTACTTCTACCACTATAGCTAACGTTTAGCAACGAAGTAAAGTAATTACATGGCGTTATTCAGTGACACGCAGGTCATAAATTAATAAAAACAACTCCTATGGCTCCTGCCGGTTGTCAAGTTCATCGACATGCAAGTCGTGATTCCCTATTACAAAAACATGATCAATCTCATACATCACATATATCATTCATCACATCTTCGTTCTTGGCCATACCACGTCACAAAACACATGCTGCAAAAACAAGTTAGACGTCCTCTAATTGTTGTTGCAAGTTTTACGTGGCTTCTATAGGATTTCTAGCAAGAACGTTTCTTACCTACGCCAAAACCACAACGTGATTTGTCAACTTCTATTTACCCTTCATAAGGACCCTTTTCATCGAATCCGATCCGACTAAAGTAGGAGAGACAGACACCCGCCAGCCACCTTATGCATCTAGTGCATGTCTGTCGGTGGAACCAGTCTCACGTAAGCGTACGTGTAAGGTCGGTCCGGGCCGCTTCATCCCACAATACCGCCGAATCAAGATTGACTAGTAACGGTAAGAAAGTTGAACAAGATCATACGCCCACAACTGCTTTGTGTTCTACTCGTGCCAAGATGCTACGCATAAAACCTAGGCTCTGATACCACTGTTGGGGAACGTAGCATAAATCAAAAAAATTCTACGTCTTCACCAAGATCCATCTATGGAGACATCTAGCAATGAGCAACTGAGAGTGCATCTACATACCGTTATGAAGATTGCGTGCGGAAGCTTTCAACGAAGCAAGGATGAAGTAGTCGTACTCTGCACGTTCTTCGTCACCGATGATCTAGCGCCGAACGGACGGCACCTCCGCGTTCAACACACGTACGGTGCAGCAACGTCACCTCCTTCTTGATCCAGCAAGGGGGGAGGAGAAGTCGTCAGAGATCCGGCAGCACGACGGCGTGATGACGGATGCAGTGGATGTCGCAGCAGGGCTTCGCCGGGCTGCCCTGCGTTGGGAGTATGGGGTGTGACGGGAGGGGGAGAGGCGCCAGGGATCAGGTGCGGCTGCCCTCTCCCCCCCCCCACATATATATAGGGGCCAGGGGGGCGCCTGGACCCCTTGCAGATCCAATCTGCAAGGGGGCGGCGGCCAAGGGGGGGTTCCTTGCCCCCCAAGGCAAGTGGAGCCCCCCCTCCCCTTTAGGGTTGGAACCCTAGGCGCAGGGGAGGTGGGCCCCCTATGGTGGTGCGCCAGCCCAGAGGGCTGGTTACATCCCCTCGTGGCCTAGGGGCCCCACCGGGATGGGTGGCCCCACCCGGTGGACCCCCGGGGCCCCTCCGGTGGTCCTGGGACGCTCACGGTGACCCCCGGAGATCACCCGTTGGCCGAAACTGGACTTCCCATATATCAATCTTTACCTCCGGACTATTCCGGAACTCCTCGTGACGTCCGGGATCTCATCCGGGACTCCGAACAACTTTCGGGTTTCCACGTGCATTAATCTCTACGACCCTAGCGTTACCGAACCTTAAGTGTGTAGACCCTACGGGTTCGGGAGACACGTAGACATGACCGAGACCACTCTCCGGTCAATAACCAACAGCGGGATCTGGATACCCATGTTGGTTCCCACGTGTTCCTCGATGATCTTCATCGGATGAACCACTGTGTCAAGGATTCACTCAATCCCGTATGTTATTCCCTTTGTCTATCGGTACGGTACTTGCCCGAGATTCGATCGTCGGTATTCCCAATACCTTGTTCAATCTCGTTATGGCAAGTCACTTTACTCGATCCGTAATCCATCATCCCGTGACTAACTACTTAGTCACATTGAGCTCATTATGATGATGTATTACCGAGTGGGCCCAGAGGTACCTCTCCGTCACACGGAGTGACAATATCCCAGTCTCGGTTCGTACCAACTCAACAGATACTTTCGGAGATACCCGATGCGTACCTTTATAGCCACCCAGTTACGTTGTGACGGTTGGCACACCCAAAGCACTCCTACGGTATCCGGGAGTTGTACAACCTCATGGTCTAAGGAATAAATACTTGACACCGAAAAGCTTATGCATTACGAACTATACGATCTCGTGTTATGCTCAAGTTTGGGTCTTGTCCATCACATCATTCTCCTAATGATGTGATCCCGTTATCACCGACATCTCATGTCCATGGTCAGGAAACCGTGACCATCTGTTGATCAACGAGCTGGCTACTAGAGGCCTACCAGGGACTCATTGTGGTCTATGTATTCACACATGTATCGCTGTTTCCGTACAATACAATTCAAGCATGAATAACAGACGATTATCATGAACAAGGAGATATAATAATAATACTTTTATTATTGCCTCTAGGGCATATCTCCAACAGGCACGTTATTAGCAGGCGATGCGGCGGTACCACTGCCGCGGCGTCCGCGCGAGAACACTTGAAGTTGGTGACTTGGTCCTGATGCGGGTCCTCTCCCGTGAGGGGCCGCACAAGCTCTCGCCCATGTGGGAGGGCCCGTTCAGAATCGCCCGTGTCTCTAGGCCCGGTGCTGTGCGCCTGGAGACGCAAGATGGGATACCTATCCAGATTTCCTGGAACATTGAACACCTCAGGAGCTTCTATTCGTAATCAAGGCTCCGTCCCGTGAAGATCTCCGCCCGTGACACTCTCACGTAATAATGAGTTGGGGCTGTACATGCCTCGGAGTCTCATGTGCGTTGCCTACGGGCCCTCGGACGGGGCTCCCACCCACGCCCCAGTGGCAGTCCTTAGCTCCGCGCTAGGAAGAAGACGTAGTGTAAGGGTCGGACGCGACCTTTTTTCCTTTTTGCTTGGTGTTTGGCTGTCAGCCTTTTCTACTTCCTTGGCTATCAACCCTTCCTCTACCCCATGCTATGAAGTTCTTGTATTTCTCGCGCTTCCTGCATTTGGCTGAAAGTTTGTTTGGGATCTTTCTTGCCAGTTTTAAGTTCAGCCGCGCCACTCGCTCTCCTTCGTGCGCCTCGCGCGTGGGGGCTGGGGCACGGTCGGTCACCGGCCCTCGTTTGCCGTGGCCCCGTGACCTCGCCTGGCCAAGCCTGCTCAGGCTCTGGCGCCGAGATTCTCAGTCCGCGCAATCTATCCTACCGAGCCGGCTCAGGCTTTGGTGCTCTAACCCGCGCTCGGCGCTTAGCAGATCTCAGTGGATCACCCCCGCTCGGGGGCTGCACGAGCCCTTCATGTTCGGTCACCCCGTCACGACCCGATGGGGCTCATGATGTCGGAGTCAGGAGGACTCCGCCTCAGGACGACACGACGCATAAAAGCTAAGTGATTTCACCCAGGCAACAAAAACATGACAGCGAATTCTCGCTTCTTACATATATCATGGCCCATTACACGCCTCCTCGAGGCAACTTGAAATTTTGATGCAGAAAAGGCACGAAGGAAAAGAAAGGAGAAGAAGCAAAAGCCGCTCCCGCTCAGTCGGAGTCTTCTAGTTCCTTCGGCTTCACCGAGCCACGGCATCGCGGCAACCCCCTCCTCTCGCCAGGCCGAGCTCGGTGGTGTGGTGGTTCGTCGCGGCCGCCACTACTAGAGGAGGTGCTGCTGCCATAGAGGGGGGACCCACGGCACCCCCCCAAGACTGAGGTCATCTTCGAAGGAGGAGCTGCTCCTCCGTACACCGTCTCCGTCGTCCTCTTCGTCATCAGCCTCGGGACAGCACCCAAGGTGCCTCCCTTCCTCCGAGAAGACCCTGACGAAGTGTGGAGACGCCATCGTACCTGAAATGGAGCGCACACCTCCCCTGCAGCAGGCATGCGGGAGCAAACGACTGCCAGCCGCGCTCCAGGAATACATCGCCCGAGGGAGCCACATCAACCTCCACCCAGGACGCACCACTACAGCAACCGTCAGCCTGCAGCTAGATGCCGCCGAGGTCTCCAGCTGGTAACACGTCGCTGAACAAGCGGGGAAGCCTGAGCTATGGGTCGTCGGGCTTCTCCGCCCACACCATGAACTCCGACGACACGTCGAAGGAATGGAGCTGCGGGCGTGGAGGACACGAGACCAACAGGCACCGTTGCACGCCTCCTCTCCCTCCGCGGCTACGACCACCTTCACCATGGGAGGACGTCCCGCACCTTTCACCAGCGGCCGCGGCGGAACTCAGATGGCCGCGCCCGCCTCCCCGAGGAGTCGCTGCAGGCGCAGCGGCATACTTGCGGGGATGTCCGCGACCCCTCTTCGGCGGCAGCGGAACTGGATCCTTCGGGGCCTTCCCTTTCTCTGCGGAGGACGGCTTCCTCGACGGCGCCATGGAGATCTCGCGGCAAGAGGGAGGGCGAAGAACAAGCAAGGGGAAGATGGCGCTGGCTTGAAAACGGCTTGGGGGCTCCCCCCTAGTCCCATTTATAGGGCGGAGGAGCCCACCGCCAGCCACTGGCGTCGCGGCCATTACGCCACCGTCGCCTGCGCCAAGGAGTTATCAAGTCGCACGATCACCGAGACTGCGTGGGAAGCGGAGCCGCCACGTCCCATCCAACAGTCGCACGCCGGCCTGGCCCGCAGCCTTTCAGGGCCCGCGGTGCTTCGTCCTCGATTAAGGCTTCGCCCCGAAGCCAACTCCGCACGCGCCTTGGGCCCGGGGCCTACTGTCGGCGTACTGGGAACCAGGGTACCCAGACTTGCCTGTCTGTGGGCCGCGACACGCTCCTACTACGGCCTGGTACGGTCCAGCTGACCAACCAGCTGCCCAAGACCCTCACGAGGGAGCTAAACCTCGCGAGGAGAACAACGTCAAGACCTCCTTAGGAGCGGCCTCAGCAAGGCACTCCGGAGGGGCGGAGAATCCAAGGCCAAGCCTGCCTCAGGAGGAGGCAGTGATGTCAGCAGTGACGCACCGCGCCAGCGGGTGCCAGCGCTCGTCAGCGGCGCAGTTACTATTTTGGTGCAAGAGGGACAACGCAGCCGCAGGTTCCCAAGGAGCGGGGCAAAGGTTTCCTCATTGGTGCAACAAGACCGAAGACCACAAGGACGACGAGGATGTCACCGTCGACCCCACCACCGCGTCACCGCCTGGTCCTTTTGCAGGCGAAGACTGCTTTTGTCAGGGTAGGAACGTCCTTGTGTTCCCGCTCAAAAAATGGTTGTTGTGGGATCCCTTCCCGCCTAAACATTTCGGGGGAAGAGGACTGTGGCCGCCTATATAAATAGCTAGGATTCCCACTGTGAAGGGGATCGATCGATACACTCTGCCACCACACAAGGAGCAAGAACACTTGCCTCCTGACCCTCCTGAGGTCACCTCCTGAGCTCGGGAACCATTGTACTAGCTCATATTCCAGCTCGCCCGAGGTTAATCCACCAAAGCAGGAAGTAGGGTCGTACACCGCACGGTGGCCCGAACCTGGATAAACTCTTGTGTGTTCTATCTGTTGTTTGCTTGAATCTCTTCACCGACGAGGGCGAGGCGCTAAGTAGACGTGAGTGAGAGAGATCTTCGTTCACGCCCCTGTGTTTGAACTTCTTGGGTTTTGTGGAGCCCTAAATCCGACATCTACGTGTGAAGTGGAGTACATAGCTGCTTCGGAAGCAGCAAATGAAGGAGTCTGGATGAAGGAGTTCATATCCGATCTAGGTGTAATACCTAGTTCATCGGGTCCAATGAAAATCTTTTTTGACAACACTGGAGATATAGCCTTGGCGAAGGAATCTAGGTTTCACAAGAGAACCAAGCACAACAAGAGATGCTTGAACTCCATCCGCGATCAAGTCAAGGAAGGAGAAATAGAGATTGCAAAATACATACGGATCTGAATGTCGCAGACCCGTTGACTAAGCCTCTTCCATGAGCAAAACATGATCAACACCAAGACTCCATGGGTGTTAGAATCATTACTATTTAATCTAGATTATTGACTCTAGTGCAAGTGGGAGACTGAAGGAAATATGCCGTAGAGGCAATAATAAAGTTGTTATTTATGTTTCCTTATATATCATGATAAGTGTCTTTTACTCATGCTAGAATTGTATTAACCGGAAACTTGATACATGCGTGAATACATAGACAAAAATAGAGTGTCCCTAGTATGCCTCTACTTGACTAGCTCGTTAATCAAAGATAGTTGAGTTTCCTAACCATAGACATGTGTTGTCATTTGATCAATGGGTTCACATCATTAGGAGAAAGATGAGATGGACAAGACCCATCTGTTAGCTTAGCACAATGATCATTTAGTTTTATTGCTATTGCTTTCTTCATGACTTATACATGTTCCTCTGACTATGAGATTACGCAACTCCCGAATACTGGAGGAACACCTTGTGTGCTATCAAACATCACAGCATAACTGGGTGATTATAAAGATGCTCTACGGGTGTTTCCGAAAGTGTTTGTGGTGTTTCCATAGATCAAGATGAGGATTTTTCACTCCGAGTGTCGAAGAGGTATCTCTGGGGCCCTCTCGGTAATAGACATCATAATAAGCCTTGCAAGCAAATGACTAATGAGTTAGTCACGAGATGATGTATTACGGAACGAGTAAATAGACTTGCTGGTAACGTGATTGAACTAGGTATGATGATACCGACGATCGAATCTCGGGCAAGTATCATACCGTTGACAAAGGGAACAACGTATGTTGTTATGCGGTTTGACCAATAAAGATCTTCATAGAATAATATGAGCATCCAGGTTCCGCTATTGGTTATTGACCGGAGATGTGTCTCGGTCATGTCTACATAGTTCTCGAACCCGTAGGGTCCGCACGCTTAACGTTCGATGACGATTTGTATTATGAGTTATGTGTTTTTGATGACCGAAGATTGTTCGAAGTCCCAGATGAGATCACAGACATGACGAGGAGTCTTGAAATGGTCGAGACATAAAGAATGATATATTGCACGATGTTATTCAGACACCGGATGAGTTCCGGGGGTCACCGGATAAATATCGGAGTGCCGGAAGGGCTAACGAAACTACCGGGGAAGTAATGGGCCTTAATGGGCCTTAGGGGAGAGAGAGGGCAGCAGCCGAGGGCTGGCCGCGCCCCCCCCCCATGGGCCTAGTCCAAATTGGACTAGGGGGAGGGGTGGCGCCCCCTCTTTCCTTCTCCTCTCCCTTTCCTTCTTTATCTCCTAGTTGGACTAGGAAAGGGGGATCCAACTCCTACTTGGAGTAGGATTGCCCCCTTTGGGCGCGCCCTATGAGGCCAGCCGGCCTCCCCCTTGCTCCTTTATACACGGGGGCAGGGGTACCCTAGAACACACAAGTTGACAGTTGTTTTAGCCGTGTGCGGTGCCCCCCTCCACAGATTCCACATCGGGTCATATTGTCGTAGTGCTTAGGCGAAGCCCTGCGCAGATCACATCATCAACACCGTCGCCACGCCGTCGTGCTGATGGAACTCTCCCTCATCCTCAACTGGATCAAGAGCTCGAGGGACGTCATTGTGTTGAACGTGTGCTGAACACGGAGGTGCCGTACGTTCTGTACTTGGATCGGTTGGATCGTGAAGACGTTCGACTACATCAACTGTGTTACTAAACGCTTCCGCTTTCGGTCTACAAGGGTACATGGACACGCTCTCCCCGTTCGTTGCTATGCTTCTCCTAGATAGATCTTGCATGATCGTAGGAATTTTTCTTAAATACTATGTTCCCCAACAACACTCTCCCCGCTTGTTGCTATACTTCTCCTAGATAGATCTTGTGTGATCGTAGGATTGTTTTGAAATACTATGTTCCCCAACAGTGGCATCATGAGCCAGGTCAATGCGTAGATGATATGCACGAGTAGAACACAAAGAGTTGTGGGCGATAATAGTCATACTGCTTACCACCATAGTCATACTTTGATTTAGCGGTGTTGTTGGATAAAGAGACCCGGACCGACATTACATGACCGCGTTCATGAGACTGGTTCTACCGACGTGCTTTGCACATAGGTGGCTGGTGGGTGTCATTTCTCCAACTTTAGTTGAATTGAGTGTGACTACGGCCGGTCCTTGTTGAAGGTTAAAACAGCACACTTGACGAAAAATCGTTGTGGTTTTGATGCGTAGGTAAGAACGGTTCTTACTAGAAGCCCGTAGCAGCCACGTAAAACTTGCAACCACAAATTAAGTAGAGGACGTCTAACTTATTTTTGCAGGGCATGTTGTGATGTGATATGGTCAAGACGTGATGAGTTATACGATATTGTATCATGTTTTATAAAATATCGGCAACCGGCAGGAGTCTTATGGTTGTCTCTTTATTGTATAAATTGCGAACGCCATGTAATTGCTTTACTTTATCACTATGAGTTAGCGATATTAGTAAAAGCAATAGTTGGCGAGACGACCACGACACTACGATGAATATCATGGTGTCAAGCCGGTGACGATGGAGATCATGATGATGCTTTGGATATGGAGATCAAAAGCACAAGATGATCATGGCCATATCATGTCACATATTTTGATTGCATGTGATGTTTATCTTATTATGCATCTTATTTTGCTTAGTACGGCGGTAGCATTATAAGATGATCCCATACAAAAATTTCAAGGTACAAGTGTTCTTCCTGAGTATGCACCGTTGCGATAGTTCATCGTGCCGAGACACCACGTGATGATCGGGTGTGATAAGCTCTACGTTCACATACAACGGGTGCAAGACAGTTTTGCACATGCGGAATACTCGGGTTAAACTTGACGAGCCTAGCATGTACAAACCTGGCCTCAGAACACTGGAGACCGAAAGGTCGAGCATGAATCATCTAGCAGATATGATCAACATAAGATGTTCACCATTGAAAACTACTCCATCTCACGTGATTATCGGAAATGGTTTAGTTGATTTGGATCACGTGATCATTTAGATGACTTGAGGGATGTCTATCTAAGTGGGAGTTCTTTAGTAATATGATTAATTGAACTTTAATTTATCATGAACTTAGTCCTGGTAGTATTTGCAAATTATGTTGTAGATCAATAGCTCGCGTTGTAGCTCCCCTATGTTTTTTATATGTTCCTAGAGAAAACTAAGTTGAAAGATGTTAGTAGCAATGATGCGGACTAGGTCCGTGATCTGAGGATTATCCTCATTGTTGCACAGAAGTATTATGTCCTTGATGCACCGCTAGGTGACAGACCTATTGCAAGAGCATTTGCAAACGATATGAACATTTGGCAAAGCTCAATATGATGTCTACTTAATAGTTTAGTACGCCATGCTTTACGGCTTAGAATCGGGACTTAAAAAATGTTATGAACGCCACGGAGCATATGAGATGTTCCAAGAGCTAAAATTGGTATTTCAGACTCATACCCACGTCGAGAGGTATGAGACCTCTGACAAGTACTTTGCCTACAAGATGGAGGAGAATAGCTCAATCAGTGAGCATGTGCTCAAAATGTCTGAGTACTACACTCGCTTAAATCAAGTGGGAGTTAATCTTCTAGATTAGATAGTGATTGACAGTGTTCTCTAGTCACTATCACCAAGTTACTGGAACTTCGTGATGAACTATAATATGCAAGGGATGACGAAAACAATTCCCGAGCTCTTCTTGATGTTGAAATCAACGAAGGTAGAAATCAAGAAAGAGCATCAATTGTTGATGGTTGACAAGACCACTAGTTTCAGGAAAAGGCAAGGGAAAGAAGGGGAACTTCAAGAACAATATCAAGCCAATTGCTACTCTCGTGAAGAAGCCCAAAGCTAGACCCAAGCCTGAAACTGAGTGCTTCTACTGCAAAGGAAATATTCACTGGAAGTGGAACTACCCCAAATATTTGGCGGATAAGAAGGATGGCAAAGTGAACAGAGGTATATTTGATATACATGTTATTGATGTGTACCCTACTAGTGTTTGTAGTAGCCCCTGGGTATTTGATACTTGTTCGGTTGTTGAGATTAGTAACTCGAAACAGGAGTTGCAGAATAAACGGAGACTAGTTAAGGGTGAGGTGACGATGTGTGTTGGAAGTAGTTCCAAGATTGATATGATCATCATCGCACACTCACTATACTTTCAGGATTAGTGTTAAACCTAAATAAATGTTATTCGGTGTTTGCGTTGAACAAGAACAAGATTGGATCATATTTATTGCAATGCGGTTATTCTTTTAAGCCAGAGAATAATTGTTATTCTTTTTACATGAATAAAACCTTTTATGGTCATACACCCAAGGTGAATGGTTTATTGAATCTCGGTTGTAGTAATACATATATTCATAATATTGAAGCCAAAAGATGCAAAGTTGATAATGATAGTGCAACATACTTGTGGCGATGCCGCTTAGGTCATATTGGTGTAAAGCGCATGAAGAAACTTCATGTTGATGGACTTTTGGAATCACTTGATTATGAATCACTTGGTGCTTGCGAACCATGCCTCATGGGCAAGATGACTAAAACTCCGTTCTCCGGAACAATGGAGCGAGCAACTGACTTGTTGGAAATCATACATACTGATGTATGCGGTCCAATGACTGTTGAGGCTTGCGGCGGGTATCGTTATTTTCTGACCTTCACAGATGATTTGAGCAGATATGGGTATATCTACTTGATGAAACCCAAGTCTGAAACATTTGAAAAGTTCAAAGAATTTCAGAGTGAAGTAGAGAATCATCATAATAAGAAAATAAAGTTTCTACGATCTAATTGCGGAGGCGAATTTTTGAGTTATGAGTTTGGTCTTCATTTGAAACAATGTGGAATATTTTCCCAACTCACACCACCTAGAACACCACTGCGTAATGGTGTGTCTGAATGTCATAACCGTACTTTATTAGATATGGTGCGATCGATGATGTCTCTTACTGATTTAGCACTATCGTTTTGGGGTTATGCATTAGAGACAACTGCATTCACGTTAAATAGGGCACCATCTAAATCCGTTGAGACGACACCGTATGGACTATGGTTTGGCAAGAAACGTAAGCTGTCGTTTCTTAAAAGTGTGGGGTTGCGATGCTTATGTGACAAAGCTTGAGCCTAATAAGATCGAACCCAAATCGGAGAAATGCATCTTCATAGGATACCCATAAGATACAGTTGGGTATACCTTCTATCACAGATCCAAAGGCAAGATCTTTGTTGCTAAGAATGGATCCTTTCTAGAGAAGGAGTTTCTCTCGAAAGAAGTGAGTGGGAGGAAAGTAGAACTTGATGAGGTAATTGTACCTTCTCCTGAATTGGAAAGTAGCTCATCACAGAAATTAGTTCCAGTGATTACTACACCAATTAGTGAGGAAGCTAATGATGATGATCATGAAACTTCAGATCAAGTTACTACGGAATCTCGTAGGTCAACCAGAGTACGTTCCGCACTAGAGTGGTATGGTAATCCTGTTCTGAAAGTCATGTTACTAGACCATGACGAACCTACGAACTATGAGGAAGTGATGATGAGCCCAGATTCCGCAAAATGGCTTGAGGCCGTGAAATCTGAGATGGGATCCATGTATGAGAACAAATTGTGGACTTTGGTTGACTTGCCCGATGATCGGCAAGCCATTGAAAATAAATGTATCTTCAAGAGGAAGACGGACGCTGATGGTAGTGTTACTATCTACAAAACTCGAATTGTCGCAAAAGGTTTTTGACAAGTTCAAGCTGTTGACTACGACGAGATTTTCTCACTCGTATCGATGCTTAAGTCTCTTCGAATCATGTTAGCAATTGTCGCGTTTTATGAAAACTGGCAAATGGATAACGGAACTGCATTCCTTAATGGATTTATTAAAGAAGAATTGTATATGATGCAATCAGAAGGTTTTGTAGATCCTAAAGGTGCTAATAAAGTGTGCAAGCTCCAGCGATCCATGTATGGACTGGTGCAAGCATCTCGGAGTTGGAATATGCGCTTTGATAAGGTGATCAAAGCATATGGTTTTATACAAACTTATGGTGAAGCGTGTATTTACAAGAAAGTGAGTGGGAGCACTACAACATTTCTGATAAGTATATGTGAATGACATATTGTTGATCGGAAATGATGTAGAATTTTCTGGAAAGCATAAATGATTGTTAAAAGGGAGTTTTTCAATAAAAGACATCGGTGAAGCTGCTTACATATCGGGCACCAAGATCTATAGAGATAGATCATGACGCTTGATAAGACTTTCAATTAGTACATGCCTTGCTAAGATTTTGAAGTAGTTCAAAATGGATCAGTCAAAGAATAAGTTCTTGCCTGATTTGTAAGGTGTGAAGTTGAGTAAGACTCAATGCCCGACCACGACAGAAACATATAGAGAGAATGAATGTCATTCCTTATGCCTCAGCCATAGGTTCTATAAAGTATGTCATGCTGTGTACCAAACCTGTTATGTACCTTGCCATGAGTTTGGCAAGGAGATACCATAGTGATCCAGGAGTAGATCACTGGACAGCCGTCACAATTATCCTTAGTAATGGAGGACTAAGGAAATGTTTCTCGATTATGGAGGTGATAAAGAGTTCATTGTAAAGGGCTACACCGATGCAAGCTTTGACACTAATCCATATGACTCTAAGTATCAATCTGGATGCGTATTGAAAGTGGGAGCAATTAGCTAGAGTAGCTCCCGGCATAGCATTGTAGACATAGAAATTTTCGAAATACATACGGGTCTGAATGTGACAGACCCATTGACTAAACTTCTCTCACAAAGCAAAACATGATCACACCTTAGTACTCTTTGGGTGTTAATCACATGGCGATGTGAACTAGATTATTGACTCTAGTAAACCCTTTGGGTGTTGGTCACACGGCGATGTGAACTATGGGTGTTAATCACATCACGATGTGAACTATCGGTGTTAAATCACATGGCGATGTGAACTGGATTATTGACTCTAGTGCAAGTGGGAGACTGAAGGAAATATGCCCTAGAGACAATAATATAGTTGTTATTTATATTTCCTTATATCATGATAAATGTTTATTATTCATGCTAGAATTGTATTAACCGGAAACTTAGTACATGTGTGAATACATAGACAAAACAGAGTCCCTAGTATGCATCTATTTGACTTGCTCTTTGATCAAAGATGGTTATGTTTCCTAAACCATAGACATGTGTTGTCATTTGATTAAATGGATCACATCATTAGGAGAATGATGTGATGGACAAGACCCATCCGTTAGCTTAGCACTATGATCGTTTAGTTTTATTGCTATTGCTTTCTTCATGACTTATACATGTTCCTCTGACTATGAGATTATGCAACTCTCGAATACCGGAAGAACACCTTGCTATCAAACATCACAACATAACTGGGTGATTATAGAGATGCTCTAGTGTTTCCGAAGGTGTTTGTGGTGTAGGCATAGATCAAGAATATGA
Organism: Secale cereale; assembly: GCA_902687465.1. Lineage (NCBI taxonomy): Eukaryota > Viridiplantae > Streptophyta > Magnoliopsida > Poales > Poaceae > Secale > Secale cereale. The sequence goes on from LR738709.1 coordinate 416,072,298, forward strand.
TTTGTCACTTCGAGTGTCGGAAAGGTATCTCTGAGCCCTCTCAGTAATACACATCATAATAAGCCTTGCAAGCAAATGACTAATGAGTTAGTCACGAGATGATGTATTACGGAACGAGTAAAGAGACTTGCCGGTAACGAGATTGAACTAGGTATGATGATACCGACGATCAAATCTCGGCCAAGTAACATACCGATGACAAAGGGAACAACGTATGTTGTTATGCGGTTTGACCGATAAATATCTTCGTAGAATATGTAGGAGCCAATATGAGCATCCCGGTTCCGCTATTGGTTATTGACTGGAGATGTGTCTCGGTCATGTCTACATAGTTCTCGAACCCGTAGGGTCCGCACGCTTACCGTTTTTGTATTATGAGTTATGTGTGTTTTGATGACCAAAGATTGTTCGGAGTCCTGGATGAGATCACGGACATGACAATGAATTTGGACGATAATATTCGAACACCAGATGAGTTTCAGGGGTACCGGGTAACTATCGGAGTGCTGGGAGGGTTATCGGAACCACCGGGAGAACTAATGGGCCAACATGGGCCTTGAGAGAGAGAGGAGGAGCCTCTAGGGCTGCCCCCTTGAGGAGTCAGAATTGGACTAGAAGGGGCAGCACCCCCCCCTTTGCCTCTCCTTCTCTCCCTCTCCTTCCTTCTCCCTCTCTCCCTCTTGGTGGAATCCTACTAGGACTAGGAGTCCTAGTAGGACTCCCCACTTGGGGCGCGACCTATGAGGGCCGGCCGCCCCCTTGCTCCTTTATATACGGGGCAGGGGCACCCTAGGACACACAAGTTCACAATTGTTTTAGCCGTGTGTGGTGCCCCCTCCACATATTCCACCTCAGGTCATATTGTCGTAGTGCTTAGGCGAAGCCCTGCACGGATCACATCATCAATACCGTCGCAATGCCGTCGTGCTGACGGAACTCTCCCTCGTCCTCAACTGGAACAAGAGCTCGAGGGACGTCATCGTGTTAAACGTGTGCTGAACACGGAGGTACCGTACGTTCGGTACTTGGATCAGTTGGATTGTGAAGACGTTCGATTACATCAACCGCATTACTAAACAATTCCGCTTTTGGTCTACGAGGGTACGTGGACACACTCTCCCCGCTCATTGCTATACTTATCCTAGATAGATCTTGTGTGATCGTAGGATTTTTTTTGATATACTACGTTCCCCAACAAAAAACAGATGACTCGGCATACCAATACAATGCAACGTTGTCCGTTGTGCCCACGGTCATGACTTCGAACCACCGTCCAATATTTTTTTATCATTTGTTTTCATTCTTATATACGCTGATAGGTGGGCCCAATGGTAGTGAGATAATGTGATGCAACACTAGAGGTGCCACGTAGAGTGTTTAACTGGTCAACTAGTCGTGTCTTGAACAAATACAGAGCTATACGGTGAGCCTGTGACTGTATAATAACCACAAAACGTTAATGGTGACCGTAATGAGTGGATTCTGAAGTCCAATGTACGTATCGTGCTTTCGCTACAAATACAATGATCATCACTCTATATATCGCGAGAGAAATATGAAACATGCGTGAATGTGTTGGGCGTACTTTTAGAATACCTAGAGATAGTTTGTGCGCGTACGTGAAAGGGGCGTAGAGGGGTGTGTGCGATGGAGAGAGAGATGCTCTTCGTTTCTCTGTATTATGACTAACTTTATATATAGTATAAAAATATACAAATTCACATTGTGGAATAAATATCATTGGGTGCACCATGCAATGCAAACTAATTTTTATACTCCATATAACTTTGTAATGTTGTATATATGCACAGATTATAAAATAAATTTTTGGCCACTTTGTGTGGTTTTATTCAAAAGGAATGCTCTATGCGAAGTAAATGTGAAGAGAGGGCTTTTAGATGAATGGGGTACGTGTAAAGATGTAACATGTGTGAATGTGTCGGTGACGTATTTTGCAGGGTCTAGTGAGGGTATGTGTATGCATTCGAGAGAGGCATGGATAGAGGGGCCGAAGGGGGCGACGTGGGAGAGATAGCACGAGAAATGAGAGAGGTCTAGAGAGAGACAGATAGGATGTCATGTCGAGAGATGCCCTTGATTGTGTACATACGGGATATAAAGAAGCATGAGGAGATTTTTTGTTGTTGTGTCTATGTTGGTATGTGTGTGTGTGTTAAGATAACTAGACCTAGGGGCAGATAGTGTGTCACCGCATGAGGTCCGATGGGCCGAGGTGAGGCCTTTGGGTCGGTTCCATCCTGCGCCACATTGGTCGGCCCATGATGCATTCACGGATACCCATGGAGGACTCATCGTACAAGACAAAGATACCAGAGTCGTGAAGGACTCTGTGTCCACTAACAAAGCTGGCTAGGATTTGTAACCCTAGGTCCTCGGACTAAGGTAACCCGTTGTCTCTAATATTAGCATTCATCCAACCTAACTTTAAGGAGCATCCTATAGAATGCTCTGCTCGAATCATATTCGTCAACTAGGAAGAGAGCTAGAGACAATGCCTGCGAGACATGCCTAAAGATAATGTGCGTGCGGGATACACGTAGGCAGATCTATGTATAGAGAAAGGGTCGATGGGGATTGTGTGTCTATCGTGGAGTTGTCACCGCAGATATCCTAAGGGAAGGACTTAGTTGTGGAGCCATTGCGACGTGGTTAGCTTAAAGGGGTTAAAACGGGACAAGAGACACGGGGAGTTTATATTGGTTCGACCCCTTGCGGTGAGGGTAAAATGTAATCCAGTTTGAGGTGGTATTGCTAGGGTTTCGATTGCTAGGGAGTGAATACGATAGCCTGGCTTTTGATCTGTTGTTTCTTGCCCTAAGCCGCTGCCGGGTCATCCCCTTATATACACGGGTTGACGCCCTGTGGCTTACAGAGTCCCAGCCGGCTCATACAAACGTGTTCGGCCCGATGACTCATCCTTACATGCCTTACAGTATAAGTCGAACATACATGGCGGTTTACATTTACGGGCCTTAAGCCGCTCTGGGTTTTGGGCCCTTTGTACGTCTATCTTCCTGAACCGCCATCTTGAACATGCTTCATGGGCTTGGCCCATGAACCGCCATTGAGGTAACCCGGCCCCTCCTGGGCGGGTCATATCAAATAGTTATATCCCCAACATTTGGCCCCAAGTTGATTTGAACCTGTTCATGTCAATCTTCAACACTTAGCAAAAATCTTTCTTCATCTTCTCGCGAGATATTGTAACCCGCCATGATGTCATTCCATGAAATTGTGGTAACCCGCCATGACATCACCTGTCATTTACTTTCATATAGCCCAAATCTTAACAAATCTACACATTTAATGAACCTCCGACAATCGAGGCGTCTGCGTTGTTACATATCCTTTTTTTCAACCTCCTCTATTCCCGCGCGTGACCCTTATCCATTCATCTTATAAATAGGTCTAGGGGTCCCTTTCCATTTTTTCCCTTGCCTCTTCGTCTTTGTATTCTTCCTCGCGACGCCTCTGCACTCGAGCTCCACCGGCGCCATCGACCTTCGTCTCTACCTCAACAACGGCCGCTGCATCAGCGTGATCTGACCAGATTTCATCCGTGCACCGTCGTCGTTCATCAGTCAAGGTAAGTTCTCCTCTTTCCTCTTCTCTTAGATCCATTAGGGTTCATGTGAGTTCATCGGAGTTCATCCTCGCCCTTCAATGTACTTGCAATCTTTGACTTGAACTTGATACTCCTCCTATGCAATGGTATTCATAGCATCCCTTTTTCAATACTGGAACATCTTATCTGCACAACAAAACTGATTTGAATCCATGAACTACTCAATATTAATATTTAGGTCTGACTATTTGTTGTTAGCATCGTAGATCCCAAATCATAATATTAATCTGTGAAATCTATGTGGTAGCAGTTTTAACACTTGTCTTAATCTCGAAATATATCCTCATTGCAACAGATCTTATCTGGGCCTTCTTACTTTTCCATTGTCGCCACCTTAATTTGAGGTTTTTACTTTATTTTACTGAACTGTTGTAGATCCAATCTTGTGGCTCCAATCCGTGAAACCTATTTGTCTCAATACTTCGTAAAATTTGCTTCTTAATGATTATTGAGTATCAGTGCTTGTGACGGTGGCTTATATCACCGGTTTATAATCATCCATATGCCATTAGACCCCATTTAAGCCGTCGTTCTGAACATATGATGTAGCTTGATTTCTGGCTTAATGAATCAATTTGAACCGGCAAAATGTTTCCTTCTTTTAGGATTCTCTCTTCACAATGCCACCGAAGATAATCACTTCGTGCAATTGGGTTCCCTCTGTTGTCACCTAAGCTATACTCAATGATTTTGTCAAGATCGGGTACTTGCAGAAGGAATCCGTCATGCATTATCGCGCTCCTAAGCCAGGCGAAGAAAGACCTCATCCAAAGGACAATGAAGTTGTTGTTTTTACTTATCACATGAACCGGGGCTTTTCACCACCTGGATCTAAGTTCTTTCGGGACGTTCTGCACTTCTTTCAGCTCCATCCTCAAGACATCGGACCCAACTCCGTGTCAAACATCTGCAATTTCCAAGTCTTCTGCGAAGTATACCTTCAAGAGGAGCCCAGCATCAAACTCTTCAGAGAATATTTATATTTAAACCACCAAAACGAGTTCACGAACGGACCCAGCTTGGAACTTGGCGCCATCTCAATTCAACGAAGAAGAGATGTCATCTTCCCCTATGTGCGTTTGCCGAGTCACCCCAAAGATTGGAACCAAACATGGTTTTATTGCAAAGATGCCTCTCCGGCTGATGAAAATCCATTGCCGGGTTATCGTGTCCAACGTCTGGACCCAAAGCATCATCTTGCTGAAAAACTTACCGCCATAGAACATATAAAACTTGCTCCCACTATCACAAAGCCCTACTAGGAAATGTGCTAACAAAAAATGACTTGGTCCGATGCTGGGTTTCTCGGCGGATCATACCTTTGAGACGTTGATCCGGCTTAATGTGTGCTTATACTGGCGAGACAAAAGATCCATTACGCCACAGCCCCTTGGACTTGACTGATGACACCGTCACTTAAATGACAAAGACCCTTCTGAATGAAGGCCTGGGAGACTGCAGCAAAGTGGGTCTGAACCCTTTCTGCAAACTTAATCCAGCACCGGATGTGAGTCTTAACTTCAACTTACCTTGCTTTATCATTTTAGACCTCCTATTAATTCAATTTTACCGACTTTCACAGGCTAAATCGGACTTATGGAAGAAGAAATATGATCATGAAGCTGCCAAAACGGCCAGGGCCGCCAAGAAAGCCGCTAAGAAAACCGCCAAAAAGACAAAGAAGAAACCAAGTGCTTCTGACTTTCTAGAACTAGATGACAGCTCTGAGTCGGAGGTAGTCCTTGACTCTCTTGGCTCCTTTTTCAATTATCTTATTGACACTGATCATTGTCAGGATGACACGGGGCCAGCCAGGCTGTTGAAGAAGAGGTAATCACTATTTCCTCCGGCTCAGAATCCTTGCCAAGACAGAAAATTCGACGAGTAACCCAGAAAGTAAGATTCTCACACCCCTTAGCTCATTTGGATCCTCACTTTCTTTTGAAGCAACAGCAGCACGAGAACCGGCGTCAAACTCGGAACACCGGAGGTGAAGAGCTGTCCTCCAGCTTACCGAATACTCTAGTCCGACGGAAACATCAAAATGAGGTCCTTTCGCACTTAAACTCTTTTTACCCGCTGGCGGGTCTCATTCGCCAGCCACTGAATTCTTCCGATTCAAACTACCAGGAGGTCTCTTGCTCTTCCTCTGGCGATTCATCTCAGACTCAGTTGCCGACTTTCAAGACTGCCCCTGGGTAACAATTACTCCATGTTCTGTTCTTCCTTACACCTTTATAACTTTGTACTGATTTGTCATCACTTGTGCAGTGGCCAAGCCAAGCCCAGTAAGAAAGCAAAAATGACTAAACCGGCAGCTGATCATAAAACCATTGAGCCGGAGCAGCAAGTCTCAGCGACAGATGCTGAAAAAACAACGGAGGAAACTTCTCACAATGCTCCTCCTGAAATTCCTGATGTCTCTCTTGACTGCACCAATATCACTTCTGTAAATGCTGAATCATCAAGCCCAACTAAGTCGCCAGAAAAGCATAATGAAGATGGGATGATCACTGGCACCGGCTTTACAGAACTAGGCAATCCAACTGTTCTGGCCAAACACACCGCCAAACAAGAACTTGTTGAAAAGTGGAAAGTAAGGTTTGACATGACTCATTATGCGCAACTGAGAAGTAGTGAAGTGCTTTCTGGCTATCTCAATCAAGTCCACACCAGCCGTGATCTTGAAGTTGACGTGGTGAATCAGCTTCACAAAACATTTGAGGTGTGAAATTGACTAAGTTATGTACATCCTTCCAGCCCCCAAGTCTATTGGGTATGATAGAATTGAATATGTTGTAGACTTAGAATAACGTGGGCATCTTTTGTAGAATCCTTCCAAAACCGACACTCACCATTATAGGAAACCTGACTTTGATGAACATTGCACCTGTAGCCCCCAAGGGCCAGCTTAATCAGTATGAATGAGTCGGTCCTATTCATCATTGTGCATGTATAGAACTTGCCTGTATAGCCTCCATAAGCCGGCAGTGACTGTTTATAGTACCATCGGGTTATCATAAATGAATAATAAAAGACAAGCAATATGCATTAGCCCCCAAGTGCCAAGTACTCTTGCTTGCAAAGTTCTTGGGACTTTATTGATATGAACTGGCACATACAGAATGTTTCGGCAGCCATTAGCCCCTAAGTGCCAAGTGTTGTTCCTTGCAAAAGGCTTGGGACTTCAATTCTTGTAACCCGGATAATAATATATTTTGTAACTCCTTGTTTATACAGAACACCACTGCTGAATTGCAATCACAATTAGATGATGCAAAGAACCGGCTGAAGTTTCAAGAATCTGAGACCCAGAAAGCTGGATCAAAATTTCTATTTAGCGTGGCTGAAACGGAAAAACTGAAAGCCAAATCTGAGATGGAAAAAGCTACTTGGGCTGAAGAAAGAACTGCCTTGGTACAGCGAGCTGAAAAGGCAGTGGCAACTCTTGAAGAGGTGACCACTGAGCTCACCGGCTTAAAGCACCATGTATCCCAAATGATTTCGGCTATCTTTGGTAAGCCGCCTTATTAAAAATTCAATCTTTACTTTGATAGCATAAACTGTCGCTAACCAATTTATGACTTACGTAGGCCGCAGGAGCAGCAATCTTACCCAAGAGACGCTCGTGAAGCTTAAAGTTGTTTATACACTTGTTGAATAGCTATACACTGGAGCTCAGGCGCACTGGTTACAGTTTCTCCGTCCAACCAGACACCTACTCTCTTGATTAATATCTTGAAGAAACTTTCGGTGCTGCCTGCTAGGATTGATGAAATGAAGCGGTCATCTACGAGAGCCGGTGCCATTACAGCGTTAAGCCAGGCCAAGGCATGGCTACCAGAGCTAGACCCGGCTGACTTAGCCACTAGCTATCCAAGCCTGAAAGAAGATGGCATGGCTTTTGACCAAAAAGATTTTGCTACCTGTGTAAAAGATATACGCCCTTTGGCCAGCCTGATTGCCATTGAAACAGATCTGCCAAGATATCAGCCGGCTTACAACATAGAAAACCAGAAGATGCCCACTCTGGCTTGCAAAGTGATGGATCTTATCCCTCCAATCCGAAAGCATACTTTCCCCCTGAAATTGACCCGTCTGAACTTATCGATGATGAAGCTGAATTTGAAGCTTTGTCTCGCATCAATTGGTCGTCACCAAATTTTCAGATGGAGGAGGACGAAGAACCGGAGAAGGGTAATCCATAAGCTTCAAGTCAGCAAGGCCGGGAAGAGTGAACCGCCGGACGGTTTACATATTTGATCCTTTAAAAAACACTTGATTTTGTTTGGATCACAAAGTCATGTAATAGGGTAGTAAAACTTTAATCTGTCGTGCCATCGTGCACGGTTCTGCTTTTCTGCAATAATGTTGATCCGCGAGTTGAAGAAACACCACTTTATGTTTATGACAGCGTAGACTTATGCAGATCAAATTAACCATTATCCTGCATATAAACAAATAACAAGTGCGTTGGCGGTTTACCGCAGGGCGGGTCATGATACCCTACCGGTGCCACTCGGGACAGACAGTCCATAGCTAGGGCCGACTTAATCACAATGCTAACACAATTGTGAAAATAACCATACATGTGGTGTGTGCTTAGACTGCCGGCTTATCAGCTCCAGACAATGAGAGTATTTTGGAGCTATCACTCCAAATATGATATTACTATCTTCTGGCGACTTAGAGTCTACCATTATGTCGGGTTGCAGAGACCCAGAGATGCTTCAAATATGAGCCATAAATATAGGCAGCTTAGCCTGATTTGCAAAAAACACACGGCAAAAGAAAACCTAAGAACAGTAAAACCAAAAAGAAGAGTGTCGGTGTCGAAACCGGCGGATCTCGGGTATGGGGTCCCGAACTATACGTCTGAGGATTGATGTTAACAGGAGGCAGGAGACATGATGTTTACCCAGGTTCAGGCCCTCTCGATCAAGGTAAAACCCTACTTCATGCTATATTAGTATGGATGAATATGTGTACAAGAGTTGATCTACCTCGAGATCGTAATGGCTAAACCCTAAGTCTACCCAATGGGGGTATTGTAATGAAGATGATTCTCTAGCCTGTACGGACTAAACCCTCCAGTTTATATACACACCGGAGGGGCCTAGGGTTTGTACATATCATCTTGCAGAGGAAGGAAAATCTAGACCCGAGCCTAAACTTGCCATTACAAGAATCCAGGAGTCCTATCTGGATATGAGAGATGATATTCTATAATAATCTTCATGGCCCACCAGTCTGGCCCACCAGGAGTTTGTCCGGCCACATGAGGACCCCCCAATGCAGGACTCCCTCAGTAGCCCGTGAACCTGTCTTCGATGACGATGAGTTCGGCTTCCGCATTGTCTTCGGCATTGCAAGGCGGGTTCCTCCTCCCGAATATATATTCTGCAAATAGATGGATTGTGTTCGGCTCTGCATGATTAGTACAACACTTAGCCTCGAAGGAAAGGCTTTTAAAGAAAATGAATAATGTGTCTCTACTGACAACTTTTGGGTGAAGCGTCCCGTCCAACCCACTAACATAACGAACCGTTTTATTTGGTCCTAGTTTCGCACTTCGAGACATATCCTCATTGACACGTCCTGTCAAAATAGAGATTGTGCCCGCTTATTGTGGGATTCTCATCATCGTGACGTGACCACCCACGCCGCACATTACGCACGACCGCTTTGGGAACCGGCGAGTTTTATGGCTAAGGTGGGGGATGCTCTGTATTCGCAGCATTATAAAAGGACTCCAATCCCTTTCATCAGCCCCACGCCTCCCTCAAGCTCAAGCTCTCCAATCTCCCTTGCCCCCGTACTCTCATCTACTGCGCCCACAACTCCTCGTTCCTCAACCACTACTCCCCTTCCCAGCAATGGCTGGATCCGGTGCAATAGGCAAGTGGGAGGCTTCCACGGTCACCAAAAATACCGTGGAGGATCTACGGAGTGTGGGGTATCTCGCCGGCGATATCGCACATCGAGTCCCCCCTAAGGGCCAGGTGACTCCCGTCCCTAAGGCGGGCGAGAGGGTAGTTTTCACCTCTCATTTTCTTAGGGGGCTAGGATTTCCATTCCACCCGTTTGTTCGGGGTCTTTTGTTCTTCTACGGGCTAGATTTCCATGATCTAGCCCCGCACTCAATCCTTCACATATCCACTTTCATAGTGATGTGTGAAGCCTTTCTCCGCATCCCCCCCCCCCACACTTCGCCGTGTGGCTTAAGACCTTCAACGTGAAGCCGAAGGTGGTGGACGGGGAACACGCAGAGTGCGGGGGCGCTATGATCAGTAAGCTCCCGAACGCAACTTGGCCCAAGGGCTTGTTCGTGGAGACGAGGTTTGGCAGTAGGAGTGGTTCTACATCACCTAACCCCGCGACACCAACTGGGCGGCGGAGCCTGCTTTCAGATCCGGACCCCTAGAGAGGCTAACCTCCTAGACCAAAAATGGTCTGGACTGGGGGTCGCATACTGAGGTGACGACTCTTGTGAGCCGTGTGTCCGGCGTGATCTCCAAGGGGCACCCGCTCTCCTCCGTGGTCCAGGTGATGCTGAACCGGCTTGTTCTCCCTTGCCAAAGCCGGGATTCCTCCCTATGGGAGTTCGATCCGGCAGGAGACAAGCCGCTGAAGCATCTCTTCGGCTCTATGCACAAAGAGATCTGGAAGCACCTCTTCAAGAGCCAAAAGGAATGTCCCAAAGAAGATGAGGATGCGGGCTTCAGCACTGAAGTTTCCGCCATAGAGGTAATAATGACCCTTGCTGAACACACACCCTTTCCCTTATTTAATGATAATAGCAATTGGAATTTTTATGTGATATACAGGGCCGGAGAAGAAGGCGTCCCGGATTAAGTGTCCGGCACCTTCGCCCGAAGAGCCAGCACTACCTCTACTGACGGCGATGTTGGTTCCGGCGCCATACAAGGCGCCGACCAAGAAGCCCAAGAAGACAAAGGGCATGGGGGCCGAAGACAGCCCCCATCCTGCGGGCAAGAAGCCCGAGGAACTCCACATTCTCTCCTCCGACGAGGTGGAGGAAGATGATGAGGAGGAAGAGGAGGAAGAAGAAATGCCTCCTACGCAAGGTAGGGAGAGGAAGAGGGGGGGCCGTCGCTGACGCGGGCATGGCCGTGCCCCGGAGGAAGAGGAAGCTGGAGCTCAGAGATAGTTCGGCGTCCGAACATAGCTTCATGGTGAAGCCCAGGGTGAAACCCCTGCCCGAATCGTAAGTTTATCCGGATTGGCTATTTCACCTTTGTTTATTCAGTATTTATGATACCTACTTATTATTCTTCTCCTGCTAACCTACAGCCCTCCCGGTGTAAACCCCGATGTTACATCATCGGAGGGGAACTCTCTGGCACCTGGGGAGACAGAGAGTGACCCGCCAGTCCGGGCTCCATCGCCCGTGATTGGCGGGGACACCGAAGTGTTGTCCCAGCGGGTTTTCTACGCCCAAGGAGATGAGGGCAGGGAAGGAGACAGGGCGGCCGAGGGTAATACCTCGGCGGCCGCTGACCATCGGGAAATGACCCCCATGGAGACTGAAGATGTGGGGCCCGCACAGTCCGGGGTCCCACCGAACACCATCCCGGAGCCTAGCGCGACTCCACGGTTTGAAGATCCCGCTCCTCAAGCGGAGGAGGATACGGCGGTGCCCGGAGTTAATCTGGAGGCGCCGGATTCTATGGAGGGAGCACTACAAAGTGCTCTCGTCATTGAAGAACACCGCACCATGATGGGTGCGGTGATGAAGAAGATTTAGTCCGTCAAGGGCGGACTGAATGAAGCCTTCAACAGCCTTTTAACAGACTTTGAGGTAAGCCATGTAATGCTTTTTAAGAAATTTTATTTGTTTTAAGTGCACATCTATAACTAGTAGCCCCTGATGCTTTGTGTGATTCTGAAAAGAATCGAACGAAGTATCCATAGAGTAGCATATTTACAGACCTGAACTGTCATGCATGCTTCTTTAGTTACGGCAGCTGCATGAGATGCAGAGGTCGCCGAACTAAATCGGAAGGTCGAGGTGGCCAATGCGGACCTCGACCGCATCAACCGGCATTTTGATAAAACGCAAGGTATGCGAATTTTTATTTGAATGACTTAATTGATTGGGTATGAGTACAAACTCTAACATTTTATTCTGTATTGCATAGTTGGCGCCACTGAGCTCGAGGCCCTCAAGGGCGAGGTTGCCAGGGCCAAGGAGGAGGCTAAGGTGAACAAGGCGGCCGCTGATAAAGCGGCTGCTGATTTAGAGGCCGAAAGGGTGGCGTGCGAGAAGCACAAATCTCGGGTGTCGGAAGTCGAGGTCGAGCTCCAAGATGCCATCCGTAAGTGTGAGGCATCGAGAAAAAGGCTTCGGAACAGGCGACCGAGCTGTCTGCGGCAGTAAAGTCTGCCCAGGACACTCGAGGCGAGGCGCGCAGCGCCTGTGAGGAAATCAAACAAGCACGGCAGATAGCATCTGGTAAGATATTTCTCTTACACGGCATCTTCGGCGGGCGGAAGTATATTGGGCTAACACGATTGTGCAGTTCTCCACGCGTGTTCATTGATCTTCCGAGGAGCAGAGCAGATGCCGCTCAATACTTCCGAGCCCAGGAGGGGAATGACACGGAGAAATTGTTCTGGTCGCAGTTCTATGCGCCACAACATCCAGTTCCCCTCAACGACCAGATGAAGCAGCCGGTCGAGCTGCACAACATGACGGGTTCAGCCATGAAGGACCTAATAGTCCGGCTATGGCCCGCTAAGCCAATCCCAAGTAGTTACTTCGGATTGGTGAAGCGTCTTGTCGAGGCGAGTTCGCGGGTCGACGCATTAACGCGGTCGGCTTGCATAGAAGGTGCTCGGATGGCCTTCGCTCGCGTCAAAGTGCACTGGGCGAAGATGAACGCAATGCATATAACCACTGCTGGCCCGCCCGCAGGCAAGGAGCATCGGAAGCTGGAGAAGTACTTCGAGGACATCGTCGAGGGCACCTGCCTAGTAGAAGGCTAATGTTCGAAAGATGTTGTTTTCGATTAATTGTATCCGGATGTAAAGACTATGCTTATGAATCCAGTGTATATAACTTTTGCGCTATTTATCATATCAGCGTCTTTTTTCCTCATGTGTGACTGTTTATCTTAAATCTGAAAGTTTCCAGTCGTCGGCTTCAGCCCCCAGGTACATAGTACTGGGGTGTTCGGTCATATGCAAATACACACTTTATCCAACGTCTTGGTCCGTATAGGAGGTGTATGCAGAGCGAACCAGGCAATCAGACTATGCGGCATTATTTCTTTCACTTAGTCGTAGGAGTTTGACAAGTGGGGCTAGGTACTAGCCCCTGGTGCGGATGAAGTATCCAATTGCACTTGGCTGGGCCAAAAAAACAACCCTTCGTATAACACGGGGTAGATCTTTATCGATCATAGTATAACACTAAGTCACGGGATTGCAGACCAGGTTCTCGTTTATCATCACAGTCAGTTTTCTGCTTTCTCTAATGAGGTACTTGACCGGACTAGCCAGAAGTACTATCGCAGTAGTTCTCTCTTTACATCCTAGCCGAACAATCGGGAACGTAGGGGTAAGCACAGGAGCCGGGCAACCCAACTATTGACCGAAGACATGATTCAGAACTGATGCATATAATGCAAACATCTAGGACGCCGAACACTCCCTATAGGTGTTCGGTATTTTTAACATATACCAGGGCTGAATGCAGCCCCTGGTAATAAACCTTTATTGACAAGACACATATGGCAATCTGATGCGAGAAGAGAACATTCCATGGTGAGTGAATAAAACTCTGGATATGATATGAATAAAATTGTTCTATTAATATCCCTCTATAGTACGGCGAGCCGCAAACTTTAAAGATAATGCCGACGACCTTTTTTGGACATTTTACATGCCAAAAAAGGTATACAATAAGAAAGAGAAAAAAGGTTTACACATGATCTTAATCTAAAAAGAAACCTTAGTGTGGGTCCCTGCTGCACGTCTGTGCCGTTTTCTCTTCTGTAATGTGTCCTTGAAGGTACGAGTATGATGGCCATTTTTATATAAAAAGAAATAAACTTGGAAACGAAGAAGTCAATTCGGTGTGGCCAAAGTAAGTCTGGTTCATTTTAATGAACTGAAAGAAGATAAATTTAAAGTCTGAATAGGGTCTAGCCGAACTACGGACTGTATGCAGGTGCCCCCGGTCGCCGCCCAAGGAATTTTTAGGGCATAATTATGTACTCGAGGCACATATGCTATCACCTTATGGGGCGGTCGACGGGGGTGTAGCTGTCAATCTTGCTCAGGTTCATCTGAGCTGCCACACTGAGGCGTGTGCCGGACACGTTTAGCTGTGTCCGCTATTGATACATTATCTGGCTTGAATTGGCCGCATTGTACTTCGGCTGCTAAGGCCACAGTATCTTCCTCCGTACAGAGAGAGTGCTCCATATTTCCATTGACCGTGATAACGCCACGTGGTCCAGGCATCTTGAGCTTTAAATAGGCATAATGCGGGACTGCATTAAAGCGGGCGAAGGCCATTCTTCCGAGTAGGGCGTGATAGCCACTTCGGAATGGAGTTGTGTCAAAGAGAAATTCTTCGCTTCAAAAGTTGTCTGGAGAACCGAATACAGCCCCCAATGTTAAGGAGCAGGTGCAGCGAGCTTAAACGCCTGGTATCACTCCTTTAAAGGTCGTGCTGCTTGGCTTGATTCTTGATGGGTCGATCCCCATCTTGCGGACAGTGTCCTGATATATCAGACTGAGACTACTGCCGCCGTCCATAAGGACTCGGTTTAGATGGTATCCATCTATTATTGGGTCGAGCACTAAGGCAGCCGAACCCCCATGCCAAATACTAGGATGATCCCTGCGATCGAAAGTGACCGGACAGGCTGACCATGGGTTGAATTTTGGGGCGACAGGCTCAACGGCATAGACGTCTCGGAGTGCGCGCTTGCACTCCCTCTTTGGGATATGAGTGGCATATATCATGTTCACTGTTTTTGACCTCCGGTGGAAATTTCTTCTGTCCCCCTATATTCGGCTGGCGAGGTTCATCCTCGTCTTCGCTCTAAGGCTCATTCCCCTTGTGTTCGGCGTTTAGCTTGCCGGCCTGCTTGAAAACCCAACAGTTTTGGTTGGTGTGACTGGCAGGTTTTCCTGGGGTGCCATGGATTTGGCAGGGCCCGTCTAATATCCTGTCCAAACTTGATGGACCGTCTTTGTTGCCTTTGAATGGCTTCTTCCGTTGACCGGGTCTGGAGCCGTTGAATCCGGCGTTTACCGTTGTATCGTTTGGGCTTCCAGGATTGTTTCGACGCTTGTTTTTATTGCGCCGTGGTATTCCATTGCCGTCCCTGGCTTCAGATGTTCCGGGGTCGCTGATGGGCCTCGAACCCCTCGTTGGTTACCCCAAGTGGAAGGTGTAAGATGCAGTATTGTAGAAGTGTTTTCCCCTAGCAAAGATGCCAAGGATCGATTCCCCAGAGACTCCTAGGTTCAACAAGTAGGTGTCAATTGCTACGGCGCCAGATTAGTAGCAACCAACATGGACCTGCACACAGATACAAATAACTTTGCTCCCAACGAGTACAGAGAGGTTGTCAATCTCTCCGGCCTTGTAGTTCACAAAGGGTTAAAAGCAATGATAGTAGTGATATATAGTTTTTGCAATAGTAGGTAAATAACGAAAAGTAAATAGTGGATGTGATCAATGATGGTAATATGGACCGGAGTCTCATGATGTTCACTAGTGAAGTCTCTCTCCCAAAAGACGATAAAACAACTATGTGAGGTAAACGAATTACAGCTGGGCAATTGACAGGACCACGAACGCAAACCAATGCTGACTACATTGCAAGAAAGGTTGAGGTTCAAAGCATGGGTGGTACGCCAAAGTAAGTAGACCGAAATCCATCAATATCTACTACTAATCATCCACCTTGAGATATCTATCCAGAACATCTCGCTGGTATTAAGTTGCGAGTCCCACCCATAGTGTAAACTCAATGCAACAGACAACTGCATTAAAAGAACTTTGCGTAAAGTAAACAATCCTTGCACCCGCGGGCACAAGCACCGTTGTTTTCCCCCTTGTGGCAACAGCACATCCCCTAGACTCATGTTTCTGTCACTCGAGCTAGTCATCGAGGGGCATGAACCCACAATCGAGCATAACGTTCCCTCTTGGAGTCACTACCTATTACTCGACCAAAGCAATAAATAACAACGGAGAACATGCAAGAATTACTTATGAACTAAAATATAAAAGAGGTGAATCAAATATATTACTCAAGATCAATCTGAACATAATCTTATAATCCATCGGATCCCAGCAAACTCAACATAGCAACCGCATAAGGATTACATAGGTGCCTCGATCATGTAGGGTAGCTCACGACGACTAATTAGTGAAGCACAAGAACGGGAGGAGAACATCACATAGCTACTGGTCATGGACTCATGGTCCAAGGGAGACTACTCACGAGTCATCCGGGAGGCGTCCATGGTGGTGGAGAAGCTCCCGGTGGTGATCCTCCCCTCCGGCAGGGTGCCGGGAAGAGTTATCCTGGTGCTCCCGATCTTGGAAGCGGCGGCGGCGGCGGAACAGAGATGGGATCGCGAAAAGAGTTCCTATTTTGAGGGTTTCGGAGGTCCCTCTAAATATATGCCAAAGGGGGGCACCGGACGGGCTCCGGGGGGCCCAGGCGCCCCCCCGGCGCGGCCTAGGGGGGGCGCGCCGCCAGGGCGCCTGGAGCCCTGGTGCCCCCCCAGGCTGCCCTTCGGACGCAGTGTTGTTTCCGGATCGCTGATTTTTTATATAATTTTTCTGGATTTTTCTGGGCAGTTCTCGAAACGTGAAAACCTGAAATACAAAAACAGCCGAAAACAGAAACTGGCACTGGGGTGCACTGGATTAGTAAGTTAGTCCAAATATGATCAAAAGTGTATGGAAGTGTATGAATATCATAGCAATATCACCCAAAAGTGGCATGGAGCAAGCAGAAATTATAGATACGTTTTGGACGTATCAACATCCCCAAGCTTAATTCCTGCTCGTCCTCGAGTAGTTAAATGATAACAAGAATAATTTCTGTGGTGACATGCTATTAACCATATAGGACTTTCTCATAGTCATATGACAAAAGCTTACTGAGACAATGATTCTAAAGTAATTAAGTTGCCTCAAGAGAAAATCACAAATGACTGAAAGTGTTACAACATGAAACTGAAACATCAAAAAGATTTGCAATGAACATGATGTGCAAATATAATAAAGTGATATCTAGCTTGCCCACTTTAGTGATGCAAAACATAAGTGCAGGGGCACCTTCAAGGTTTAAGTGATGACTAGATACAATCATTTCAGAATAAACGATATCACAATCATGCAAAAGACAATGCTACTTTGGGACAATGAACATTACACTCAGAATGACAATCATGCTCTCAGTAGTTGGTGCTTCAACATAAAGGTAAAATAAAGGTTAAGTGCTAGAGCTTTTTATTTTATTTTGAAAACATGGAAGCAATTGTGTCAACGGTAGTAGTACTTCATATGTGTCATGCATAAAACATCCTATAAGTTGCAAGCCTCATGCATCGAATACCAATAGTGCTCGCTCCTTGTCCTAATTAGCTCGGATCCCCATGGGTTATCATTGCATTACATATGTTTTAACCAAGTGCCACAAAGGGGTACCTCTATGCCACCTGTACAAAGGTCCAAGGAGATAGATCGCATTTGATTTCTCGTTTTTGATAGATCTCAACTTGAGGACATCCATACCGGGACAACATAGAAAATAGATGATGGACTCCTCTTTAATGCATAAGCATATTCTCATGAGAGATTGAGGATTAAGGTCCAAGCTAAAACTTCCACCATGATGCATGGCTTTGGTTGGCGGCCCAATGTTCTTCTCTAACAATATGCATAGTTATTCAACCCACGGTAAATCACCATTACTTCAGACAAGACGAACATGCATAGCAACTCACATGATATTCAACAAGAGTGTGACAGTTGATGGCGTCCCCAGAAACATGGTTACCGCTCAGCAAGCAACTTATAAGAAATAAGATACATAAGCAACATATTCTTTACCACAATAGTTTTTAGGCTACTTTCCCATGAGCTATGTATTGCATGGTTAGTTTGCTTAGTGCAGGTGGAGGTTAGCAAAAGACTGGGAGCGACCAACTAAGAGAGCAATGATGGTCATAATCATGCAGAGCGACAAAGCAATATTGAATCAGGCATGGTAGTTATATCGCTACTCAGAAATAAAAGATCATCAAGGCTTGACATACTTTCTTTACAGTCTTGAATATGCGTGAGCATACGCCAAGTCAATCAAAATAAATTCTCGTAGGAAGATATTACTAAACCATAGCACATCATAGGCAAACAAACCAAGTTGGTACTCCAATAACACATTGGGAACCCCCCAGCTATTTGAGATTAACCAAAAGAAAACCTGAACTACTAAGCACCATCATGAAAGTAGCATCTTTATCATAGACACATTAACCCATGCAACGGAAGCAAACTCTCTTAATAAGGTGAGCATGGTAATTAAAGAGAGTTCAAGCAACCAACTAAATAAAAGCTCTTGAAAAGATAAGCATGAATAATAAGAGCAGAGTACGATAGTAGCTATTAAAGGACAAAGAACACACACAGCATAGATAGACATGAAAATTCTATGTAATGTTCTAGGTAGAGGTGGAGCGTGTTTCTCTCCCACATAAAGGAATGCTGGGTTCCGACTCATTATGAAAAACTAAAAAGAAAACTAAAAGCAAGACGCTCCAAGCATAGCACATAACGCATGAAGTGATAAAAATATAGCGGAACGAAAGACGAACTGATAGTGTTGATGGAGAAAGGGATGCACGGGGGCATCCCCAAGCTTAGACGCTTGAGTCTCCTTGAATATTTCTTGGGGGTGCACGGGGGCATCCCCAAGCTTGAGCGCTTGACACTCCTGAATCTTTTTATCATCTTCCCTCGCACACTTGAAAACTCCCTTCATACATAACTCATCATAATCTGATTAGCGAGGTTAGTACCCTTAATAAAATAATAATACCTTGCTGGAAATAAGGATATTCTTGAATTTCTACTGTTTCTCAAGATTGCCAAAAGGTTTTTGCAAAGAAAAAGCAAGTTCTTAATTTGCAAAGTGAAGGTAAGGCAAAACAGGACAGAATCTGTGAAAAACAGAACAGCAGGAAGTAATTGATCTGTTCGGGATACTTCTGCAACTCAAATCAAAAAACTCAGAACTGACGCACGAAAGACAATTATATAGAGAACGCTGTATAAATAATTCAGACCAAAAAGATGATCTGGTGATTTTATACGAATTTTTCTATCCAAGGACAGAATATGTTTCCTGGACAGCACCTCACAACTTTTGAACTTTCTAGCAATCGGAGGCTATACTTGGCACAAATATGAAAAGCAAAGATACAATGATGATGCTACAGCAGTAAACAACATCAAGACACAACAAAATCAAAATTTTTATTCATGTGGGCTGCCTCCCAAAAGCGCTTTCTTTTATGCCTTTAAGCTAGGCATAAGACTTTGATGATGCTCTTGTAGGAATAAGAATTGAAGAACAAAAGAGAGCATCAAGAAGCAAATACTAAACACATTTAAGCCTAACATGCTTCCTATGCATAGGAATATTGCAATGGAATAATTCATTGAAGCACAAAGCAATAAGCATAGGAAGACAAAACAAGTGCAGCTTCAAAACCTTCAACATAAAGAGAGGGAACTTGATATTATTGAAATATCTATAAGCATATGTTCCCTTCTCATAATAATTTTCAGTGGGATCACGAATAAACTCAACAATATAAGCATCACATAAAGCGTTGTTACCATGATCCACATGCAAAAAGGTACTCTTACTCTCCACATAAGCATCATGAAGAGGATAAAACTTAGTATATAAGAGAGACATAAGCTCCTGCCAGTCCAGCAAGTGCGAGTTATCGAGAAGCCCATACCAATCTGGAGCTTTATCTATAAGTGATACGACAAACAATTTCCTCATGACAAACTCCCTCGATACACCTACAAGCTTAAATAATGAACATAGTTGTGACAGATATAGCAAGTGTTCATCGGGATGTCTGTCTCCTGCGTAACGATTAGCCAAAACATAATTGATAATACCAGCTGGTATTTTATAAGGCACAATTTTAGTAGGGGGAGGATCAACCACCACAGGTGTGGGGCGTCTTCCCGCAAGCAGTGATCCAATAATAGGGTTGTCCATAAGGACAACTAGTGAAAAGACATAAAGAAAACTGAAAGGTAAACTAACAAGACTAAAAAGCAAAGGTAAAAGATAGCGCGCAACTCCCCTATCCTGAAGAGTGGAGTCCCCGGCAACGGCGCCAGAAAAAACTCCTTGACGGGCCTCGAACCCCTCGTTGGTTACCCCAAGTGGAAGGTGTAAGATGCAGTATTGTAGAAGTGTTTTCCCCTAGCAAAGATGCCAAGGATCGATTCCCCAGAGACTCCTAGGTTCAACAAGTAGGTGTCAATTGCTACGGCGCCAGATTAGTAGCAACCAACGTGGACCTGCACACAGATACAAATAACTTTGCTCCCAACGAGTACAGAGAGGTTGTCAATCTCTCCGGCCTTGTAGTTCACAAAGGGTTAAAAGCAATGATAGTAGTGATAGATAGTTTTTGCAATAGTAGGTAAATAACGAAAAGTAAATAGTGGATGTGATCAATGATGGTAATATGGACCGGAGTCTCATGATGTTCACTAGTGAGGTCTCTCTCCCAAAATACGATAAAACAACTATGTGAGGTAAACGAATTACAGCTGGGCAATTGACAGGACCACGAACGCAAACCAATGCTGACTACATTGCAAGAAAGGTTGAGGTTCAAAGCATGGGCGGTACGCCAAAGTAAGTAGACCGAAATCCATCAATATCTACTACTAATCATCCACCTTAAGATATCTATCCAGAACATCTCGCTGGTATTAAGTTGCGAGTCCCACCCATAGTGTAAACTCAATGCAACAGACAACTGCATTAAAAAAACTTTGCGTAAAGTAAACAATCCTTGCACCCGCGGGCACAAGCACCGTTGTTTTCCCCCTTGTGGCAACAACACATCCCCTAGACTCATGTTTCTGTCACTCAAGCTAGTCATCGAGGGGCATGAACCCACAATCGAGCATAACGTTCCCTCTTGGAGTCACTACCTATTACTCGGCCAAAGCAATAAATAACAACGTAGAACATGCAAGAATTACTTATGAACTAAAATATAAAAGAGGTGAATCAAATATATTACTCAAGATCAATCTGAACATAATCTCATAATCCATCGGATCCCAGCAAACTCAACATAGCAACAGCATAAGGATTACATAGGTGCCTCGATCATGTAGGGCAGCTCACGAGGACTAATTAGTGAAGCACAAGAACGGGAGGAGAACATCACATAGCTACTGGTCATGGACTCATGGTCCAAGGGAGACTACTCACGAGTCATCCGGGAGGCGTCCATGGTGGTGGAGAAGCTCCCGGTGGTGATCCTCCCCTCCGGCAGGGTGCCGGGAAGAGTTATCCTGGTGCACCCGATCTTGGAAGCGGCGGCAGCGGCGGAACAGAGATGGGATCGCGAAAAGAGTTCCTGTTCTGAGGGTTTAGGAGGTCCTCTAAATATATGCCAAAGGGAGGCACCGGACGGGCTTCGGGGGGCCCAGGCGCCCCCCCGGCGCGGCCCAGGGGGGGCGCCTGGAGCCCTGGTGCCCCCCCCCCCCAGGCTGCCCTTCGGACGCAGTGTTGTTTCCGGATCACTGATTTTTTATATAATTTTTCTGGATTTTTCTGGGCAGTTCTCGAAACGTGAAAACCTGAAATACAAAAACAGCCGAAAACAGAAACTGGCACTGGGGTGCACTGGATTAGTAAGTTAGTCCAAATATGATCAAAAGTGTATGGAAGTGTATGAATATCATAGCAATATCACCCAAAAGTGGCATGGAGCCAGCAGAAATTATAGATACGTTTTGGACGTATAAGTCGCTGGTGCTGCTACGAGCTAACCAACTATCCTCACCCGCGCAAAAGCAAGTCATGAGTGTAGTTAGGGCTGCCATTGTCCTCGGCTTTTCCTGTCCAAGGTTTCTGGCTAGCTAGTCTTCCCGGATACTATGCTTGAATGCCGCTAAGACTTCGGCGTCCGGACAGTCGATGATCTGGTTCTTCTTAGTGAGAAACCGGTTCCAAAGCTTGCGGGTTGACTCCCCGGGTTGTTGTATGATGTGACTTAAATCGTCAGCGTCCGGGGGCCGGGCATAAGTCCCTTGAAAATTGGCCCGAAAAGCATACTCAAGTTCTTCCCAACTCCCAATGGAGTTTTCTGGGCGACTGTTTAGCCAGTGCCGAGCTGGTCCTTTTAGCTTGAGGGGTAAATATTTGATGGCGTGGAGATCATCTCCTCGAGCCATGTGGTTGTGAAGAATAAAATCTTCTATCCATACAGCAGGATCCGTCGTTCCATCATACGCTTCGATGTTCACGGGTTTAAACCCTTCTGGGAAATCATGACCCAATACCTCATCGGTAAAGCATAGAGTGTGTGAAGCTCCTCTGTATCTTGCTATATCGTGGTGCATGTCCGATGGTTGTAGTGTTCGGTATTGACCCTGAACTGGTATGTCACCGACGCGATTGGCTTGATAGCCGCCGTCCCGTGCGGGAGCTCTATCCCGTCCGCGAGGTGGTTGGTCCGGCTTGTTGGCGGTCTTATTGTTCAGTGGGACCGGCGCAACGGCCTCGTCATCAAATTCGGGCAGCAGCTTGCGCTTGGGATAGCCTTTGGTTTGGCCATTAAAGCCATGTTTCTGTTAGGCGTCTAGCACCTTATTCCATCTATCATTGAGCGTGTCTTGTGCAGCTCGAAGCTGTCTCTGCTGCTTTTTTAAGCTCCGTGCGGTGGCTATAAGCCGCCGATGAAAGCATTTTTGTTTGGAGGGTTCTTCTGGTACGGTATATTCGTCGTCATCCAGGCTAACCTCTTCTTCGGAGATCGGTTCGTAGTCACCGTCTTCAGCATCGCTGTTATCGGGCTGCGCCTTCGAACTCTGTTCGCCGTCCTCTCGCTCCTCCTACTCCATCGCTGGATCTGCGGGGTCTTCGGCTTGTTCCGGGATATCACCGTCATTAGTCGCGGTGTTGATGTCCTTTCCTCTATGGTATTTTGCTCGGTGTTTTGGATGTTGACGCTTGGGAGGTTCTTCGGCAGGTTTATCCTCTATAGGATTGTTTTCATCGTTGCCTTCCACCTCTTTGGGTGTATCCACCATATATACGTCGTATGAGGACGTAGCTTTCCACCATCCTATTATGGGCTGGTTTTGATATGTGTCTGCTTCAGCTTCGAGGTCCATCCCATCGAAGTCTTCTGAAGCGTAGTCGAGTAGATCGGTTAGATCTTCAATCGTGGCTACCAAGTGGGTAGTGGGTGGGGAATGAAATTCTTCATCCCCCTGGGTATAGCGTGGTTGTCCATCAGCCTCTAGTTCGAACCGGATATAATGTGGATGTGTGCTCTCGTCCAAGGAGAGAGATATCAACGACCTTAACATGTCGCCAAGTGGTGAGTGCTGGAAAACATCCGCAACACAAAATTCGGGGATAGGCGCCTGATTGGATTTGAGGGGCGCCGTCACGCGCAGCTCGGAATCAGAGACCGGAGCTAAGTCCGGGGTTCTAGTAACACAGACCCCATCAGTTGGGTCCATGTGCGGCACCATCGCCGTAGATTCTGCGGCTCCCATGGTGGGGTTGAGCTTCCCATCTTCGGGTGGCGCAATACGCTCTGGATCTAGGGCCAGAACTATTGCAGGTTCTATTTCCTGATCCGATGACAAAGTTAAGTCATGATCATCGTGGTGGCAGAGAGGGGTTGCCGCTGGCTCGAATTCGGCGAAGATCAAGTCTCCACGGACATCATCAACGTAGTTCAGGCTACTGAATCTGACATGGTGGCCAGGGGCGTAGCTCTCGATCTGCTCAAGGTGGCCTTCAGTGTTGTCCCGAAGCACGAAGCCGCTGAACACGAAGAGTTGGACGAAGGGAAAATCCCCTCGACGTCGTTGTTGCATTTGACGACGTGATCCATCAATCCTTCCATCGACGATATAGTGGAACTCACAATGAAAGCACCAATGTTGGTGTCAAAACCGGCGGATCTCGGGTAGGGGGTCCCGAACTATGCGTCTGAGGATTGATGTTAACAGGAGGCAGGAGACATGATGTTTACCCAGGTTCAGGCCCTCTCGATCAAGGTAAAACCCTACTTCCTGCTATATTAGTATGGATGAATATGTGTACAAGAGTTGATCTACCTCGAGATCGTAATGGCTAAACCCTAAGTCTAGCCAATCGGGGTATTGTAATGAAGATGATTCTCTAGCCTCTACGTACTAAACCCCCCGGTTTATATACACACCGAAGGGGCCTAGGGTTTGTACATATCATCTTGCAGAGGAAGGAAATCTACACCCGAGCCTAAACTTGCCATTACAAGAATCCAGGAGTCATATCTGGATACAAGAGATGATCTTCTATAATAATCTTCATGGCCCACCAGTTTGGCCCACCAGCAGTTTGTCCGGCCACATGAGGACCCCCCGATTCAGGACTCCCTCAAAGAGATAAAAAACATTCAAGGCTTTTGCAGGCTGCCAAGCCAAAGGTTCTTCTTCGATGAAACTAGCTTGTTGGCCACTTGAAGGTACGCGCTTGCTGTGAGCCGGCTCTCACAGTACCCAATCGACATTTGAACCTAGACAAGTGCAGGTCTTTGTTTTAAAGATAGACTTATCTAGAGTACGCGGGGTCAGAGTTGCATCTTGCATCACAGGCCGATTTATCCAAGTTTCAAGGAAGGCGGCTTTTTGAGCCAGGATCTATCCTGACTATCTGTAAGCCATGCTCTCACGTGACAAATCGGCGTTTAAACCTTAGCAAGCTCAGAATCTTTGGTCGGATACGCCGTAAAGGATTGATCGCCAAGAGTTTATCGGGTCAATCAGGATGACCTGATAGAGTTGAAGCAGCTCGTATACAGGTAGGATGACCCACAGGTTATGTCCTCTTTGGTCGAATACGCCTATGTTTGAACGAGATAACCTGGTCAAAAGGGTAGTAACGCTATCTTCTCTTTGGTCGAATACGCCTATGTTTGAACAGGAAGCCCCCAAGTGACATACTTACAAATTGTTCTCATCGGGGACCTATGTTTGAACTGTGCTATGCATCCAACTCTCTTTGGTCCCTACAATTTGGGCGTCAAGCCTCTTAAGTAAACATGTAAAATGATGGTACAGACTCAACTTCGAGGAAGTGAAAACGACAGAGGCCCCGAATTATCAGGGATGCCGGCTTTATTATATTGTTTCCAATATATACATCGTCAAACTATGCACATCATGAGAGCCGGTGGCTCAAGTATAGTAAGGCCGAAGATGAGCAATATTCCACGGCCGACTGGTCTCCTCCTCTGATGTGCGTGAATCCTTGTGCTCCCGAACATCAATAAGATAGTATGACCCGTTATGCAGATTCTTGCTGACGAAAAAAGGTCCTTCCCAAGGTGGTGATAATTTATGCATATCAGTTTGATCCTGGATAAGCCGGAGTACTAAGTCGCCTTCTTGAATGTAACATCCCAATTTTCAATTGAATGTTAACATAGATCATTCATATGCATTCATCATTTGAGCATTTCTGGAGTTGAGTTTATTTGAGAATTGATCCAAAACTTTAAGCAACTCAAGGACCCAAGTGAGAGAGTTGGAAGTTATCCCGAAGAGGACCCACTATTTTATTATTTTATCAGTGAGGTTGGATCAAATAATTACCTTTGCCAATTTTCATTTTCAATATTTTAAAATAAATGAGAGAAGATAATATGACTTCTTCAAAAACAGAATAAACATATTGGAAGTTGAATTTTGAGTAAAAACAATTATTGAATTTTTATTTGCAGTTTATTATTTTAAATTGCATTAAAAAGTTATTTTATTTTTAGGCATTTTTTATTTCAGAAAAA
Organism: Secale cereale; assembly: GCA_902687465.1. Classification (NCBI taxonomy): domain Eukaryota; kingdom Viridiplantae; phylum Streptophyta; class Magnoliopsida; order Poales; family Poaceae; genus Secale; species Secale cereale. The sequence goes on from LR738709.1 coordinate 416,098,066, forward strand.
TGTTCACTTTGTCCCAAATATTAGGTGGGAACGAGGAAAATTGTTTCTGAAATTTTCAGGATTTTTTACATATTTTGTTTGAATTTTTTTCTGTTTGGGCAAAAAAAAAAATAAGTTCGCGACCGAACTAGGCCGGCCCAGCCGCCATCGCGTTCACCTCGCCGTGCCGCCGCCGGACTCAGAGGAGTCCGAGCCGCCACCGTCGCCCCGGCTTTCCCCTCCCCTAAGTCGGCCACCCTCCCGAGCCCCTTTAAATAGCCGCCACGAACGCCCCCTCGAGCCAACCACCGCCGCCGCTCGCCAACCCCGCCGCCTGCGCCACCGCCGCACGCCGCCCGTCGCCTCCCCGCAGCCGCAGCCGCCGCAACCCCTCGCCGGGGACGCCGCCGTCGCAAAGCCCGTCGCCAACGGAGTTCGTCGCCGCCGCGCCCAACCCATCGCCCGCAACCCGCCCCGCCGCCGGACCCGACCCGACCCGTTAGGTAAGAGAAAAAACCCGGGCCATTTTTTTAGTTTTTGTTTTCGATTTCATTTTAAAACCTAGATCGTTTTTTTAGAAAACCCTAGATTCATTTTTTTGTTTCATTAAACAGAGAACGTCCGCTGTTTAGATCAGAAAAACGAACGTTCGCTATTTAGAGTTTTCTTTTTGTGTTTTTCTCATCAAGGACCTATCCGTGATTAAAGTTTTTACCGACCAGTCCCTGATCTTTAAACCCTCATTAGTTTTTACTTGTTAGTCGGAATTAGATGAAACCAACGCCAATTTCTTCATTTCGATCTTATCTTTCTAGTAGCGCAACTCAAATTTGATTTTGAAAGTTTAAATTTTAAATTCAAACAGTTTTGTGTTTGAACTTCTTTTGATCGTAACTTGAGTTTCGTAACTCCGTTTGAGTTGATTGTTTTTGCAAATCGAAGCTCTTGACCTAAACTTTCTGATAAGGTGAAATTCACTTAATTTTGGTACTGTTAGAAATTGTTTTATGTTGCAAGAGTTATTCGTTTGTTTTTGAAGCAATAAACGCATGCTCCTAGGGGGGTTGGTAGGAGTTAACCATCGCGCGCCCCCGACCTCCACACAAAGGATGACACTCTACAAATACCTCATGCTCTAACTTCGTCACATAGCAGTTCACCATACGTGCATGCTACGGGAATCACAAACGTTAACACAAGTATTTCTCAAATTCATAATAAATCCACTAGCATGACTCTAATATCACTATCCTCATATCTCAAAACAATCATCAAGTATCAAACTTCTCATCATATTCAATGCACTTTATATGAAAGTTTTTTCTACATTCATCTTGGATGCCTATCATATTAGGACTAGTTTTATAACCAAAGCACATTACCATGCTGTTCTAAAAGACTCTCAAAAAGATATAAGTGAAGTATGAGACATCAACAATTTCTACTAAATAAAATCACCACCGTGCTCTAAAAGATATAAGTGAAGCGCTAGAGAAAAACTATTTAGCTCAAAAGATATAAGTGAAGCACATAGAGTGTTCTAACAAATTCTAAACCATATTTCTCTCTCTCAAAAAGGTGTGTCCAGCAAGGATGATTGTGGCAAACTAACAAGCAAAGACTAAAATCATACATGGCGCTCCAAGTAAAACACATAGCATGTGGTGAATAAAAATATAGTCCCGAGTATAGTTACCGATAGATGAAGATGAAAGAGGGGATGCCTTCCCGGGGCATCCCCAAACTTAGGCTTTTGGTTGTCCTTAAATTTTACCTTGGGGTGCCTTGGGCATCCCCAAGCTTAGGCTCTTGCCACTCTTTGTTCCATAGTCCATCAAAGTCATACTCAAAACTTGAAAACTTCACAACACAAAACTTAGCCAAAAATCTCGTGAGCTCCGTTAGTATAAGAAAACAAACCACTACTCAAAGGTACTGTAATGAACTCATTCTTTGTTTATATTGGTTTTAAACCTACTATATTCCAACTTCTCTATGATTCATATCCTCCAATACTACTCATAGATTCATCAAAATAAGCAAACAACACACGAAAAACAAAATCTGTCAAAAATAGAACAGTCTGTAGTAATCTGTAACTTTCGAATACTTCTATAACCCCAAATTTTTTTCGAAATAAATTGGTAAACATGAGGAATTAGTCTATTAATCATCTGCAAAAAGAATCAACTAAATAGCACTCTCCAGTAAAATCTGGTGATTATTCTCGTGAGCGCTAAAGTTTCTGTTTTTTACAGCAAGATCATATAAACTTCACACAAGTCTTCCCAAAGGTTCTACTTGGCACAAACACGAATTAAAACACAAAACCACATCTAAACAGAAGCTAGATGCAATATTTATTCCTAAACAGAAGCAAAAACAAAGAAAATAAAATTGGGTTGCCTCCCAACAAGCGCTATCGTTTAACGCCCCTAGCTAGGCATGATACAAGGATGGATCTAGGTATTGCCATAATGATAAGATATATCGCGAACACTCATCTCATATTCCCTACGTTCAGCAGCAAGTTTTCTTTGAGGCAAGCAAAAGTAATCAAAAGGGCTAAATTTAATGGGACAAAAGTCCCCCATATCAAGCTCAGGAGGTATAGGTTCCTCTTTTGGCCCTTTATAGTGTACAACCAATTCATCATTATGGGCATTCTTTTGGCAGAAGGTCATGAGCCTTCGCTCAAGGGAAAACCTAACCCATTATTTTGAATAGCAAAATTATCATTCAATTCAGAAATTCTATCAACCAAGACATCGGTAGGAACCTTTTTTCTAAGGTTTTCATTAAAGCAACATGATCAGGAGATCGCAACCGCATTATGTCTTCTTGATTAAATAAGATAGCCTATATGGGAGGTCGACCAGCATCTACCACGTAATGAGCAAAGATTTCTTTGGCCTCTTTCATGATAAATCTGAATTCATGAGCCAAAAAGATAGTAGCTGCACGTTTAACAGAAGAATGCTCAATGTTGGAAAATTCCAGAAATATTCTCTAAATACAAGGATGCATATGGATAAATTGCCTTTCGATTTCAACTACAAGCATAGATATGGCATACGCAAGGCTACTAGTTCTATGAAGAATGGAACCACCCATAGTGGGCAATGCATTGACACAAGTAAAGAAGTCTTGAAGAACTCCTTTTCCAATGATATTACCACTACCAACCCGGAACTTCTTAATATGTAAAGTGGTAGTTTCATCCGGAGGGTCAACATAGATGTTGCCCTCAACATTACTACCCTTCTCGATAAAATCTTCCCCCATCTCAGACATGAGGGCAAGTGAACGATAAACACACGGTAAAAAGAAGGGCAAATAAAACGGCAAGGGTGAAGTGGGGGAGAGGAAAACGAGAGGGAAATAAATGTAATGCAAAGGATAAGGGTTTGTGATAGGTACTTGGTAGATGACTCTTGCATAAGCCTCCCCGGCAACGGCGCCAGAAACTCTTCTTGCTACTTCTGGAGCTTGCGTTGTATTCCCTCGAAGAGGAAAGGGTGATACAGCACAGCAGCGTAAGTATTTCCCTCAGTTTTTGAGAACCAAGGTATCAAACCAGTAGGAGACCACGCGCGAGTCCCTCGCACCTGCACAAACAAATAAGAACTTCGCAGCCAACGCGATAAGGGGTTGTCAATCCCTTTACGGTCACTTACGAAAGTGATATCCAATAGATAGGATAGTTTGATATTTTTGGTATTTTTGGTTATAAGAACAGAAAGTAAAAATAGCAAAGTAAAGTAGATTGTAGATTGATATGTTGAGAATAGACCCAGGGGACATAGGTTTCACTAGTGGCTTCTCTCATGATAGCAGATTACTACGATGGGTGAACGAATTACTATCGAGCAATTGATAGAAAAGCGAATAATTATGAGAATATCTAGGCATGATCATTATATATAGGCATCATGTCCGTGACAAGTAGACCGAAACGATTCTGCATCTACTACTATTACTCCACACATCAACCGCTATCCAGCATGCATCTAGAGTATTAAGTTCATAAGAACAGAGTAATGCTTTAAGCAAGATGACATGATGTAGAGGGATAAACTTAAGCAATATGATATAAACCCCATCTTTTTATCCTCGATGGCAACAATACAATATGTGCCTTGCTGCCCCTGCTATCACTGGGATAGGACACCGCAAGATTGAACCCAAAGCCAAGCACTTCTCCCATTGCAATAACTATAGATCTAGTAGGCCAAACCAAACCGATAATTCGAAGAGACTTGCAAAGATATTATAATCATACATAAAATAATTCAGAAAATAACCAAATATTTCTCATAGATAATCTTGATCATAAACCCACAATTCATCGGATCTCGACAAACACACCGCAAAAAGATTACATCGAATAGATCTCCTCGAAGACCGAGGAGAACTTGGTATTGAGATCCAAAAAGAGAGAAGAAGCCATCTAGGTACTAACTATGGACCCGAAGGTCTGTGGTAAACTACTCAGAACTCATGGTGAGGCGATGGTATTGATGTAGAAGCACTCCGTGGAAGATCCCCCCTCCGGAGGAGCTCCAGAACAGGCCCCGAGATGGGATCTCACGAGAACAGAAGGTTGCGGCGGTGGAATTAGGGTTTTCTCTGTTGCTTCGATGTTTTCAAGGTACATGGGTATATATAGGAGGAAGGAGTACATCGGTGGAGCAACGTGGGGCCCATGAGGCAGGGGGCGTTGTATGTCCTCTGCCTTGGTGCTCAAGTCTCTCGTGAAGATATCATTCCAAAAATAACTCTCCCGAAGGTTTCATTCTGTTTGGACTCCGTTTGATATTCCTTTTCTACGAAACGCTGAAATAGGCAAAAACAGCAATCTGGACTGGGCCTTTGGTTAATAGGTTAGTCCCAAAAATAATATAAAAGTGTATAATAAAGCCCATTAAACATCCAAAACATCATATATATAATAGCATGGAACAATCAAAAATTATAGATACGTTGGAGACATATCCTCCTCCTCTGTAGGTAACTTGACAGACGGGTTAATCAGAACATCCAAGAACGTGTTGGGCGGCACTGGTTTACATTGAGACCCTAACCGGCTTAAGGCATCAGCCGCCTCATTCTTCCTTCGATCAATGTGTTCAACTTGGTAACCCTTGAAGTGACCCTCAATAGCATCAACCTCTTGACAATAAGTCACCATGAGTGGATCCTTGCAATCCTCAGTGCCAGAAACCTTCTGGGCTTCCAGATCTGAATCGCCGAAGCATCTCACCCGGCTTAAGGTCATATCCTTAGCCATCCGAAGACTGTGGAGCAAGGCCTCATACTTGTTGGGAAACGTAGTATTTTCAAAATTTTCCTACGATCACGCAAGATCTATCTACTAGATGCATAGCAACGAGGGGGAGAGTGTGTCTACGTACCCTCGTAGACCGGGAGCGGAAGCGTCAAGTGACGCGGTTGATGTAGTCGAACTTCTTCGCGATCCAACCAATCAAGCACCGAACGTACGGCACCTCCGCGTTCAGCACGCGTTCAGCTTGATGATATCCCACGAGCTCTTGATCCAGTTGAGCTTCACGGGATAGTTTCGCCAGCACGATGGCGTGGTGACACATATGATGTATCTACCGGCGCAGGGCTTCGCCTAAGCACAACAACGGTATGACCAAGGTGTGTTTCTGTGGAGAGGGGCACCGCACACGGCTAAAACAATTCAACTTGTGTGTCCTAGGGTGCCCCCTGACCCCGAATATAAAGGAGCAAGGGAGAGGCCGGCCCTAGAGGGGGCGCGCCAAGTGTGGGGAGTCCTACTAGGACTCCCAAGTCCTAGTAGGATTCCCCTTTCCTTTCCGGAGTAGGAGAGAAGGAAAAAGGTGGAGAGGGAGAAGGAAAAGGGGGCTGCACCCCTTGTCCAATTCGGACCAGAGGGGAGGCGCGCGCCTCCATCCTTTTGGCCTTTCTCCTCTATTCCCGTATGGCCCAATAAGGCCCATATACTCCGAAAAATACCCGAATCACTCGGAACCTTTCCGATGTCCGAATATAGTCGTCCAATATATCGATCTTTACGTCTCGACCATTTCGAGACTCCTCGTCATGTCCCCGGTCTCATCCAGGACTCCGAACTCCTTCGGTACATCAAAACTCATAAACTCATAATACCGATCGTCATCAAACGTTAAGCGTGCGGACCCTACGGGTTCGAGAACTATGTAGACATGACCGAGACTCATCTCCGGTCAATAACCAATAGCAGAACCTGGATGCTCATATTGGCTCCTACATATTCTACGAAGATCTTTATTGGTCAAACCGCATAACAACATATGTTGTTCCTTTTGTCATCGGTATGTTACTTACCCGAGATTCGATCGTCGGTATCTCTATACCTAGTTCAATCTCATTACCGGCAAGTCTCTTTACTCGTTCCGTAATACATCATCTCGTGACTAACTCATTAGTCATTTGCTTGCAAGGCTTATTATGATGTGCATTACCGAGAGGGCCCAGAGATACTCTCCGACACTCGGAGTGACAAATCCTAGTCTTGATCTATGCCAACACCACGAATACTTTTGGAGACACCTGTAGAGCATCTTTATGATCACCCAGTTACGTTGTGACGTTTGATAGCACACAAGGTGTTCCTACGGTATTCGGGAGTTGCATAATCTCATAGTCATAGGAACATGTATAAGTCATGAAGAAAGCAATAGCAGTAAAACTAAACGATCATAGTGCTAAGCCAACGGATGGGTCTAGTCCATCACATCATTCTCCTAATGATGTGATCCCGTTGATCAAATGACAACTCATGTTTATGGTTAGGAAACATAACCATCTTTGATCAATGAGCTAATCTAGTAGAGGCATACTAAGGACACTCTGTTTTGTCTATGTATTCACACATGTACTAAGTTTCCGGTTAATACAATTCTAGCATGAATAATAAACATTTATCATGATATAAGGAAATATAAATAACAACTTTATTATTGCCTCTACGGCATATTTCCTTCAGTCTCCCACTTGCACTAGAGTCAATAATCTTGCTCACATCGCCATGTGATTTAATACCGATAGTTCACATCGTTATGTGAATAACACCCATAGTTCACATCGCCATGTGACCAGCACCCAAAGGGTTTACTAGAGTCAATAATCTAGTTCACATCGCTATGTGATTAATACCCAATCGTAATAAGGTGTGATCATGTTTTGCTTGTGAGAGAAGTTTAGTCAACGGGTCTGTCACATTCAGATCCGTATGTATTTCGCAAATTTCTATGTCTACAATGCTCTGCATAGAGCTACTCTAGCTTATTGCTCCCACTTTCAATACGCATCCAGATTGATACTTAGAGTCATCTGGATTTAGTGTCAAAGCTTGCATCGGCGTAACCCTTTACGACGAACTCTTTATCACCTCCATAATCGAGAAACATTTCCTTAGTCATCCAGTTACTAAGGATAATTTTGACCGATGTACAGTGATCTACTCCTGGATCACTATTGTACCCCCTTGACAAACTCATGGCAAGGTACACAACATGTTTGGTACACAGCATGGCATACTTTATAGAACCTATGGCTGAGGCACAAGGAATGACTTTCATTCTCTCTATATTTTTCTGCCGTGGTCTGGCTTTGAGTCTTACTCAACTTCACACCTTACAAGTCAGGCAAGAACTCCTTCTTTGACTGATCCATTTTGAACTACTTCAAAATCTTATCAATGTATGTACTCATCGAAAGTCTTATCAAGCATCTTGATCTATCTCTATTGATCTTGATGCCCAATATGTAAGCAGCTTCACCAAGGTCTTTCTTTGAAAAACTCCTTTCAAACACTCCTTTATGCTTTCCAGAAAATTCTACATCATTTCCGATCGACAATATGTCATTCACATATACTTATCAGAAAGGTTGTAGTGCTCCCACTCACTTCTTGTAAATACAGGCTTCGCCGCAAGTCAGTATCAATCTATATGCTTTGATCAACTTATCAAAGCGTATATTCCAACTCCGAGATGCTTGCACCAGTCCATAGATGGATCGCTGGAGCTTGCACATTTTGTTAGCACCTTTAGGATTGACAAAACCTTCTGGTTGCATCATATACAAGTCTTCTTTAATAAATCCATTAAAGAATGTAGTTTTGTTATCCATTTGCCAGATTTCATAAAATGCCGCAATTGCTAACATGATTCAGACATACTTAAGCATCGCTACGGGTGAGAAAGTATCATCGTAGTCAATTCCTTGAACTAGTTGAAAAACTTTGTCAACAAGTCGAGCTTTGTAAACAGTAACATTACCGTCAGCGTTAGTCTTCCTCTTGAAGATCCATTTATTTTCGATGTCTTGCCGATCATTGGGCAAGTCAACCAAAGTCCACACTTTGTTCTCATACATGGATCCCATCTCAGATTTCATGGCCTCAAGCCATTTTGCGGAATCTGGGCTCATCATTGCTTCCTCATAGTTTGTAGGTTCATCATGGTCCAGTAACATGACTTCCAGAACCGGGTTGCCGTACCACTCTGATGCGGAACGAACTCTGGTTGATCTACGAAGTTCAGCAGAAACTTGATCTGAAGTTTCATGATCATCATCATTAGCTTCCTCACTAATTGGTGTAGGAATCACTGGAACTAGTTTCTGTGATGTTCCATTTTCCAATTCAGGAGAAGGTGCAATTACCTCATCAAGTTCTACTTTCCTCCCACTCACTTCTTTCGAGAGAAACTCCTTCTGTAGAAAGGATCCACTCTTAGCAACAAAGACCTTGCCTTCGGATCTGTGATAGAAGGTGTACCCAACAGTTTCTTTTGGGTATCCTATGAAGATTTACTTCTCCGATTTGGGTTCGAGCTTATCATGTTGAAACTTTTTCACATAAGCATCGCAGTCCCAAACTTAAAGAAATAACAGCTTAGGTTTCTCGTCAAACCACAGTTCATATGGTGTCATCTCCACGGATTTAGATGGTGCCCTATTTAACGTGAATGTAGCTGTCTCTAATGCATAACCCCAAAAGAGATAGTGGAAGATCGGTAAGAGACATCATCGATCGCACCATATCTAATAAAGTACGGTTATGACGTTCGGACACACCATTACACTGTGGTGTTCCAGGTGGCGTGAGTAGTGAAACTATTTCACATTGTTTTTACTGCAGGCCAAGCCAAACTCGCTAACTCAAATATTTTACCTCTATGATCATATCGTAGAAACTCTTATTTTCTTGTTATGTTGATTCTCCACTTCACTCTGAAATTCTTTGAACTTTTCAAATGTTTCAGACTTGTGCTTCATTAAGTAGATATACCCATATCTGCTCAAATCATCAGTGAAGGTCAGAAAATAACGATACCTGCCGCGAGCTTCAACACTCATTGGTCCACATACATCTGTATGTATGATCTCCAACAAATCTGTTGCTCGCTCCATTGTTCCGGAGAACGGAGTTTTAGTCATCTTGCCCATGAGGCATGGTTCGCAAGCACCAAGTGATTCATAATCAAGTGATTCCAAAAGTCCATCACTATGGAGTTTCTTCATGCGCTTTACACCATTATGACCTAAACGGCAGTGCCACAAATAAGTTGCACTATCATTATTAACCTTGCATCTTTTGGCTTCAATATTATGAATATGTGTATCACCACGATCGAGATTCAACAAACTATTTTCATTGGGTGTATGACCATCGAAGGTTTTATTCATGTAAACAGAATAACAATTATTCTATGACTTTAAATGAATAACCATATTGCAACAAATATAATCAAATCATATTCATTCTCAACGCAAATGCCAATTAACATTTATTTAGGTTTTACACTAATCCCGAAAGTATAGGGAGTGTGCGATGATGATCATATCAATCTTGGAACCACTTCCAACACACATCGTCACTTCACCTCTAACTAGTCTCTGTTCATTCTGCAATTCTCGTTTCGAGTTACTAATTTTAGCAACTGAACCGGTATCAAATACCAAGGGGTTGCTATGAACACTAGTAAAGTATACATCAATAATCTATATATCAAAATATACCTTTGTTCACTTTGCCATCCTTCTTATTCGCCAAGTATCTAGGGCAGTTCCACTTCCAGTGACCATTTCCTTTGCAGTAGAAGCACTTAGTTTCAGGCTTGAGTTTTAGCTTTGGGTTTCTTCATGGGAGTGAAAACTTGCTTGTCATTCTTCTTGAAGTTCCCCTTCTATCCCTTTGCCCTTTACTTGAAACAAGTGGTCTTGTTAACCATCAACACTTGATGCTTTTTCATGATTTCTACCTTCGCCGACTTCAGCATCGCGAAGAGCTCGGGAATTCCTTTCGTCGTCCCTTGCATATTATAGTTCATCACGAAGTTCTACTAACTTGGTGATAGTGACTAGAGAACTTTGTCGATTACTATCTTATCTGGAAGATTAACTCCCACTTGATTCAAGTAATTGTAGTACCCAGACAATCTGAGCACATGCTCACTGGTTGAGCTATTCTCCTCCATCTTGTAGACAAAGTACTGTCAGAAGTCTTATACCTATCGACACGGGCATGAGTATGAAATACTAATTTCAACTCTTGGAAAATCTTATATGCTCTGTGGCGTTCAAAACGTTTTTGAAGTCCCGGTTCTAAGCCGTAAAGCATGGTGCACTTAAACTATCAAGTAGTCATCATACTGAGCTTTTGTCAAAACGTTCATAACGTCTACATCTGCTCCTGCAATAGGTCTGTCACCTAGCGGTGCATCAAGGACATAATTCTCTGTGCCGCAATGAGGATAATCCTCAGATCACGGAACAATTCCGCATCATTGCTACTAACATCTTTCAACTTAGTTTTCTCTAGGAACATATAAAAAATAAACGAGGAGCAACATCATGAGCTATTGATCTACAACATAGATATGCTAATACTACGAGGACTAAGTTCATGATAAATTAAAGTTCAATTTAATCATATTACTTAAGAACTCCCACTTAGATAGACATCCCTCTAGTCATCTAAATGATCACGTGATCCAAATCAACTAAACCATGTCCGATCATCACGTGAGATGGAGTAGTTTCAATGGTGAACATCTTATGTTGATCATATCTACTATATGATTCACGCTCGACCTTTCGGTCTCCAGTGTTCCGAGGCCATATCTGCATATGCTAGGCTCGTCAAGTTTAACCCGAGTATTCTGCGTGTGCAAAACCGGCTTACACCCGTTGTATTTGAACGTAGAGCTTATCACACCCGATCATCATGTGGTGTCTCGGCACGACGAACTTTCGCAATGGTGCATACTCAGGGAGAACACTTATACCTTGAAATTTAGTACGGGATCATCTTATAATGCTACCGTCGAACTAAGCAAAATAAGAAGCATAATAAGATAAACATCACATGCAATCAAAATATGTGACATGATATGGCCATCATCATCTTGTGCTTTTGATCTCCATCTCCAAAGCACCGTCGTGATCACCTTCGTCACCGGCGCGACACCTTGATCTCCATCGTAGCATCGTTGTCGTCTCGCCAACTATTGCTTCTACGATTATCGCTGCCGCTTAGTGATAAAGTAAAGCAATTACATGGCGATTGCATTTCATACAATAAAGCGACAACCATATGGCTCCTGCCAGTTGCCGCTAACTTTACAAAACATGATCATCTCATACAAAACCGTATATCTCAACATGTCTTGACCATATCACATCACAACATGCCCGACAAAAACAAGTTAGACGTCCTCTACTTTGTTGTTGCAAGTTTTACGTGGCTGCTATGGGCTTAGCAAGAACCGTTCTTACCTACGCATACAAAACCACAACGATGTTTCGTCAAGTATGTGCTGTTTTAACATTCACAAGGACCGGGCGTAGCCACACTTGATTCAGCTAAAGTGAGAGAGACAGACACCCGCCAGTCACCTTTAAGCAACAAGTGCTCATAACGGTGAAAACAGTCTCGCGTAAGCGTACGCGTAATGTCGGTCCGGGCCGCTTCATCTCACAATACCGCCGAAGCAAAGTATGACATGCTGGTAAGCAGTATGACTAGTATCGCCCACAACTCATTGTGTTCTACTCGTGCATATCATCTAACTGTCTCTTTCTGTCCAAACAGGCCGATGATCCTTTCTGGAAAAGAAAGCCTCAAGAGAAAACTGGAAAGCAGACACGCCGAAAAACCTTTGCTAATAAGAAGAGAAAAGCGGTTGTTGGTTCTAGTTCTCACGCTGAGGATGACGATCCAGACTCTGAGGTATGAATTAATCCGGCTTTAATTTGCTTGCTTTTACTCGTATCTGTATCTGATGATAATTTTTCACAGGAGTTGCCCGAAGGAGATAAACCGGCCGAAGTTGAGGTAACTATCCTTTCTTCCGATTCAGAACCTCTTCCACAGAAAAGTCGTCGAACGGTCCGGAAATATCAGTTTTCTCATCCTTATGCTCAATTGGATCCTAATTTTCTTTTGAAGAAACAACAACATGAAGCTCTTCGCCGAACCACTCGCCATAGCGGCCTGGCAGTGGAATCATCCGGAATCACTCTCACTCCGGCTCGGAGGCACCGTTCTGAGGTTATACTCTCTCCAACCCTCCTTCATCCCAAGGCCGGGCTTATCCGCAAACCACTTAAACCGTCTGACCCTGATTATCAGGAGACTCCATTATCTTCTTCCGGTGAATCGACTGCCACGCAACTTCCCCCACTGAAAACTATCCCAGGGTAAGTCTTTTTAACTTATCTGGTTTATGATTACATTTTGCTTCATAATCTTAACTCATTTTCCGAACTTCTTCCAGCAAGCCAAAGCCTAGCAAAAAACCAAAGGCCAACAAACCCACTGCTGAGACTACTGTTGATGATCCGGCGGTTGATCCGGCAACAACCGTCCCCCTAGAAGGCGAGCCCACAATTCCTCTTGAGAATCCTGCGCCTACGGATCATATTTCAATGCCCGAGAACCCTACTGCTGATGATGTTCATAACCCGCCAAGTCCTGCCCGGGCCAATTCTCCTCAGACCAATCCGGCATCTCCCAGTCCGGTTCATACTGCAGCTCCACCGATAGCACCTGCTTCTCCAGAAGTTGTAGTGACTGGGACTGCTTTTACTGCTCCGGCTGAGCCCACTGTTTTAGCCAAACATACGGCTAAAGCGGAGAAACTGCATAAAGAGAAGGGTAAATGGAGTACCGAGCTATCCAACATTGCTGACATGAGTGCCCAGGAGCTCTATTCCGGGTACTTAAACCGGCTCCATAGTAGCCGAGATTATGAAGCGGGCTTGGTCAATATGATGAAAGAAAAATATGAGGTAATCCTTTCCTTCTGACTTTGGGCTTTTGATATGTTTCTAACTATCTCATAGTAGCCCCCAAGTTCCGGTTTAGCTGTGCGTTGAAGGTGAACCGAAACTTATAACTTGAACAACTGATCTTACATTAGCCCCCAAGTATCAAGTAGATAATTTGGTTATGTATTTGATACTTGTAAGAATTTCTTCTGATACTTCAATTATCCATTAGCCCCCAAGTGTCAAGTAGACAACTTGCTTGTGTGCTTGAGACTTTTGACTTTGAATTGCTGCTGTTTATTGCTTCAACTGTCCATTAGCCCCCAAGTGTCAAGTAGACAACTTGTTTGTGTGCTTGAGACTTGTCTGATTTTTGCTTCTTATCACTTGATTTTACTTGCAGGCTGATTTAAACCGGAGTGCTGACGAAATTAATGAACTTCGGAGCCGCCTTGCTGAAACGGAGGCTGCTGCTTCGAAAGCCAAGAAAGATCTGAAGGTGAGTTTAAAGACTGCTGAAGAGCTGAAAAAATTCTTTGAAGAAGAACGGGCTGCCTTTGAGGTTCAGAAGAAAGAGCTGGAGAAAAGGGCCAAAGATGCTGAGGAAGCGCTTAATCCGGTTACTGAAGAATTAACCGGTTTAAAGCGGTAAATAGAGTTGATGACCTCTGCAATCTTCGGTAAGTATCTAATCTGCCTTGCTGCTTTCATCTTTGTAATCTTCCATCTGTGCCGGTTTAACTGTGATAATCATCTGCAGGGCGCCGTGTCACCCACCTTGGGGATGACTTACGGAAAAAACTTAAGGCTTGTTACACTTTGGTCGAGCAGCTGTATTCCGGCGCTCAAAGGATCATAAGTGCAACATCTTTCAGTAAACCGGCCCCCACGACCATCCAAGGTACATTAGAAAAGTTGTCTGTTTTGCCAATACGTTTGGAGGAAGTGAAGAAATCTGCTGCTCGAGCCGGTGCCCTCATGGCGCTTACCAGAGCCAAGGCCTGGGTTCCGGACTTTGATCCGGAAGAGGCTTTAAATGGGTGTCCAAATACCAAGGAAGATGGATCATCGTTTACTGCAAAGGATCTCTATGTTTTGACAAAGGAGATGCGTCCTCTTGCCAGCAAACTTGCGGCCGAAGCAAATTTATCCAGGTATCATCCAGGGTATGACTTGCAAAACGAGCGGATGGAGCGGCCGGTTTATGAAACCGTCAATCTAATCCCACCAGTGCGTCCTCATACATTCGCTCCAGATATCGAACCGTCGGAACTCATCAACGAAGAGATGTATTTTCGTACTTTAACGAAAATCGACTGGTGCGCCCCGGATTTCCAACCGCTTCAAGAGGAAGAGGAAACTCCGGATCAAGTTGATGCCCAGCCGTCTCAGCAGGAAGGAGCATAACTCATAACTTTTTGTAGTAGTTACAGTTCCGCTTTATCAAACAATCTTTAATCCGCCAGGCTTGCTATGCCTTGTAATAGGATAGCTGATAACATTGTCCATTTTGATCCGGATATTCCCACTTCTCGTTTTATCATTGCCAGTTTGGTCTGATATGAATTGTCTTATATATCATCTGTTCCTGCATATACAATATTTGAAAATATGTCCTAACGGTTTGACCGTTGGATCCATTAAATTGTTCTCATGATATATCAAATAAGTATATACTCATATCATAAATAACTCTATACCTGAGACCAAGTATGCTCAATACTCTTAATCCGGTAGAATTTAAAATTTCTTGATGAAGACCTTCATGGATCCAATAATAAACCTCGGCTTGATAAAAGACACCGGTTTATATCATTCCGAAACTTTGTCCAGAAGTTTGTAGCTTTTTTCCTGATGGATGATCCGGGTTATAATGAGCACCGGTTTATCTCATGCTGGTATTCACGATCCAGTCTTTTTACTTTGTAGATGGGTGGTCAATTTCTTGTATTGTCCCACTCCGGACTAAAGAATCATAACACATAAAGATCAGAAAACGCAAATTTGCAAATAAAACCATGTAGTCGAGGCTTTTTACGAGCTGCCAGGCTCAAAGCAAGGTTCAGCCAATCACTGGATGCGGGTAATCCCGTCTTTCCAGAGGGCCGGTCGATGGATGCGGATTATCCGTCTTTCCATAGGGCCGGTCGATGGATGCGGGTAATCCCGTCTTTCCATAGGAACCATAAGAAAAAAAATTAGCCAATCACTGGATGCGGGTAATTCCGTCTTTGCAGAGGGCCTGTCGATGGATGCGGATTATCCGTCTTTCGATAGGGCCGGTCGATGGATGCGGGTAATCCCGTCTTTCCATAGGAACCATAAGAAAAAAATTTAGCCAATCACTGGATGCGGGTAATCCCGTCTTTCCAGAGGGCCTGTCGATGGATGCGGATTATCCGTCTTTCCATAGGGCCTCCATGGTTCCTTGAAACCATGGGTAAATATAAACCAATCACTGGATGCCCGTAGTGTTTCCAGATGGTCTTCTATGGCTCCATGAAGCCATGGATAGATCTTGAACCAATCACTGGATGGATTACCATCCAGAGGGTTTCCGTGAAGCGTACTCTTTTGAGCCGGATGTGACCTCATGCTCTTCATGGAGTTTTATTGCTTCTTAGTATATATTCTGCAAAAATCAGTTTTAAACCGGCCGATATGTTTGAAATATAACATATGATAATACATATATAGTTGTTCTCATAAGTTATTTGTATTGGAAAAAAGGCTGAGCCCCCGGTTTACCAAGGGTGCCGGTTTATTCATTAATCATAATATATACATAGGATACAGTGGAGCTCATAGCTCAAGTATAGTATGGCCGTAAGTGGGCGATGTTCCATGACCTCTTCGTCTCCTCCTCTGATGTCCGTGAGTCCTTGTGTTCTCGAACGTCCAGCAGGTAATATGAACCGTTATGTAGATTCTTGCTGACCACAAAGGGCCCTTCAACATAATTTGTGCATATCTGTTTGATCTTGGATGAGCCGGAGTACTAAGTCACCCTCCTGGAATGTTCTGCTTTTGATCCGGCGGCTGTGATATCTGTGCAAGTCTTGTTGATAGATTGCAGACCGTGCTGCTGCTATGTCACGCTCTTCATCCAGCCGGTCCAATCTGTCTTGCCTTGCTTGTTCATTGGCCGCTTCAACATAAGCTGTCACCCTTGGTGAATCATGACGGATATCACTTGGAAGGACCGCTTCAGCACCATATACCATAAAGAAAGGTGTGTAACCTGTGGACCGGTTTGGTGTAGTGTTGATACTCCAAAGAACAGATGGTAACTCCTCAACCCAGCATCCTGGGGTTCTCTGCAAAGGAGTCATAAGCCGGGGCTTGATACCTCGCAAAATCTCCTGATTTGCTCTTTCAGCTTGACCATTGGATTGTGGGTGGGCCACAGAAGATACATCTAAGCGAATATGCTCCCGTTGACAGAATTCTTCCATCTCACCTTGAGATAAATTGGTGCCGTTGTCTGTGATGATGCTGTGCGGAAAGCCAAACCGGAAAATTACCTTTTTGATAAATTTGACTGCCGTTGCCGCATCACACTTGCTCACATGCTCTGCCTCAATCCACTTTGTAAACTTATCCACTGCCACTAGTAGATGAGTTTTCTGATCTTGGGATCGTTTGAAAGGTCCAACCATATCAAGCCCCCAAGTCGCGAACAGCCAGGTTATCGGTATCATCCGGAGCTCCTGCGCCGGAACAAGAGCACGTCTCGAAAACTTTTGACAAGCATCACACTTCCGGACTAGATCTGCCGCATCAGCATGAGCTGTTAACCAATAAAAACCATGTCGGAAAGCTTTAGCTACCAATGATTTTGAACCGGCATGATGACCACAATCCCCTTCATGGATCTCGCGAAGAATCTCACAACCTTCCCCAGCTGATACACACCGCTGAAATACTCCAGAAGCATTGCGATGATGAAGCTCTCCGTTTGCAATTGTCATAGATTTAGAACGCCGGACTATCTGTCGTGCCTCTATCTCATCGTCCGGTAACTCTCCTCGGCTCAGATATGCCAAATAGGGCAGTGTCCAATCAGGGTTAACATGAAGTGCTGCAACTAGCTGAGCCTCCGGATCAGGAACAGCTAGGTCTTCCTCTGATGATACTTGTACTGATGGACTGTGCAGCTCATCTAAAAAAGTATTTGGTGGCACCGGTTTACGTTGAGATCCCAGCCGGCTTAAAGCATCAGCCGCTTCATTCTTTCGCCGGTCTATGTGGTCCACTTGATACCCTTTGAAATATCCAGCAACTGCTTCCACTTCCCGTCTGTAAGCTGCCATGAGGGGATCTCTTGAATCCCACTTGCCTGAAACTTGCTGTGCCACCAGATCTGAATCGCCAAAACATTTGACCCGGCTCAAGTTCATCTCCTTTGCCATCCGTAAGCCATGAAGCACTGCTTCGTATTCCGCTGCATTATTAGTACAAGGAAACAATAAACGGAGGACGTAACAAAATTTATCGCCTCGGGGGGAAGTTAAGACAACTCCAGCCCCCGAGCCTTCCAACTGTCTTGAACCGTCAAAGTGGATTGTCCAATATGTAAGATCCGGCTTCTCCTCAGGGGTTTGCAACTCTGTCCAATCATTGATGAAATCCACCAATGCCTGAGATTTTATAGTGGTGCGTGGCACATACTTCAACTCATGTGGGCTGAGCTCAATGGCCCACTTCGCTACTCTACCTGTAGCTTCCCTGTTCTGGATTATGTCCCCCAACAGTGCTGAACTAACCACAGTTATTGGATGACCTTGGAAATAGTGCTTCAGCTTCCGGTTTGCCATGAACACACCATACACCAGCTTCTGCCAATGTGGGTACCTTAGCTTGGATTCAATGAGTACTTCACTTACGTAATAAACCGGACGCTGAACCGGGTATTCCTTTCCTGCTTCCTTGCGCTCAACCACAATTGCGACGCTGACTGCCCGTGCATTGGCAGCGACGTATAACAGCAATGGCTCCTTATCAACAGGGGCAGCCAGGACCGGCGGCCTTGCCAGTTGCCGCTTCAAATCCTCAAACGCCGCATTCGCCTCCTCATTCCATATAAACCGATCTATTTTCTTCATCATCTGGTAAAGCGGGATCACCTTCTCTACCAAACGGCTGATGAACCGGCTTAATGCTGTGATCCGGCCAGCGATACGCTGAACATCGTTGATGCAAACTGGTTTAGTCAAAGATGTGATTGCCTTAATCTTCTCCGGATTAGCTTCTATTCCTCTGTTTGAGACCAAAAATCCCAGTAATTTACCTGCCGGAACACCAAAGGCACACTTCTCCGGATTAAGCATCATCTTATAGGCTCGAAGATTGTCAAAAGTCTCCTTAAGATCCTCTATCATCGTCTCCTCTTTCCTTGATTTAATCACAATGTCATCCACATAGGCATGAACATTCCTCCCTATCTGTCCTTTAAGACAATTCTGAACGCAACGCTGATAAGTTGCTTGAGCACTCTTGAGCCCAAAAGGCATAGATACATAGCAAAAAGCACCAAAAGGGGTTATGAAAGCTGTTTTCTCTTGGTCTTTAACTGCCATCTTGATCTGGTGATATCCTGAATATGCATCCAAAAAGCTTAGTCGCTCACATCCCGCTGTAGCATCGATAATCTGATCAATGCGAGGGAGAGCAAAAGGATCAGTTGGACAAGCTTTATTGAGGTCTGTGTAATCCACACACATTCTCCACTTTCCATTCTTCTTTAACACAAGCACCGGATTAGCCAACCACTCTGGGTGAAAAACTTCAACTATGAACCCTGCAGCCAAAAGCCTGGCCACTTCTTCTCCTATAGCCTTGCGCCTCTTTTCGTTGAAGCGGCCCAAATATTGTTTAACCGGTTTATACTTCGGATCAATGTTAAGGCTGTGCTCAGCGAGTTCCCTCGGTATACCTGGCATGTCAGAAGGCTTCCACGCAAAGATATCCCGGTTCTCACGGATGAACTCGATGAGCGCGCTTTCCTATTTGGGATCAAGGTTAGCGTTGATAGTGAACTGCTTGGATGAATCACCTGGCACAAAATCAACTTGCTTGGTTTCCTCCGCCGATTTAAACTTCAATGCCGGATCATGCTCTGTAGTTGGCTTCTTCAGCGGAGTCATATCTGCCGGATCAACATTATCTTTATAAAACTTCAACTCTTCTGTGGCACATACTGCCTCCGCGTAGGCTGCATCTCCCTCTTCACACTCCACTGCTATCTTGCGACTTCCATGAACTGTGATCGTGTCCTTGTGACCCGGCATTTTGAGTTGCAGATAAACATAACATGGCCTAGCCATAAACTTGGCATAAACCGTTCTCCCGAATAAAGCATGATAAGGGCTCCGGATTTTGACAACTTCGAAAGTTATCATTTCTGACCTGGAATCATGCTCATCTCCAAAGGTAACTTCTAAGTCAATCTTTCCAACTGGATAAGCTGACTTACCTGGAACCACCCCGTGGAACACCGTGTTTGATTGTCTTAACTTCTTATCTGTTAGGCCCATACGACGGAAAGTCTCGTAGTATAAGATGTTGATGCTGCTACCGCCGTCCATGAGAACTTTAGTGAACTTATAACCTCCCACCTGTGGTGCTACCACCAAGGCCAAGTGGCCCGGATTATCCACCCGCATTGGGTGATCCTCCCTACTCCATACAATGGGTTGCTCCGACCAGCGCAGAAATTACGGTGTTGCCGGTTCAATCGCGTTAACTGCCCGCTTTAAAACCTTCTGATCTCGTTTACACAGACTTGTGGTAAATACATGGTATTGCCCACTACTCAACTCCTTTGGATTACTCTGATATCCGGATTGTGGTTGCTGTTGATGACGCTGCTGATTACCCTGATTATTGTGATTACCCTGGCCCTGCTGTTGACTGCCTTGGTTATTGTAACCACCCTGATTACGCGGCTGATTGCCCTGGTTATTATAACTTCCTTGACTATTTTGATAACCGGCCTGGTTTTGATAACCATTGTTATTGCCCCGATGTCCTGATCCGGAGCTGTTCCCCTGATGACCCGGACCATAGAACCCTGGGCCTGAACCGCCGTTTGGAGGCCTGTCATTATGATTAAAGCGGCCCATCATTGCTTCCATAAAAGGCCTGCACTCTCTTATAGTGTGTTTTGCCGGTCGTTTACTCGAGCCATGCTTCGGACAAGGCTGATCTAACTCTTGGTCCCAACTAACATCCCCTCCGCCGGTTTGAGGTGGGTTGCCCCTATTACGCTGAAAACCCCCTTGAACTTGGGTATTGGCTACGAAATCAGAACCGCCTTCTGCCTTCCGCTTGCCTAAGAAACTTGCAGTAGCCGGATTACCCTGCGCCGGTTTACCAGGTTGCTTAACCTTTCCTGCTTTGTCTCCATCAGCTTCTGGATATTTAGTATTGTCAGAGTCCCCATACTTCACTAAAGCACTCATGAGAGTTCCCATATCGTTACAATCTCGCTTAAGCCGTCCCAATTTCAGCTTTAGAGACTCAAACCGGCAATTGTTTTCCAAAGTCACTATTGCTGTGCTAAGATTGATACCATTCGAAGAGTGCAAGATCTCTGATACTCGCCGCACCCAAGCACTTGTAGACTCCTGCTCTCCTTGCACACGGGCTGCTAAATCCACTACTGACATTGGCTGCTTGCACGTATCTTTAAATTTTTTGATAAACTGGTGACGTAGCTCCCCCCATGATCCGATGGGATTCGGAGGTAAACCCTTTAGCTAGGTCCGGGCCGTCCCTTCAAGCATCATAGTAAAATATTTTGCACAAGCCGCTTCGTCTACATCCAGCATCTCCATGGCCATCTCATAGCTCTCGACCCAAGCTTCTGGAGCCAGATCTGCTGTATAATTAGGCACCTTGCGTGGACCTTTGAAATCTTTGGGCAACTTTACGCTCCGTAAAGCGGGGATAAGACACTGTACTCCAAAGGAACTCGTGGTGACTCCTGTCTCTGCTGTGGCTGTTTGAATCGGCGTCGTCTGACGGATTTCCTCCCGGGCCACCGACCTAACCCGGTTTGCATCCTGAGCTTGTGCATCTGCACCTGTCGGATTACCCTGTCTGCGCTGATGACGCCTGCGTTCACTGCTAGACACTTCTGGCTCCTCCCAATGCCTAGTGTAACTCCGGCTGGGACGCGGTGTTGAATGTAGCCTCTCTCTGCTATGAGAATATGCTTGCTGCTGTACTAGCGCCGTATTAAGCAGATCCTTGACCCTGCGTGCCTCCAATGCAACCGGAGATGTCCCCTCAACGGGTAAAGCGGCCAAACGTGCAGCAGCAGCAACGATGTTATCCAAAGGATTGGAATAGTGACCTGAGGGGGTAGGAACGTGAGGTGCGGACGTGATCCGCCGATATTGCTCTGCGGTGGGCTGCTGAACCGGCTCCTCCCTGGCTGGGGGTGCCCTCCGGTTTAAAGCCGGATCATTGCTAGTCCCAGCCCCAGGTGTCCTGAATAGATCCGTCGCTTCATAAACCGACGGTAAACGAGATTGATATTTTCGACCCCTTACTCCCTGCACAGAGGCCTGCTCCATCCTTAGATGAAAAGCTTGATCATTTAGTTCCGCCTGTCTTACTGCTATCATAGCTTTCTCCGCTTTCAGATCATCCCTTGCTTTATCAACCCGGCCTTTTAACTGAAGGAGCTCTGCATCATGCTGCGCCTTGTCTGCTGGAGCTACCTCTACCACCGCTTTAGCTGTGAACTCTTCGACTAAGGTGGATAGAACGTCAGCAGGCGAGAGGGCCGGGACACTCCCGCCTACACCAGCTTCCGCTGTCGCCCCGTTCACCGTGGGCTGTGAACCGGCCATAAAGACAGCCACCCGGTTTGGCGGGTCAAAGGGGTCCGGAATACTGTTCCCGTCGGATTCACCCTCAGACCGGCCGTCCTGCAACTGATACAGAGATTCAGTTTCTCCGGATGAGGATCCGTCGTCGGAGTAGACAACTGTTTCACCTCCGGATTCCGATCCGTCCTCGGTTTGGACCCCATGAATTGCTCCGATGAACACGCGCTTCATGGCGGGCTGAATCTGGGCCGATCTCGCACGCTGAGCCGGCTCGATGATGTTGGGGAAGACGTCCGGCTCAGGTCCCGGTTCGCCGATCTTGCCGATGAAGACGTGGATGCCGCCGAAGGGAACCCGGTACCCGTATTCGATTGAATCGGCCTCCGGTCCCCAGCCCGCATCGTCGATGTAGATCCGGCCGCGGCGACTCTTGGTCATCCGGCCGACCGCGTAACCCTTAAGCCCTTCGAAGCTGCCCTTCAAGAACTCGAAACCATCGTGCGGAGGCCCCACGGTGGGCGCCAACTGTCGTGGAATTAACACGGCAGATGTCCGGTTTAACGTACTTGATGATGGAACCGTCGCACGGGTTAGCTTGAAGGGGTTCATAGAACACAAAGGACACAGAGGGTTTATACTAGTTCGGCCCCTTCGATGAAGGTAAAAGCCTACGTCTAGTTGGTTTGGAATTGCTCGGGCGCCGGATTACAGGGAGCGGATCGCTTGCCTGTAGTCTCGACGGGTTGATTCTTGCTTCTCCCTGAACCGTCGCCGGGTCGTCCCTTTATATAGAGGTGACGCCTGGTCCGGTTTACAGAGTCCCGAGGCCAGCTCATACTTGTGTCCGCCTCGGTCTCTGCTCTTTCTTCCTTATCTCTCAAGTTATATAATCGAGCGGTTTACAAATCGTAACTCTATACATGGGCCCTAAGATCTCATGGGTCGTAGCCTTTACTAAATATTATAACCAAACATATTATAATAAACCGGTTTACACTAGCCGGTTCATACCTGCTAGTCATATCCCTGACACCTGGCTCTGATACCACTGTTGGGAAATGTAGTATTTTCAAAATTTTCCTACGATCACGCAAGATCTATCTACTAGATGCATAGCAACGAGGGGGAGAGTGTGTCTACGTACCCTCGTAGACCGGGAGCGGAAGCGTCAAGTGACGCGGTTGATGTAGTCGAACTTCTTCGTGATCCAACCGATCAAGCACCGAACGTACGGCACCTCCGCATTCAGCACACGTTCAGCTTGATGACGTCCCACGAGCTCTTGATCCAGTTGAGCTTCACGGGATAGTTTCGCCAGCACGACGGCGTGGTGACAGATATGATGTATCTACCGGCGCAGGGCTTCGCCTAAGCACTACAACGGTATGACCGAGGTGTGTTTCTGTGGAGAGGGGCACCGCACACGGCTAAAACAATTCAACCTGTGTGTCCTAGGGTTCCCCCCTGCCCCCGTATATAAAGGAGCAAGGGAGAGGCCGGCCCTAGAGGGGGCGCGCCAAGTGTGGGGAGTCCTACTAGGACTCCCAAGTCCTAGTAGGATTCCCCTTTCCTTTCCGGAGTAGGAGAGAAGGAAAGAGGTGGAGAGGGAGAAGGAAAAGGGGGCTGCACCCCTTGTCCAATTCGGACCAGAGGGGGGGCGCGCGCGTCCTTCCTTTTGGCCTTTCTCATCTATTCCCGTATGGCCCAATAAGGCCCATATACTCCGAAAAATACCCGAATCACTCGGAACCTTTCCGATGTCCGAATATAGTCGTCCAATATATCGATCTTTACGTCTCGACCATTTCAAGACTCCTCGTCATGTCCCCGATCTCATCCGGGACTCCGAACTCCTTCGGTACATCAAAACTCATAAACTCATAATACCGATCGTCATCAAACGTTAAGTGTGCGGACCCTACGGGTTCGAGAACTATGTAGACATGACCGAGACTCATCTCCGGTCAATAACCAATAGCGGAACCTGGATGCTCATATTGGCTCCTACATATTCTACGAAGATCTTTATCGGTCAAACTGCATAACAACATACGTTGTTCCTTTTGTCATCGGTATGTTACTTACCCGAGATTCGATCGTCGGTATCTCTATACCTAGTTCAATCTCGTTACCGGCAAGTCTCTTTACTCGTTCTGTAATACATCATCTTATGACTAACTCATTAGTCATTTGCTTGCAAGGCTTATTATGATGTGTATTACCGAGAAGGCCCGGAGATACCTCTCCGACACTTGGAGTGACAAATCTTAGTCTTGATCTATGCCAACACCACGAATACTTTCGGAGACACCTGTAGAGCATCTTTATGATCACCCAGTTATGTTGTGACGTTTGATAGCACACAAGGTGTTCCTACGGTATTCGGGAGTTGCATAATCTCATAGTCATAGGAACATGTATAAGTCATGAAGAAAGCAATAGCAGTAAAACTAAACGATCATAGTGCTAAGCCAACGGATGGGTCTAGTCCATCACATTATTCTCCTAATGATGTGATCCCGTTGATCAAATGACAACTCATGTCTATGGTTAGGAAACATAACCATCTTTGATCAATGAGCTAATCTAGTAGAGGCATACTAGGGACACTCTGTTTTGTCTATGTATTCACACATGTACTAAGTTTCCGGTTAATACAATTCTAGCATGAATAATAAACATTTATCATGATATAAGGAAATATAAATAACAACTTTATTATTGCCTCTAGGGCATATTTCCTTCAATACTCAGTTGCATTATTAGTACAAGGGAACATTAACCGGAGAACATAAGAAAATTTATCACCTCGCGGGGAAGTTAAGACAACTCCAACCACCGAGCCTTCTAACTGCCTGGACCCATCAAATTGAATTGTCCAATATGTGTTATCAGGCTTTTCCTCAGGCGCTTGCAACTCTGTCTAGTCATTGATAAAATCCACGAGCGCTTGTGACTTAATGGCCGTACGAGGCACATACTTTAAACCATGGGGTCCAAGCTCAATGGCCCACTTGGCTACCCGACCTGTGGCTTCTCTATTTTGGATAATGTCCCCTAAGGGAGCAGAACTCACCATGGTAATAGGATGACCCAGAAAGTATTGCTTGAGCTTCCGGCTTGCCATGAAAACCCCATACATCAGCTTCTGCCAATGTGGATACCTCTGCTGTTGGAGATATGCCCTAGAGGCAATAATAAAAGCATTATTATTATATCTCCTTGTTTATGATAATTGTCTGTTATTCATGCTTGAACTGTATTGTACGGAAACAGCGATACATGTGTGAATACATAGACCAAAATGAGTCCCTGGTAGGCCTCTAGTTACCAGCTCGTTGATCAACAGATGGTCACGGTTTCCTGACCATGGACATGAGATGTCAGTGATAACGGGATCACATCATTAGGAGAATGATGTGATGGACAAGACCCAAACTTGAGCATAACACGAGATCGTATAGTTCGTAATGCATAAGCTTTTCAGTGTCAAGTATTTATTCCTTAGACCATGAGGTTGTACAACTCCCGGATACCGTAGGAGTGCTTTGGGTGTGCCAACCGTCACAACGTAACTGGGTGGCTATAAAGGTACGCATCGGGTATCTCCGAAAGTGTCTGTTGAGTTGGTACGAACCGAGACTGGAATGTTGTCACTCCGTATGACGGAGAGGTACCTCTGGGCCCACTCGGTAAGACATCATCATAATGAGCTCAATGTGACTAAGTAGTTAGTCACGGGATGATGGATTATGGATCGAGTAAAGAGACTTGCCATAACGAGATTGAACAAGGTATCGGGAATACCTACGATCGAATCTCGGGCAAGTACCGTACCGATGAACAAAGGGAATAACGTACGGGATTAAGTGAATCCTTGACACAGTGGTTCATCCGATGAAGATCATCGAGGAACACGTGGGAACCAACATGGGTATCTAGATCCCGCTGTTGGTTATTGACCGGAGAGTGGTCTCGGTCATGTCTACGTGTCTCCCGAACCCGTAGGGTCTACACACTTAAGGTTCGGTAACGCTAGGGTCGTAGAGATAAATGCACGTGGAAATCCGAAAGTTGTTCGGAGTCCCGGATGAGATCCCGGACGTCACGAGGAGTTCCGGAATGGTCCGGAGGTAAAGATTAATATATGGGAAGTCCAGTTTCGGCCAACGGGTGATCTCCGGGGGTCACCGGGAGTGTCCCGGGACCACCGGAGGGGCCCCGGGGGTCCACCGGGTGGGGCCACCCATCCCGGTGGGGCCCCTAGACCGCGAGGGGATATGTCCAGCCCTCTGGGCTGGCGCACCACTAAGGGAGGCCCACCTCCCCTGCGCCTAGGGTTCAAACCCTAAAGGGGAGGGGGGCTCCACTTGCCTTGGGGGGCAAGGAACCCCCCTTGGCCGCCTCCCCCTTGCAGATTGGATCTGCAGGGGGTCCAGGCGCCCCCCTGGCCCCTATATATATGTGGGGGGGGGAGAGGGAAGCCGCACCCCAAGTCCTGGGGCCTCTCCCCCTCCCGTCACACCCCATACTCCCAACGCAAGGCGCCCGGCGAAGCCCTGCTGCGATCTCCACTGCATCCGTCATCATGCCGTCGTGCTGCCGGATCTCTGACGACTTATCCTCCCCCCTTGCTGGATCAAGAAGGAGGTGACGTTGCTGCACCGTACGTGTGTTGAACGCGGAGGTGCCGTCCGTTCGGCGCTGGATCATCGGTGACGAAGAACGTGAAGAGTTCGACTACTTCATCCTTGCTTCGTTGAAAGCTTCCGCACGCAATCTTCATAACGGTATGTAGATGCACTCTTAGTTGCTCGTTGCTAGATGTCTCCATAGTTGGATCTTGGTGAAGACGTAGAAATTTTTTGAATTATGCTACGTTCCCCAACAGTGGCATCTGAGCCTAGGTTTTATGCGTAGCATCTTGCACGAGTAGAACACAAAGCAGTTGTGGGCGTATGATCTTGTTCAACTTTCTTACCGTTACTAGTCAATCTTGATCCGGCGGTATTGTGGGATGAAGCGGCCCGGACCGACCTTACACGTACGCTTACGTGAGACTGGTTCCACCGACAGACATGCACTAGATGCATAAGGTGGCTGGCGGGTGTCTGTCTCTCCTACTTTAGTCGGATCGGATTCGATGAAAAGGGTCCTTATGAAGGGTAAATAGAAGTTGACAAAATCACGTTGTGGTTTTGGCGTAGGTAAGAAACGTTCTTGCTAGAAATCCTATAGAAGCCACGTAAAACTTGCAACAACAATTAGAGGACGTCTAACTTGTTTTTGCAGCATGTGTTTTGTGACGTGCTATGGCCAAGAACGAAGATGTGATGAATGATATATGTGATGTATGAGATTGATCATGTTTTTGTAATAGGGAATCACGACTTGCATGTCGATGAACTTGACAACCGGCAGGAGCCATAGGAGTTGTCTTTATTATTGTATGACCTGCGTGTCACTGAATAACGCCATGTAATTACTTTACTTCATTGCTAAACGTTAGCTATAGTAGTAGAAGTAATAGTTGGCGTGACGACTTCTTCAAGACACGATGATGGAGTTCATGATGATGAAGATCATGGTGTCGAGCCGGTGACAAGATGATCATGGTGCCCCGAAGATGGAGATCCAAGGAGCAAGATGATATTGGCCATATCATGTCACTATAATTGATTGCATGTGATGTTTATCATGTTTTTGCATCTTGTTTACTTAGAACGACGGTAGTAAATAAGATGATCTCTCACTAAAATTTCAAGTAATGTGTTTCCCCTAACTGTGCACCGTTGCTAAAGCTCGTTGCTCCGAAGCACCACGTGATGATCGGGTGTGATAGGTTCTAACGTTCGCATACAACGGGTGTAAGACAGATTTACACACGCAATACACTTAGGGTTCACTTGACGAGCCTAGCATGTACAGACATGGCCTCGGAACACGGAAGACCGAAAGGTCGAACACGAGTCGTATAGAAGATACGATCAACATCAAGATGTTCACCGTTTTTGACTAGTCCGTCTCACGTGATGATCGGACACGGACTACTCGATTCGGATCGTGTATCACTTAGATGACTAGAGAGATGTCATTCTGAGTGGGAGTTCATTGAAATTTGATTAAGATGAACTTAATTATCATGAACTTAGTCTAAATTCTTTACAATATCTCTTGTAGATCAAATGGCCCACACTCTAGTTTCCCTCAACTTCAACGCGTTCCTAGAGAAAACCAAGCTGAAAGACGATGGTAGTAACTATACGGATTGGGTCCGTAACCTGAGGATTATCCTCATAGCTGCCAAGAGATCATATGTCCTAGAAGCACCGCTAGGTGATGCACCTGCTCCCGATGCGGACCAAGACGTTTTTGAACGTCTGGCAGTCGCGTAGTGATGATTACTCCCTGGTTCAGTGCGGCATGCTTTACAGTTTAGAATCGGGGCTCCGAGCACCATGGAGCATATGAGATGTTTGAAGAGCTGAAAATGGTTTTCCAAGCTCATGCCCGAGTCGAGAGATATGATGTCTCCGACGCATTCTACAGCTGTAAGATGGAGGAGAACAGTTCTGTCAGTGAGCACATCCTCAAGATTTCAGGATTGCACAACCGCTTGTCTCAGCTGGGAATGAATCTCCCAGATGAAGCGGTCGTTGACAGAATCCTCCAGTCGCTCCCACCAAGCTTCAAGAGCTTCGTGCTGAACTTCAATATGCAGGGGATGGAGAAGTCCATTCCCGAGGTGTATTCGATGCTGAAATCAGCGGAGGTAGACATCAAGAAAGAACATCAAGTGTTGATGGTCAATAAAACCACTAAGTTCAAGAAAGGCAAGGGTAAGAAGAACTTCAAGAAGGACAGCAAGCAAGTTGCCGCGCCTGGCAAGCCTGTTGCTGGGAAGAAGCCAAAGTATGGACCCAAGCCAGAGACTGAGTGCTTTTATTGCAAGGGAACGGGTCACTGGAAGCGGAACTGCCCCAAATATTTAGCAGACAAGAAGGCCGGCAACGTCAAAGGTATATATGATATACATGTTATTGATGTGTACCTTGCCAGCACTCGTAGTAGCTCCTGCGTATTCGATACCGGTGCAGTTGCTCACATTTGTAACTCAAAACAGGAGCTGCGGAATAAACGGAGACTGGCGAAGGATGATGTGACGATGCGCGTCGGGAATGGTTCCAAGGTCGATGTGATCGCCGTCGGCACGCTACCTCTACATCTACCCTCGGGATTAGTTTTAAACCTGAATAATTGTTATTTAGTACCAGCTTTGAGCATGAACATTGTTTCTGGATCTCGTCTTATGCGAGATGGATATTCTTTCAAATCAGAGAATAATGGTTGTTCTATTTATTTGAGAGATATGTTTTATGGTCATGCCCCGCTGGTCAATGGTTTATTTTTGATGGATCTCGAACGTAGTAATACACATATTCATAGTGTAGATGCCAAAAGATGTAAAGTTGATAATGATAGTCCCACATACTTGTGGCATTGCCGCCTTGGTCATATTGGTGTCAAACGTATGAAGAAGCTCCATTCGGATGGACTTCTAGAGTCTCTTGATTATGAATCATTTGACACGTGCGAACCATGCCTCTTGGGCAAGATGACCAAGACTCCATTCTCCGGAACAATGGAGCGAGCAACCAACTTGTTGGAAATCATACATACCGATGTGTGCGGTCCAATGAGTGTTGAGGCTCGCGGAGGCTATCGTTATGTTCTCACCCTCACGGATGACTTGAGTAGATACGGGTATATCTATTTGATGAAACACAAGTCTGAGACCTTTGAAAAGTTCAAGGAATTTCAGAATGAGGTTGAGAATCAACGTGACAGAAAAATAAAGTTCTTGCGATCGGATCGTGGGGGTGAATATTTAAGTCATGAATTTGGCACACACCTTAGAAGCTGTGGAATAGTTTCACAATTGACACCGCCCGGAACACCTCAACGTAACGGTGTGTCCGAACATCGAAATCGTACTCTGTTGGACATGGTGCGATCTATGATGTCCCTCACTGATTTACCGCTATCTTTTTGGGGTTATGCTTTAGAGACTGCCGCATTCACTTTAAATAGGGCTCCGTCGAAATCCGTTGAGACGACTCCGTATGAACTTTGGTTTGGCAAGAAACCGAAGTTGTCGTTTCTGAAAGTTTGGGGTTGCGATGCTTATGTCAAGAAACTTCAACCTGAAAAGCTCGAACCCAAATCGGAAAAATGCGTCTTCATAGGATACCCAAAGGAGACTATTGGGTACACCTTCTACCACAGATCTGAAGGCAAAGTCTTTGTTGCCAAGAATGGATACTTTCTGGAGAAAGAGTTTCTCTCGAAAGAAGTGAGTGGGAGGAAAGTAGAACTTGATGAGGTGACAGTCACCACTCCTGTACCGGAAAGTAGTGCAGCGCAGGAAACTGTTCCTGAGGTGCCTGCACCGGCAAGGGAGGAAGTTGATGATAATGATCATGAAGAAACAGATCAAGTTACTACTGAACTTCGAAGGTCCACAAGGGTACGTTCCGCACCAGAATGGTACGGCAACCCTGTACTGGAAATCATGTTGTTAGACAAAGGTGAACCTTCGAACTATGAAGAAGCGATGGCGGGCCCAGATTCCAATAAATGGCTTGGAGCCATGAAATCCGAGATAGAATCCATGTATGAAAACAAAGTATGGACATTGGTGGACTTGCCTGATGATAGGCACGCCATAGAAAACAAATGGATATTTAAGAAGAAGACAGACGCTGATGGTAATGTGACCATCTATAAGGCTCGGCTTGTCGCTAAGGGTTATCGACAAGTTCAAGGGATTGACTACGATGAGACTTTCTCTCCCGTAGCGATGCTCAAGTCAGTCAGAATCATGTTAGCTATTGCCGCATTCTATGATTATGAGATATGGCAAATGGACGTCAAAACAGCATTCCTTAATGGCTTCCTCAAGGAAGAGTTGTACATGATGCAACCGGAAGGTTTTGTCGATCCAGAGAACGCTAACAAGGTATGCAAGCTCCAGCGCTCGATTTACGGTCTGGTGCAAGCATCTCGGAGTTGGAATATTCGCTTTGATGAGGTGATCAAAGCGTTTGGCTTTATACAGACTTATGGAGAAGCCTGTATTTACAAGAAAGTGAGTGGGAGCTCTGTGGCATTTCTCATATTATATGTGGATGACATATTGCTGATGGGAAATGATATAGAATTCTTGGAAAATGTAAAGGCCTACTTGAATAAAAGTTTTTCAATGAAGGACCTTGGAGAAGCTGCTTACATATTAGGCATCAAAATCTATAGAGATAGATCGAGACGCCTCATAGGTCTTTCACAAAGTACATACCTTGACAAAATATTGAAGAAGTTCAATATGGATCAGTCTAAGAAAGGATTCTTGCCTGTTTTGCAAGGTATGAGATTGAGTAAGACTCAGTCGCCGACCACGGCAGAAGATAGAGAAAAGATGAGTGTCATTCCCTATGCCTCGGCCATAGGTTCTATCATGTATGCCATGCTGTGTACCTGACCTGATGTGAACCTTGCCATAAGTTTGGTAGGGAGGTACCAAAGTGATCCCGGTACGGAACACTGGACAGCGGTCAAGAACATCCTGAAGTACCTGAAAAGGACTAAGGATATGTTTCTCGTTTATGGAGGTGATGAAGAGCTCGTCGTAAAGGGTTACGTCGATGCTAGCTTCGACACAGATCTGGATGACTCTAAGTCACAAACTGGATACGTGTATATTTTGAATGGAGGGGCAGTCAGCTGGTGCAGTTGCAAGCAAAGCGTGGTGGCAGCATCTACATGTGAAGCGGAGTACATAGCTGCTTCTGAAGCAGCGCAGGAAGGAGTCTGGATGAAGGAGTTCATCACCGACCTAGGAGTCATTCCAAGCGCGTCAAGCCCGATGACTCTCTTCTGTGACAACACTGGTGCTATTGCTATTACCAAGGATCCCAGGTTTCACAAGAAGACCAAGCACATCAAGCGCCGTTTCAACTCCATCCGGAATTATGTTCAGGATGGAGACATAGATATTTGTAAAGTGCATACGGATCTGAATGTCGCAGACCCGTTGACTAAACCTCTTTCACGAGCAAAACATGATCAACACCAGAACTCTATGGGTGTTCGATTCATCACAATGTAACTAGATTATTAACTCTAGTGCAAGTGGGAGACTGTTGGAGATATGCCCTAGAGGCAATAATAAAAGCATTATTATTATATCTCCTTGTTTATGATAATTGTCTGTTATTCATGCTTGAACTGTATTGTACGGAAACAGCGATACATGTGTGAATACATAGACCAAAATGAGTCCCTGGTAGGCCTCTAGTTACCAGCTCGTTGATCAACAGATGGTCACGGTTTCCTGACCATGGACATGAGATGTCAGTGATAACGGGATCACATCATTAGGAGAATGATGTGATGGACAAGACCCAAACTTGAGCATAACACGAGATCGTATAGTTCGTAATGCATAAGCTTTTCAGTGTCAAGTATTTATTCCTTAGACCATGAGGTTGTACAACTCCCGGATACCGTAGGAGTGCTTTGGGTGTGCCAACCGTCACAACGTAACTGGGTGGCTATAAAGGTACGCATCGGGTATCTCCGAAAGTGTCTGTTGAGTTGGTACGAACCGAGACTGGAATGTTGTCACTCCGTATGACGGAGAGGTACCTCTGGGCCCACTCGGTAAGACATCATCATAATGAGCTCAATGTGACTAAGTAGTTAGTCACGGGATGATGGATTACGGATCGAGTAAAGAGACTTGCCATAACGAGATTGAACAAGGTATCGGGAATACCTACGATCGAATCTCGGGCAAGTACCGTACCGATGAACAAAGGGAATAACGTACGGGTTAAGTGAATCCTTGACACAGTGGTTCATCCGATGAAGATCATCGAGGAACACGTGGGAACCAACATGGGTATCTAGATCCCGCTATTGGTTATTGACCGGAGAGTGGTCTCGGTCATGTCTACGTGTCTCCCGAACCCGTAGGGTCTACACACTTAAGGTTCGGTAACGCTAGGGTCGTAGAGATAAATGCACGTGGAAATCCGAAAGTTGTTCGGAGTCCCGGATGAGATCCCGGACGTCACGAGGAGTTCCGGAATGGTCCGGAGGTAAAGATTGATATATGGGAAGTCCAGTTTCGGCCAACGGGTGATCTCTGGGGGTCACCGGGAGTGTCCCGGGACCACCGGAGGGGCCCCGGGGGTCCACCGGGTGGGGCCACCCATCCCGGTGGGGCCCCTAGACCGCGAGGGGATATGTCCAGCTCTCTGGGCTGGCGCACCACTAAGGGAGGCCCACCTCCCCTGCGCCTAGGGTTCAAACCCTAAAGGGGAGGGGGGCTCCACTTGCCTTGGGGGGCAAGGAACCCCCCTTGACCGCCTCCCCCTTGCAGATTGGATCTGCAGGGGGTCCAGGCGCCCCCCTGGCCCCTATATATATGTGGGGGGGAGAGGGCAGCCGCACCCCAAGTCCTGGCGCCTCTCCCCCTCCCGTCACACCCCATACTCCCAACGCAGGGCGCCCGGCGAAGCCCTGCTGCGATCTCCACTGCATCCGTCATCACGCCGTCGTGCTGCCGGATCTCTGACGACTTCTCCTCCCCCCTTGCTGGATCAAGAAGGAGGTGACGTTGCTGCACCGTACGTGTGTTGAACGCGGAGGTGCCGTCCGTTCGGCGCTGGATCATCGGTGACGAAGAACGTGAAGAGTTCGACTACTTCATCCTTGCTTCGTTGAAAGCTTCCGCACGCAATCTTCATAACGGTATGTAGATGCACTCTTAGTTGCTCGTTGCTAGATGTCTCCATAGTTGGATCTTGGTGAAGACGTAGAAATTTTTTGAATTATGCTACGTTCCCCAACATCTGCTTGGACTCAATAAGTACCTCGCTGATGTAATAAACGGGCTATTGAACTGGATACTCCTTGCCGGCCTCTTTCCTTTCCACAACGATGGCCACACTGACAGCCCAGCTATTTGCAGCCACATATAACAATAGAGGCTCCTTGTCAATGGGAGCAGCAAGAACCGGCGCCTCAACTAATTGCTTCTTAAGTGCCTCAAACGCCTCATTAGCAGCCTCACTCCAGACAAAGTCATATGTCTTCTTCTTCATCTAATACAGAGGGATAGGCTTTTCTCCTAGGCGGCTTATGAACCGGCTCAAAGCCACTATTCGTCCTACCAAGTGCTGGACGTCATTAACACACTTTGGCCTAGCCAGGGAAGTGATAGCCTTGATTTTCTCCGGGTTAGCTTCGATGCCTCGCTCGGAAACCAAAAAACCCAAAAGCTTGCCTGCTAGTACACCGAAGACGTACTTGGCCGGGTTAAGCATCATCTTGTACACCCAGAGATTGTCAAACGTCTCCTTCAAATAGTCGATCAGGGTCTCCTTCTTTCTGGACTTCACCACTATGGCATCCACGTAAGCATGAACATTATGCCCGATCTGGCCGTGAAGGCAATTCTGTACACACCGCTAGTAAGTCGCCTGGGCACTCTTGAGCCCGAAAGGCATAGACACATAGCAGAAGGCTCCAAACGGAGTAATGAAAGTTGTCTTCTCCTGGTCCTTAACTGTCATCTTAATCTGATGATACCCAGAATAAGCATCCAAAAAACTCAAACGCTCACAACCCATCGTAGCATAAATGATCTGATCAATACAAGGGAGGGCGAACGGGTTAGCTGGGCAAGCCTTGTTTAAGTCTGTGTAGTCCACACACATTCGCCAAGTGGCGTTCTTCTTAAGCACCAAAAACGGGTTAGCCAACCACTCAGGATGAAAAACTTCAACGATAAACCCGGCCGCCAAGATCCGGGCTACCTCTTCACCAATGGCCTTCCGCCTCTCCTCGTTGAAACGACGAAGGAACTGTCTGAACGGCTTATGCTTTGGATCAATATTAAGAGTGTGCTCAGCGATTTCCCTCGGTACACCCGGCATGTCTGAAGGCTTCCATGCAAAGATGTCTCGGTTCTCATGGATGTACTCGATGAGCGCGCTTTCCTATTTTGGATCCAGATTAGCACTGATGCTGAACTGCTTAGATGAGTCGCCACGAAACAAAATCAACTAGCTTGGTGTCGTCCGCCGATTTAAACTTTAACAAAGGGTCATGCTCTGTGGTTGGCTTCTTCAAAGACGTCATGTCCGCCGGGTCAACATTATCCTTGTAGAATTTCAGCTCCTCTATGGCACAAACTGATTTCGCATAAGCCGCGTCGCCTTCGTCGCACTCCAAGGCTATCTTGCGACTCCCATGCACTGTTATGGTGCCTTTGTGACCCGGCATCTTAAGCTGCAGATAAACATAACACGGCCTCGCCATGAACTTAGCATAAGCCGGCCATCCAAACAGAGCATGATACGAGCTGTGGATCCTAACAACCTCAAACGTTAGAGTTTCTATTCTAGCATCATACTCATCCCCAAAGGTTTCCTTCAAATCAATTTTGCCCACCGGGTACGCCGACTTACCAGGCACCACTCCATGGAAAACAGTATTGGATGTTTTAAGATGTTTGTCAGTTAATCCCATACAACGGAAAGTATCATAGTAAAGGATATTGATACTGCTGCCTCCATCCATGAGCACCTTAGTGAACTTATATCCTCCAACCTAAGGCTCCACCACTAAAGCCAACTGACCCGGATTATCAACCCGGGGCGGGTGATCCTCACGACTCCACACAATAGACTGCTCAGACCATCGCAAGAAACGGGGAACAGCCTGTTCAACGGCATTCACAACCCTTTTATGAAGCTTCTGATCCCGCTTGCACAGACTTGTGGTAAAAACGTGGTACTGCCCACTGCTCAGTTGCTTCGGGTTACTCTTGTTGGGGAATGTTGCATGGGAAACAAAAAAATTCCTACGAACACCCAAGATCAATCTAGGAGATGCACATCTACGAGAGGAGATTTGGATCCACATACCCTTGTAGATCGCTAAGCGAAAGCGTTCAAGAACGCGGTTGATGTAGTGGTACGTCTTCGTGATCCAATCACGATCCGTCCCGCGAACTCCGATCTAGTGCCGAACGGACGGCATTCCGCGTTCAACACACGTATGGATTGATGACGCCTTCACCCCCTCGATCCAGCGAGCAATGGTGAGGTAGTAGCTCGAGTCCTCCGGCAGCACGACGGCGTGGTGGCGGTGGTGGTGGAGAAATCTCAGCATAGCTTCGCTAAGCACTATAGAGAGGAAGGAGGCTACGAGAGAGAGAAGGAGTAGCACCGTGGCGTATTAGGGTGCGGCTGCCCTCTCTCTACCTCTATATATATAGGGGGAATGGAGGAGAGGAGGGGGCGCCCCTAGATCCAATCTAGGGGCGGCGGCCACAAGGGGGAAACCCTAGATGGGTTTTCCTCCCTAGAAGACTTGGCCCCCAAGCCAAGGGGTGGGAACCCTAGGGGTGGCGCCCCCACCTCCTCTGTCAACATGGGAAGGGGTGAGGGGGGCGCACAGCCCCTTAGTGGGCTGGTTTTCCCCCTCCCCTTGCCCCATGAGGCCCCCCAACACTTGTCGGGGCCCCTGAAACCTCTTTCGGTCATGCTGGCCATCACCCGGTACCCCCGGAACACATCCGGACTCCAATACCCTTCGTCCAATATATCAATCTTCACCTCTGGACTATTTCAGAGTTCCTCGTCACGTCCGGGATCTCATCTGGGACTCCGGACAACCTTCAGTAACCACCATAATGACTCAACTATACTAATATCGTCACCAAACGTTAAGTGTGCAGACCATGAGGGTTCGAGCACTATGCAGACATGACCGAGACACCTCTATGGTCAATAACCAATAGCGGGACCTGGATGCCCATATTGGTTCCCACATAATCTACGAAGATCTCATCGGTTTAACCTCGATGTCAAGGATTCAGATAATCCCGTATGTAGTTCCCTTTGTCCATCGGTATGTTACTTGCCCGGGATTTGATCGTCAGTATCTCCATACCTAGTTCAATCCCGTTACCGGCAAGTCTCTTTACTCGTTTCGTAATACAAGATCATGTGGCCAAATCATTAGTCACATTGCTTGCAAGCTTCTTGTGATGTTGTATTACCGAGTGGGCCCTGAGATACCTCTCCATCACACGGAGTGACAAATCCCAGTCTTGATCCATGCCAACTCAACAGACACCCTCAGAGATACTTGTAGAGCACCTTTATAGTCACCCAGTTACGTTGTGACATTTGGTACACACAAGGTATTCCTCCGGTGTCAGTGAGTTGCATGATCTCATGGTCATAGGAACATATATACTTGACATGCAGAAAACGATAACAATAAACTGACACAATCATATGCTACGTTTACAGTTTGGGTCTTGTCCATCACATCATTCTCCCAATCATGTGACCTCATTATCAAATGACAACTCATGTCAATGGCTAGGAAACCATAGCCATCTTTGATCAACAAGCTAGTCTCGTAGAGGCTGACTAGGGACATCTTGTTGTCTATGTATCCACACATGTATTTGAGTTTCCGATCAATACAATTTTAGCATGGATAATAAACGATTATCATGAATAAGGAAATATGATAATAACCAATTTATTATTGCCTCTAGGGCATATTTCCAACAACTCTGGTAACCGGACTGCCGCTGTTGATTCCCTTGATTGTTCTGTTGATTGTTACCGCCTTGATTGCCTTGGCCTTGAAACCCAGAACTTGAGCCACCGCCTCCATGACCCGGACCATGAGAGCCGGACCCTGAACCGCCGTTCGGACCATGGTTATGCTGGATAGACTCCCCAAAGTGTCTCATAATGTTGCAATCCTTCCATGTATGGGTAGACGGCCTTTCCTCGGTTCCATGCTTCGGACATGGCTGATTCATTATTTCGTCAAGGTTATATCTCAGAGCCGGCATCCCCTTGCGACGCTGGTTAAAATTTTGTGTCGCAATGTTAGCTAAAAAATCATCAGCCTTGTGCTTACCGCCACCGCTCTGATTGGCCGGGTTAAACTATTGTCCCCTCATATCATTACTCTTCTTTCCCTTTCCCGATCTTTCAGCCTCAGATTTGGGGTCCTTGGTACTATCAGAGTCGGCATATTTGACAAGAGCCGCCATGAGCTCCCCCATATCATCGCAATGACGTGTAAGCCGCCCCAACTTCTGCTTGAGTGGAAGGAAACGGTAATTCTTCTCCAACATTGACACTGCTGAGCCAGTGTTGATCTTATCTAAAGAATGTATAAAGGTTGAGACTCGGCGCACCCAGTTGCTCGTCGATTCACCCTCGGCTTGAACACAAAAAGCTAAATCCACAACTGACATCGGTTGCTTGCATGTATCCTTGAAATGTCGGATAAATTTGGCCTTCAGCTCTGCCCATGACCCAATGGAGTTGGGAGGCAGTCCTTTCAACCAATTACGGGATGTGCCTTCCAGCATCATGGTGAAATACTTAGCATATGCAACCTCACTAACATCCAGCATCTCCATAGCCATCTCATAACTCTCCACCCAAGCCTCAGGGGGTCGATCTGCTGTGTAGTTAGGCACCATACGAGGGCCCTTGAAGTCCTTGGGCAAATGCTCGTTCCGCAGAGCCGCCGTTAAACACGGCACGCCCCAAGTTCTAGAAGCTCCACCTGTCTCCACTGAAGTTGCCGGGTAAAACGGCGCCGGCTGATGACCTGCCGACTGAGCCACCAGCTCGGCCTCCTGGCGTATCCTGCCCTGATTCACCAAATCCTGCGCGTTGGCACCATTGCGTGCCGGGTTATGCCCGCGAGGCTGATTATGGTGCCGCTCCGTGCTCGAAACTGCTAGCGAGTCAATGTGCCTGCTGTAGCTGACACTTGGACGAGGGGTCGAATGAATTCGGTCATGACTATAAGAATAAGCCTGCTGCTGTACCAGCGCTGTCTAAAGAAGTTCCCTGGCCCTTCGGGTTTCTACTGCCACTGGAGTCTCACCCTCAACTGGCAGAGCCGCCAATCGTGTTGCTGCTGCAATCATGTTATCCAGAGGGATGGAATAATAACTCGCCGGCGTCGCCGGGTGATGAGGTGCAGCGTGCTTCATATATGGAGAACTTGCCACGCGTGGCTGAACCGGTGCTTCAGCCGTTCGGTTTATCCCCGGTGGGTTACTGGTCCCTGCTCCAGTTGTGTTGAAGAGATTCCTTGGCTCATAAACAAAAGGCAGACGACTCTGGTGCTTTCTCCTCAAGACTTCATTGGCAGCGTTCTGATCCACCATGAGCAGGTACGAATCCGCTTGAATCCTCTGAGCTTGAGCATCCAAAACAGCCATTGTGCAGTCATCCTAGCGTTCTCCGCCGCCAGGTCTTCCTTTGCTTGTGTTATCTCCTCGCGCAGTTTGGCCACATCCGCCTTGTGCTGCTCCTGGTTGTCCGGGGTT
This sequence comes from Secale cereale, assembly GCA_902687465.1. Taxonomy (NCBI): domain Eukaryota; kingdom Viridiplantae; phylum Streptophyta; class Magnoliopsida; order Poales; family Poaceae; genus Secale; species Secale cereale. The sequence goes on from LR738709.1 coordinate 416,137,645, forward strand.
ACCTCTGTTCCCATCAAAGTCGCCAGAGCCTCCAATAGATCTGTTAAGACTTGAGCCGGCGGGCGTGCTGGTCCGCCTGCGCCTGCTGCTGTTATCGCCGTTGCGTCGAGTGTTATGGTCGTGGCGGCTGTCGAGCCCACTACAAAAAAATACACTTTCGTGATGATATGTGATTGTCACAGTAGGTCACGTTTTCTGTCATGCATGTACATCCATGACAAATTTATGACAGAATCAAGATAGTCATACCTGTGCTGTCGTAGAAGTGTTCCATGATATTACCAAAATTATCATCATGGAAGTGTCCACTTCCATGACGATAAATCGCGCGTCACATAAATGCTTTCGTCAAGGGTGACCGACATGTGGCATCCACCGTAACGGAATGTCGTTAAGCTATCGGGTCCGGTTTTGGATCCGATAACCCGCTAACAGCCCCGACCAATGGGGATTTTCCACGTGTAAAATCATCATTGGCTGTAGGAAACACGTGTCGGCTCACCGTTGGGACAGATGTCATCCACTCATTGGACCCAAAGCGCCTATGATACGTCGACACGTGGCACAGCCCAACTGAGGCCCATTCCTATGAAAAGGCCAGCCCATTTAACTTGGTCAAAAGGTGGCGGGCCGGCCCACGGCAAGCCTGTTAACGGCCTATTCACATATAGCCCATTTACATCCCGCTAACCCAGGGCCCGTTTACGGCCTATCCCAATTAGGCCCAGTAGCGTCATTTGGGCCGTCCAATATAATTCTAGCCCGTTTTAACTTCCGGCCCATGTATGGCCCATGACGTCTTTCGACCCATATGAGGCCCTTATTACTCTCGGCCCACTAACGGCCCGTGGTAAAACTGGCCCGTAATGAACAGTGTATCACTTTATACCCATTAACGACCCATTATTCCGTTGGGCCGTTTCTAGCCCATGTTAACTTTCGGCCTTCTCAGGGCCCATTTATTCTTGGGCTCATTTCCAGCATTCGTTTACTTCGCCCCATTACTGTCATTTTCTATTTGCGGGCCAAATACAGCCCGTGGTTACAGTCGGCCCGTTTGTCGCCCGTTAATATGTCAGGTCGTTTTCATAGCGTCATCAAATACGGCCCCATTTATTCTTGGGCTCATTTCCAGCATTCGTTTACTTTCGGTCTGTTACTGTCATTTTCTGCTTGTGGGCCAAATACAGCCCGTGGTTATAGTCGGCACGTTTGTGGCCCGTTAATAAGTTGGGCCATTTTCATAGCGTCATCAAATACGGCCTATTAACGATGACCAGTTATGGTCAGCCCATGAACGGACGATTTCAACTCTAGCCCATTTACGGCCATAATGTGGTCTGTTATTGGCCCATGTTTGGCCAACCGATCATACGGCCTGTAGAAGGCCCATTGATGATACAGCCCGTAGAAGGCCCATTGTGTCTACGCCCCGTAGAAGGCCCATTGTTTCTACGGCCCTTAGAAGGCCCATTGTTTCTATGGCCCATAGGAGGCCCATGATAACTACAGTAAATATGTAGCCCATTGTTAATGTGGCCTAGTTTTAAAAAATAGGTTATTCCGGCCACTAGCAAACCGCGGAAAAAGAATTGCACTGACTACAAGAAAACAAATAAACAAGACAACGGAAATAAATAAGCAAGCAACTTACGCTAGGCTATCACGACTATTACACATATTACATCCACTGGGCATTAAAGTTCGCCACAAGTGCAAATATAGGGAACAAAGCAGCATATTAGATACACTGGCCGTCAAAATTGGCCACCAGTGCAAATAAACGCGGCAGAAAAACATGAGCATAACTGAAACAACTTTAGAAGAGCTCAAGAAACATGGTATCCACCATGCTGGCAATAAGCTTAGCAAGCTTATTAGCTTTGTACTGTTTGGCGCTAAAATCCTCCAACGCTTGCTGTTGCACCAGAAAGTATGCATCTGAATGCTCCAGGGACTTCCGCAGTCGTTCCACTTCTTGTCGTAGCACAACTAATCAATGTCTTTCAGCTTGTATATGAGACTCAAGAAACCGAACTGATTCAGACAGTGAGTTTGAATAGCTTGTGCAAGCGGTAGTGGCCAGTAACTCCAACACTAAACCAAGACATGACATTGGGGTTGTCTCATTGTCTTCGAGATAGTCTTCTTTAGCTGTTTTATCAGCTTTGTTGGAGACCAACAAGGATGTGTCGCTATCCTGAACCTTCTCTGCATAACTTCCTTTACCATTGCTTAATAAGGCACTCTTCCCCAATATTCTGTCAGCATTCTAAAAGAAGAAACAAGCAGACACATAACAGTTTAGCATGTACTAGTATATGAAACTCATTTCGGTGAACCAGTTCATTAGTAAGGTGGACAAGATTAAACTACCAAGTCTTCTATTGCCAAGTACTAGTACATAATAAAAGCATCAAACAAACATATATCTATGTCCTATGGTCACTGCATTGTCTTGCCAAATCAAAATAGAGACACGGTTCAAATCATATCAGTTCAAGACAAAGTAGCAGTGAAAGAATACAAAGCATGGGAAACTACATGGCACAACAAGATTTCAGATGGGTACCACGGGTCTACATGTACAACAACACTATTTGCTTTGTTGTGATGCTAGTAATGTGCATGATATGAGAAGTCAACTGTATACACAATTGAAATTGAAATCAACAGAGTTATTGATAAGAGCAAGCCTGTTAAAGAAACATGCGTGAACATACCTGCTGTGCCATTGGATTTTCGATTGGATCCTTCAATTTAAAAATATGTTTGTATGAGTAAATACAGTGATACAAGAGCAAAGCAGTATGCACGATAGCAGTCATAGTTAAAAAAAGGCGCGCCTAAGCGAGCGCTTAAGCGCGCCTAGACTCTAGGCGTTGGCGAAACGCATTGCACATAACTGTGCTTAATCTGTGCATAACTGCACATAAGCATGCGCTTTGGTCAGTAAAGCGCAAGGCGGTGTCGAAACACACAATTAACGCCTAGCGCTTTTTGGAACTATGATAGCAATGGAATCTTAAATTAGAACAATTGTTCTTCAGGTTTAGGCACTTGTTCTACATGAACAGAGTACAGTAAGACGCAAGAATATAGTACTTAAAAATAGAAAATGAGCTCATAGACCTTACCACATTCTTGGTTCGGGACCAGTACAGAACAAGGCGTTCCCAGTCATCGTCCAGTAAATAAGTCTCACGAGAACGTAAGGGAATTTGATGAGTTTATTTGCCAGTGAAGTACATTTTCTTTAGGTAATTCCGATACTGCTACCAAGCATTCTTGAAGATAGCAGAGGTATTAGCACAGGTTACCTCATCCTGAGTTTCCAAATCGGTCCTTCTCTATAGAGAAAAATGGGAAAATTTGTTGTATTATAACCATCGTGGAGGTAGGATGTATGGGACAAAGCAAAGTAATTGCCATGAATAACATTACTTACACATAACTCCTGGACAAACACCTGCAACTGGCATTTTCCTTCATCTTTAGTATAATATTTCCAAGATGGGAAGATACGCACATACGACTTAACAACATCAAATGCGATAGATGCTAAAGTACGACTAGCTGGTTGTGCTTCCACCACAGGAATAGGCGTACTAACTGGTGGAGTTGGGGTTCGCCGTGGTAGTACTGGCCCTTTGGGCACTGGAGCTGCCTTACTAACTTCTCTTGTTTGGACCTCTGTGGTGGAGATGGTGTTGTGTCAACAGGAACTGGGTTACTATCTGCTGGGGTTGGGGTTAGATTGGGTGAAGTTGGTTCTCTCTCCATCGCAGTAGGGGTACAATCTGCAAGAGTTTGGGTTATGTGTGGTAGGGCTGGTTCTCGTGCATGTACAACCGGGGTGCTATCTCCACCAAGAGGTAGCACGGTTTTATTTGAAGACCGTGTTTTTAGTCCGCTAGATGTTGGCATCACCCGCTCCAATTCAAATGGCTGATAAACAGGAAACATAGTTGAATGTACAAACATTGTATGAGAGACAGATGCAATAGATAGTGTGGAAAAAAGAGGACATGAAATAGTTGACATATATATTGTTTAACTAAAACGGATAGCATGACATAATTTCACATATATGATGTCTATCTAAACTGGATAGCATAGCATAACATAATTCAAAGATATGATGAATAACTAAAACATCGTGCCAAGTTAGAGCATACACCTCGGTGGGGGAATAAGACTGGTCATCTGTCTCTGAATCCATCTCTGGGGAGCTATCAGGACCCAACAAGAGATCTGCTTTGATAGGTAGCACTGTCTGCTCTGAAGGCCTTGTTTTCACTCCAGATTTTTCAATTTCCCACCCAAATGGCTGATTCACAGGAAGAGTAGTTTAATGTACAAACATTGTCGACAAATGGAAATGTAATGAAGAAAAGGATGGGCAAGATATCATTCAAATATATGATGCCTGGTTAAATAGGATGGCATTGCACACATATATTATGGCTGGCTAAAAGACATGAGACTGCATAATTCTCATATATGATATAGAAACTAAACAGGTGGCGACAATACATGTCTAAACTAAGCATATGACATATATGATGTCAAAAGTAGGCACTGCAAGGCAACACATGCATGATATGACTAACATCATCATGCCAAGGTAGAGCAAACACCTTGGGGGTAAATAGGAGTGGTCAGCGGCGTCTGAATCCGCCTCAAAACAGATATATTCCTCTGGATTACAATCTGGAGAGGGGTGGGGAGGGTTTACCATTGAACCCACCATGGAGCGATGTCTGCATGACATTGTATTGCCGCGCAAAACTCTTCTCTTTTCTCTACATGTTCAGCATGACTGTGGATAATATATGACATGCATATGAAAAAAATATGGTGAGATTATGTAAGGAGAGCATGCAGAAATTTAGAGTGATGGTAACAACCAGTGGATGGATCCAAAAATAATGATAGCAGGCTGATGATTGCTTTAATTTGATAAAAAGATAGATGATGATTGCTTTACTATTTGTTTCCCATCCAAGATGAACAACATAGGCATACCCTAGGTGAACCAGATAATAGACAGAGATACTTTTCATTGCTTCCTCGATATGTGCCCCACAACTAATTTAGAACTCATGTTTGAACATTAATTTGGACCTGACTTGGAGTCCAAGAGGTGAACAGGACGATAAAGTAGAGGTAATTTTGAGCAATGCATAACATAAGCAGAATCAAAAGAGTGCGACCTCTCTTGTGGACCCGTGTACTTCTCAGGTTCATCTGCTGAGTCGATGATGGTGATGCCATTGCGGTGGGTGTCGGCGGCAGGCAAGGAGATCTGAGGCGGCGAAAGACGGTCAGGAGTCGTGATGTTTGGTTTGGTGGATGTTTCTGTCGATGGAGCACCTCAGGTGAGGTGGACGACGTCGCGGCAGGAGCATGACAAACCACACAAAGTTCCCTTCGACACCTACCTGTAACTGAAGTAATTCTGTAAGGGCTCATTTGGCTTGCATGATTCTAAAAACGCAGGGATAGGAAAAACACCGGAATAGGATAGGAATGCACATGGTAAACAGAGCATTTGTACACACAGGATTTCTGTCAACTTGGGTGTTTGGTTTACACGAATTGGAAGAGCAGAGGAATGCAAAGAAACATGGCCAAAATAAAGTGAAACCATATGAAAGCGTGTACAGTTAGAATGTTATTCTGCCACTAATGCACTTGGTCTTGTTTTCATGCATAGGATTTTGAAAAGTAGGTCAAGGTGGATGTTTTGCTTCATTCCTTTCAACAAAATGCACGAATAATTGAATAGTAGAGTGCCATTGGAAAATTCCATATTGCTATGTTTTTTCGTCGAACCAAAATAGCCCTAATGGATCGACATGAATGTATAGTAATAAGTGATGCAACAAGTGTACAACCTCTTTGCCGTAGCCGTGTCAACCTCAGCATCATTAGGTTGGTCGCTGAAGCAGTTGAGGCGGAGGTGGATGTCGGAGGTGTGGAGGAAGATATGAGGAATCTGTAGACGGCGTCCAGGGCACTACTCTGTTGTGATGGTTCGTTCTGTCGTTGGAGCAGCCCCGGTGAGCCGTAAGACGTCAAGGCTGAAGCAGCACAAGACAGACATCGTCAATCTCAAGTGGGATTCTAATAGCATCTCCAATAGATGATGTAAAATATATGTAAAATTTATATCACCAAAAACCACCTAACTACAACAGATGAGGTAAAAACTGTTGACTCTGAACTTAACTATCGAAACTGAAATTTACTGTGGAATCTGAATGTTACTGTCGAAACTGAATGCAATGGTAGCAGAGAGGCACTTGACATGTAGTTTAGGGAGGGCCTGCAGTTCATCTTCAACCTGCACCCCCATGAGCCACCAGCCACCATCGGCCGAACCGCCGGCCCCAGCGCCGCCTCGCCGCCCTGAAACAACTCCCCACCGTCTGTCCGCCGCCGCCTCGGCCCGCCCTATAGGCCCCCCGCCCCCACCCTGAACCCTAAGATAGATAGTGGGGTACCTCTCCGGCGAGCCCCCGTCCCCGCTGCGGGTGGTTCTTCCTTAACTCCGGTGAGCCCCCACACCACCTGAAAATTGACTGACCCAAAAGTCGATTTAGTCGACTGAAGTGTAGCTAAATCGGAGCAGATCAGCAGCACGAGCGAGGGGGAGAGCAGCAGCAGCACGAGCAAGCGAGCAAGAGCCGGAGCAGCAGCAACTAGGCGAGCGAGCGATCGAGCGAGAGCCGGAGCAGCAGCAGCAGCAGCGCGAGCGAGCGATCGAGCGAGAGCCGAAGCAGCAGCAGCGCGAGCGAGAGCCGGAGCAGCAGCAGCAGATCCGGCTGGTATGGACGCCGCCGCCGAAGGGGCCTCGCACTAGGGGATAGCCGCCATGGAGATGTCGCCTCCGGCGCCGGCTTCAAGGTAGCCGCTCCATGGGGGTGCGGGATGGAGCACCGTCGGCGCCGCGAGGTCGAGCTAAGGAGAAGGTGTGATGCGATGAGTGTACAACCTCTTTGGTGGTGCCGAGTAGGCCTCGGCTTCGTCCGAGGAGTCGATGAGGATGCTGCGGTTTCGGTGGAGCAGGTTAAGGCGACGCTGTGGGGATGGAGCAGCCGCGATAGACGAGGTGATCGTCGGAGCAGCTCCTTGGAGGTGGAGGACGGGGCAGCTAAACCAGCGGGACGACAAGATGGACAACAGATCCTCATCCGGGGAGGTGGACGAGGGACGTCGAGCTGTTGCGGTGAACGACGTCGTCGGGGACGAGGCTCGGGCTGGGCAGCGGTGAGGTGGCGGACGGAGGAGGGTGGGGTTTCGCGGCTGGAGCGGAGAGGTTATGGCGGCTTGGGATTTTGAATGGTAAAAAGGAGGCGATGGAGACGCACTTGTCCAAAATGTAGGGTGTGTTACAAAAGTACCCCCCACCGATTTGAACTAGTGGCCCTTTCAGCTCAGGGTTAGAAGGGGGATTTCACGTGTCGGGATTTGGCAGCTGGAGGGAGTTTTCGCGTGCGTTGTAATTTTGGGATAGCAAGGCGCCGGTTGTGAAGGTGTCAGTTTTGGGAGCATGATATCTGAATTTTCGGGATATAACAAGGCGCGGGTTGAATTTTAGGGACAAGCCTAACGTGTAATATTGTACTTGTACGCACCAAATCAATTCGCACTTCCCTCAACCAAAAAGAAAAAAACTATTCACACCACACAAAGAGAGAGTCTTGCCGTGTTTTACTATTAAATGCTATTTAAAGCTACTCATACCAACAATTTAGTGCAATTAAATGCTATTCAGTAGTATGAATCCATGTTATGTCCAATTAAATTTTTTTGCTTGTTGTATAATGTATGTAACCTACTCATACCAACATTTTAGTGCATTCCAAATGTCTATACTACCGCTGCAATTCGAACTGAATTTGAATTCGTTTCTCTATTTCAATAACAATCTACAATCATGATTATTGCCAACTTCAACCATCATTTGTGTATTACCTTAATAACACACCACATGATTACTATAGAGATAGATATGAACTATGTGTACTACATGAACTCGAATTCTATTTTTTGAATACACTTGATGTTGATTCCAAGTAATAGTACATTTGATGTACTAACTATATATTCATAATCTAAACCATGTTCCATACGTGTACACCATGTTTATCACACATAGTATAGTGCCTCACCCCCTACATTATGACAGGTATTTAGACCCGAGCTGCAAAAGCCACACATTAGCCCAAATTATGATCAATGTTCTATATGTTATACGTAGTACTAGCAAGATGCCCATGCATTCCACAGAACATAAACATGATCAAGGGGAGCCCTAATTTGCAAATATGGAGAGGGGTGTGGGTATCTTTTTTCAAAATTGCCATAGTTTCCTTCCTATCCGTCAAATATAATCGGACGGCCTATATTGCAGGATGGCACCATCATCAACAACTCCATTTTTTTATAAGAGTAGAGATAAAATCTATTAAACATGTTCATAACCACACCATGTGTATCACTGTTATATATATTCACACATTCGTCTGTTTAAAACACTATGATAATTTCTTCAAATATCTGAATTTTCTTTATATAATGAAGTATGATCTCTATTCGTCTTTTACACCCACACGATCCTCTTATCTTTGTAGCAAGCTAGCGCTAACTTTCTCTCGTGCATGCAGACGCCCGCATCCCTCTCACCCTCGCTCAGCATTCTCTAGCTCCATCGCGCAAATTCGTCTTTTCACTTTAGGTCGTTCACCCACGGTGTGTGTAGGCCCCCCAGCTCCTTCTTTACGGCACACATCGATCGATATGCCTCTCAAGCCAGGTGTGCCTAGCACAAACCACAAGCTTCCCCTCTTCTCTTACACCCGTCCGTGCCTCACTCCCACCACTCTCTTCATCGATCTCGTACTCGCACACTCCTCCCCCCTTGATATAGTATGACTCTCGCATCACCTCCTAGATGCATCCCTCTCTCTCTATCCTTCTCCCCGTGCCTCATTTGCTTCTAACACACACATGCATGTATACCGATCGATCTCCCAACATATACCTAGGTCGACTTTAACTATTCCCCCCACCCATCGATCAATGTACCTCACAAGTTATGTCTCTCCTTTCTCTGACAAAGGACGATTGATCTTCCTATGTAGTTATGTCTGCT